>VWZS01006390.1:1417248-1606622 GCA_013397075.1 Rhabdornis inornatus
GAAGGGGAAGGGGAAGGGAACCCACATGGCACTTGCAGAGTTCTGCTGCAGATTGCAGAAGCTGCAAAAGCAAAACAGTTAGGAATGAAAATATGGGGAATGCAGAGCACATGGCACAGGACTGAGCCCCCTTTGAAGCAAACACAAGTGGCACCAAAAACATCTGAGAGCAGAGAGGGGATCACTTCAGAGTCAGAAATCCCCACCTGGACAGAGCCAAAGGAAACACAAAATAAATGATCTGGCTTTTCAGGAGTCAGCAGATAGAAGGACAGTTCTGTGCTGTCACTTGCATTTGTTCCTGTTTGTGTCCAGGAGTGTAGCACCAGTGGCAAGTTCTGAGAACTCACTGTTCTCTCACTGCAAAAGCAGCAGCAGACAGCAGGAGGGACAGTGACAGTCCTCTCCAGCCATGAGCTTCTGCAGCACAAGAAAAGTAGCCCTGATTAGGTTAGGAAAGCACCTGAAAAGAAAACAACATCATGCTCATAATAAATAATTCAGATATTACAGATGTCGTCTTATTTTAGAAGGCAGAGGAAAATGTGACCTTTGTATTTTTATTGAGGTTTTCCTCTGTCACTTTGGGGAAAACTTCTGAAGGGTGAAATAGCATTTATTTTTGTAAATGCAAGAATTACATACAAGTGCTATGTAGAGGGAGTGTGTCCCAGTGAGGACCTGCAGGAGCAGGTGCTGCACCTCAGGAGTTGTGACAAAGGCAGGCTGCCAGTGCTGGGCACAGCCTTGGCCCTTGTCTTATTGGGGCCTGTGTGTTCTCTGAGCTCAAAAGGAATCCCTTTACAATCACATCTTTCTCTGCTCTGAACAGAGAAGGGACAGAGTCACCTCCAGAGGCCTCCTCTGACCCAGTTTTTTCTAAGACTTTCTTCTGTGAATTTCTAATTTTATTTTTAATGAGCAAACTTCAGAACAAACACAAGCTGTTGTTTTATTTGAGCAGAAAAACGAGTTTGTCTGAAACCCTTTGCTGGTGTAACAACCTGCTGGAATGAACTTGGTAACACACAGGGTTTTGCAATTGGTTTTGTAGGGCTCCCATCCTACCAAACCAGCTCATTTATTTATCTGCTACTCTGGCTGGGCTGGGCTGGGCATTAACCACAGAATTGCTCCTGGGCTGGGTTTCACTTGTCACTTGCCCGGAGAGAGAGATGTCTTCAGGTCTGATTGGAGTGTGAAAGAGCACGCTGTGTTTGCAGTGTGCCTTTGTTCATCAATTGCCTTCTCATCCTTGGTGGTTTCCCTTCTCTATGAGCATCATCTGGTGTGAAATATTAAAAACACAAACAAACAAAAAACGTAAATAATCAGCTCTTGGAAAAAATTACTCCTTTTACAGTATTTCATCTTGGGTATCCAAAGCACTCTTTCCTTGCATGCTTTCAAGAAATTTGCTCATTTGGGGTTTCCTGCTGGCACAACGATCTCTATGGGGTCACTTTACTTTGCCCTGCTCATGTTGTCATATAAGTTGCTAGATTTATTTTTATCACCTGCCCAGATTTTAATTTACTTACTTGCCATTAAAACTGGCCTGTCCTGTAAATATTTTCCTAGCAATATATACACTGTTCAAGTCATTCACTTCTCCCAGCTACTTATGGAAGCAAAGATACAAGCAGGCAAAGCTGGTAAAGCTGAAGGTTTGTCACCACCAGCAGGTTGCAGAAAAAATGTCTCAGTCCTGACCCCTCTCTGAGAGTTGCTTTGGAGAACCACTGCAGCACCTCTTCCCAGTGCTCAACTCAAGCAGCTGGAAACCACGTCCTGACTGATGGGAAGCAACAGCAACAACAAAGAATCCATTCTTTTTTAACAGTTTTCCTCGTTTCTTACATCAAAGAAATGAAGACTAGTAACTTTCCATCTGGCAGCATATGGAGATTATCTCTTCTCATGCTTAATTCTCTAAATGACTGCAATTTTTCTACCTGCTTGGGAAGAACCTGAAGTTCACTGCAACTAATATCCTAATAACTACATAATTAATAAAGGAATTTAATATCTTAAATTAAATTAAACAAAGGAAAACTCACCAAAACTACTATAAATCATACAATTAAAGAAAGAAGAAATCCCAGCTTTCTTTAACAAAAAGAAGCTGTACCACAACAAATCTCATCGTTTCTGCAGTATTTACTGTATCAAGTTTCAGAAACTCAATTCAAGAAGTTAAATCATGATGAAAGATTGATTCAGAGATTAAAACTGTAGCCTAAGAATCAGGAGTTCCTGGTTTAGATCCCACATCAATTAAATTTTTTGTGTTACTGCTGGCAAATGACCAGCCAGTAATCAGCTTAATTTCCAAAAATTATGCTTCCTTAAAAAACCCTGAACCAGTCCATACAGCTAAAAATTTACTGAGAGTAGCAGCAGGCCGACCAGCTTTTTGGATATGAGCACTAGAGGGTGACAAAGCTGCACCAAACAAACACAGACTACAGCAATTTCTGGCACTAACGTAACATTTATTTATATAGTCCAGACTGATTCAACAATCACATGGATAAAGACCATTCCTAACCTTTTTTTTTATTCTAGTTTGATAAAATTGACTTCAAAGGTTAGTGTATCTACTGCAAGTTCTTCTCTGTCCAAATGATCGAAGTTAAGATGGGATTCCCTTCCTGAAAGCATCTTTCTAGCACATGGTTTAGATGTTGATTTTTTTTTAATATATTTATATATTACTTATGTTCTAAACAGGTATATCACAGGCACTGGAACAAAACCCTCTCTAGAATGTCCTTAATCTGTGTCATCAGGCATACATTCTAGGTTTGACAGCTCTGAAAAAGAAGCCAAATTTACTACAACTGCAATCCTCAAACACATTCACTTCCTGTAAACAATAGCAGTGATCCCACCTTGAAATTCCATGACACTGAAGTGAGCATAGACAATTTCTCACTAAATAGTAAAGGACATTGGAAAAGACTCACAAGCATTCAGAATATCTCACAGTACTTGCAAATTAAAAGAGAATGTTGATTTATAGCTCAGAAATTAGATAATGTGAAAAGAATTTCCAGGGCATACACAGCTACTGTGGAAATGGGATAATGATGCTTTGCACTGACCACAGAAATCATGAATGATGTAAAAAACAACAAAAAAAATCCCTGCTCCAAGTGCTAGGTCAGTGAATAATTGTACATAGTGATTTGTGTTTGTCCCCCATTTTTGAAACTCTACAATACATTAAACCTGTAATTTCAGTTCAAACACAAAGAAGAAAAAACAGTAACTGAATTCAAATTTTGTGGCTCTATATTTAACAAATTTTTTTTTACTATACTGAAAATAAACAGTTTATAAATTTACTTAGTACAATGATTCACAATTTACCACTAGATCACTCAGCTTTCCAATTTCCTCACTGGTTTCCCCAAGAGCCATCACAGCAAGGCCTCCCCACTGCTCCCCCTGAGTACTGCCAGTGGTCCCAATGCCACCAGAGTATCCCTTTCATGTCACCTCTCTGGCAGCTGCCACAGCCCCACCCCTTCACAGCCCTTCCCTGCCACCCCAGGGCTACCCCTGTCCCCAGCAGTCACCACAGCACAGACACAGCACTGCCCTGAAAACCCACGGTCACCGAGGAATCTTCCATGGCAGAGCGAAGGGAATAGGAGTGAGGTGGTCACCTTGGAATGGGTTAATGAACACTCACAAAAGCCACAAAGACACTACTGCTCTGGACTCAGAATGTGAAAGGGGAGTGGTGGAACATAAATCAGAAGCTGTTTGTAATGTCCATGTCCAGGTCTCAGTTATCTGAATAAAATGAGACACAATTGTTGGAGTATTGGATAGACAGATGTTTGTGTCTGTTACCATGTGATCTGTACTTGGGTGCTGCATATTTATCTGTCAGAGAACTAGTCTGGAGATTTAACTAAGAAATACTGAGGAAGGGATCATAAACCTACATTTTAATACCATTGCTGGGAGTTTGATAAGTAGAATCTGCTTTTATGTCTTGATCCTCTTGAAGATCCTTAAATGGATTTTTTTCCTTGTTAAATTGGGTATCTAAGGGAAATTCCTTCTATAAGCAGTATGGGAGACTGGTCCTCAGCCAGCAATATGTCAGTGAGAGGCACCTGAGCCATTATTTGCTCAAAACGGAGGAACAAAAGAGGAACAGCCCTGTAATATTACATGAATGATCTCTGGTTCATTTCTGGTTGACATTAAGAAGAACCAAATTAACCAGGATGAGTAAGAAGGTATTGAAGAGTAAAGAGTTTAATTCTTTAGTACAGTATTGTGTGGACTTTGGATTCACTGTATCCTTGCAAATTGATTGTCCTTCCAGCAAAAGAGGCCTATGTGCAAAATTACCGAATCTCAGAATGGTTTGGGCTGGAAGTAACCTTAAAATCACCTTGCTGCAATCCCCCTTCCATGGGCAGGGACACCTTCCACTAGACCAGACTGTTCAAAGCCACATCCAAGCTGCCCTTGAGCCGTTCCGGGATGGAGCTTCCATCGCTTCCCTGAGGAGCCCGTGTTGCTGTCTCCTCACCCTGCGACCCCTGAGCCGGGAGCGGAGCGCCCGGTGCTGCCCCCGGGCCCCGCGGGGGGGAAAGAACAAACGGACCGACAGAAAAAGGGATGTCAGCAAAACTAATCCACAAACACCAGAGGTTTATGTCCGAAAATGAGACAGAGGAGTCCCGCAACTTTATTCGAATAAAGGGAGAGAGTTCCCTGGGGCACACCCCCGCGGGGTTTTGTCTCTCGAGGTTTCGGAGGGCGCAGCCTCCTTTTATCCCGAGCTCCCGGCCGCTCATTGCCCTCTTCCTTCCACCACTGGCTGAGGTCACCAGGCAGGTACAGCCTTCCCGAACCGCGTATCCCCCCTTGAACCTGCTCGCAAACTCAAGCTTCTGCAGACCCGTGTCCTTATCGGGAGCCAAGCTGTCTGGGATCTGCAACAAACCCGCTGCCCGAAGCCTGTAGAGACATTAAGACCCATTTCAAAGATGTTAACACGCATACCTTCACCCATCGAAGAGTGTGAAAAGACATTAGCACACATCTTCCCTCTCAGGGACAAAAGGACGAAGGGACAAGCGGTCCCAGCGCTGCGGCGGCAGCAGCAGCGACTCCACCCACCTATTCGTCTCGTCCTTCTCCTCTCCCGGGCTCCCTCTCCCGTCCCAGGTCTCCCTCGCCCTCCACCGGCCCGGCCATGCCGCCCCTCGTCCCCATTCCTCCCAGGGGAGCCGCCTCCCCCCCGGCTCGGGGCGACCCCGCGGTCTCGCCCCCGCCCGGCTCGCCCCGTACGGGCGGTGGCTCCGCCTGGCCCGGCCCCCGCCGCTGCCACCGCCCCCTCCACGGGTTCCCCGGCCCGAGCTCCGCCGCTCGGTGCCCGCTCCAGATGGGGAAGCCCGGCCCGGGGTGGTCGGGGGCCGGCCCCGACCCCGGGAAGGAGAAGGTACCGGGTGGGACCGCTGCTGGGGACTTCACCAAGTCAGCTGAAAGTGGCCGGAACGTCCAGAAGTTATTCTGGAGCGGGGGGAAAGCGCTAATCCCGTCCTCTGCACCTCCATCAAACCAGCTGTGCGCAAGGGGAAATGTCCCATTTGACTGAGAAGGTGATCAATGACCTGAGTGCGACCGGACAGGCCTGGGGGTGGCACTGTCATCAGCCCTGAGAGCAGACCGCACGGCCAGCGTGCGGGAACAGAGCTGATGTCATCCGCGGGGACCTTGGTTGTGTCCTGCACACCTCCGGGATGCTTCTTATGGCCGTGGGTTTGCTCGGTTTTTGAGGGGCTTTGGAAGAAGAGCGTGTCTTGGGGACTTGTTTGATTTCCTGGCGTTTTTCTAAGGGGTAGGAGTGATGATTTGGGTTTTGCTTTTGTTAAACTGAGGTTTCGAAAGCTGTTGGGCTGCAGAGCCCCCGCTAGCCCCGGGCGGGAGGAGCCCCGGAGAGCAGCGCTGGCTGGAGCCGACACTGGGTGGCAGGAGGCTCCCGCAAACAGCTTCTGTCCGGGTCGTTCGTCCCTTCCCAGCCCATCCCCTCCAGCACAGGCTGCACTGTGCATCCCCTGGGCTCATCCAGGACCCCCTCGTACCCGCCTGGCCACCCCTGCACGTGCCCTGGCCCCCCAAGTGCACACTTAGCCGCCCACCCCACCGTCAGCTGCACAGCCAGGGCTGGGTGTGCAGGTGTGCTCATGGGCATGCAAGGCTGCTGGGGGGATGCAGGTGTTCTCCGAGGAGTGCAGGTGTATTCCAGGGTCACTCGGGCCAATGCTCGGGTCTGGCTTAGCAGGTGAGCAGAGGGAACACATCCGTCTGCTGTTTGAATAACCTGGGGGATGTCTGCCCATGGGGGATTAACAGCTGCAAGAACTTCTCAGAGCACAGGGACCTTCCATCTGACAATGTCCCTGAACTGCAGCCTCCCACCAACTTCTGCTCTTGTGTGAGTCCTCCTGCTCTTCCTACTTCTCCGCTGTGGATGCACAATCCTTGAACCAAACACCGAGAAGCACCCAGAGGGACCAGAAGGGGCTTTGGTCAAGGTGTAAAATGTAGCCTAAAGGGTGGGAAGGGAGCAGCTGGGGCTCTAGTGATGTGAACCTACCAGGAGCTGCCTACACATCCATATCCTGAAATTTAATTTTTTTTTAAGCAAATTCAATGGGTGAGAGCTGCCCATAGCTGTATTGCCCAATAGTTACCCAGTGTCAGCAGCAAATCTCATGTTCCCTTTTGCAGGGAGGGCACTCGCAGCCACCTTTGACCCCTACTCCCTGGGAACAGCCAGTCTCTGATACTTCCACAAAATCTGCTTTAACTGACTCTCTATTTTCTAGGAAGGAGGACCAAGCAACCTGTGACCTGTGACCAGTCACTCTGGGATGTTTGACAATGTACCACACTCTGCTGTAGGGCTCCCAGTAGCAGGAGATGGGTGCTGTGGTCATGCAGCAGGTGACACAGTTGAAGCCACCTCTGCTGCTACACATCTCTACGGTCAGCAGGTAACCTCTGCACCACTGCCTTCCCATGGGATTGTGGACATCCAGTGCTGGTGCCTGGAGGAACATTTGTCAGCATGACACAAACATGCTTTATGCTCTTGCCAGATCAAGAGGAACAAATAAATGTGCAATGGGACAAATAAATAGGGAAGGACTCAGGGCTGCTCTGCCATGATAGCCTGAAGTAGTAGAGCACATGAGAAGTCCCTCAGGGCAGAGGGCAGAGCGGAGTGCCCAGACCCTGCTTGAGAGCCTGAGATGATGGGGAAGGGTGACATTCTATTAGTAAACCACTAATGACCACCTCTTTGGCATTTCCTGAAAACTGCCATAGGATGGCTGGTCCCTGGAGGAGCACTGTGATGTCAGCAGCCAGAAATCCTGTGGAACCGGCCAGACTGGCAAATGCATGAAAGTCAGCTAATCTACTGTTTTATCGCTCCTCCACCCCCAAATCCCCATCCACTTCAGGCATCAGAGGAAGCTAATTGACTTGAGCTTCCTTTTTGTGCTCAAACACCTTGGTTGACCTGGTTATTTTCTCTCGTTTTTATTTCATGGAAACAGATCAGCTTCAAAGGCGTGCTGGCAGGTGTTATGTGATACAAATCTACAAATAACTGGGGAGAGGCCTTGCTTCACCAGGTGCTCACTGCCTCTCAGTGATCTGGTCACACTTTTGCTGCCCCTCCCACTAGCTGGGGTGAGAGTTACTGCTGGGAAAGGACATCAGTTGTTGCTTGTCTTCCCTCTCTTCCTTTATTCCTCAAAGCAGAGGAAAGTGGGGACTTTTGGGCAGCAAGGGCCAATGTGGAGTGGATTTCCAGGGAATGGGACCTCAGCAGGGACATGGCACCATTCCTCAGAGTGGCTTTTGTAGTGAGAAGGGCAGGTGTCTGTGGCAGAGGCTTCCTGGATGGGGGCTGACCCAGAGAGTAAGGCTCCCATCTTCACCTTACCTGACCCAGTAAGTTTGACTCTGAGCCTCATCCTCCTCCACCCTGCAGATTGCTGGATGGGCATGCTGCCAGGCTGTATTTTCCCTTACCACATTGGAGACACAGTATAAACTTGGAGGCAGGTGGGAGGTGCTGAGCTCTTGCCTTGGCAGCAACTGGGACAACCCACCTCCTCATCCCTGCCATCTTACTGGTGTGAGAAAATAGGAGCAGGTTGAATAGAGCTCCTCACAAGGGTCCCCACTCTTAAACACCCAGGGAGCTTCAGGGATCCATGCAGGGAAGGAAGCTGTAGCCTTCCCCACTGGCATGTGCCAGGGGCATGCACTGAGCCAAGGGCCAGCTGGGCATCACCCTGTCCCTGGCAGGGAGATGTGCATCCAGGTCTGCACCAGACACCTACGGAGGCAGCTCTCAAAAACCAGTCCAGGGCAAAAGGTCACCTAACCTGGAGCCCAGAGAAACCACATGGGGTCTTTCTGTGCTGTGGCCTGTTCTTCAGGTCCCTCCTGGGGAAAAATTCCAGGCTGGGGGAATAACTGGGACAAAACCAAAAGGCTGAGGAAGCTGTGCTGTAGGACACATCAGGGTGTTTATCATGGCAATGTAAAGAAAGGTCTGCAGACCATGCACACAAATATTTGCATATGTGTGTGAGAGCATTGTTGTTTCATTTTGATGTAGAATCACAGCAATATCCAGCTGTGATATCCAGCTGGAATAAATTGCTCCAAAATTCAGGTACTTGCATACTGCAGGAGTACCAGCATGAGCAGGTTAAGGTAGGCAAGTTGCTAGAGCTGAGAGCAAAAGCATGGGAGTTAAATGGGATCCACTTATACAGGCACCTCTGGAGCACAGCAAAGCACCTACAGAAACCACCTGCAGAAAGCCCTGTGCAGAGTGCTGGGGAAATCCAGGGGAAGCACTGCAGCTGCAGGTGAGGTTCTGCACAGACCCTGCTGCAACATGACAGCACAGAGTGGTCATGGCTGTGCAGAGCCATGGTGGGAACATGGTGGGTGGGAAGCAGGATGCACTGCCATGGCCTTACCTGCTCACCAAAACATGCTATGCCGATGGGGAGGCACCAGGAGAGGCTTCAATCTACCTCAGCTATAATTAGCCAGGAGGTAAATGCAACCATACAAACAAGGCTGCAGGAGATCTGTGTAACCTGGATGTGATGAGGTCCTGGTGACACTGCCTGTGCCAGGAACAGAAGGGGTGGGAGAGATATGGGCACAGGGGCACTGGGACTTGGCATGAGAGAGCCCAGTGCTCTGGCAAGTGCAAACCCACAGTTCTTGCAGTACAATGTCATGGTGTGCATCTCTGCCAGGGACACAGCCAGAACCAGGGACACTGCTTCTGGCTGTGTCCCTGCTCCCTCTACAGCCACATATCAGAGTAAAGCAGAGTAAAGATGCCTTTGCCAATCACACCAGGGAGAAGTGGAAGGAAAGCACTGCAGCTCAAAACACAGCCATGGTGGTCGTCCATCCCTGTGGCAGTATGACTTGCCAACAGCAGGAAGTTCAAAATCTGCTCATTGGGTTGGGACAAGCCAGCCAGCAGCCAGCAATACATCCCTCTGAGCAGCCATAAACCATCAAACTGCATCACTGGAAGACATGCCAGAGAAGGCATGTAGGATAATAAACTGGTCAGGTGGGACCTACCTAATCCGTAGGGGCATAAGGCCAAGATCTGGTGGCTGGGCCTGTTTCTCAGGGCTTGGTGCTGCCTCTGAGCAGCTCATGGGCTCTGGGAATCAGCTGAAGCACAAACCTCTGCAGACTGGCACCACGTTGGGCCAGTCTGGGTGTGTTACTTGCCCTTTTGACCTTACACCTGCAGATTGGTTACCCATCTCGCCTCAGGAGCTGGCAGAGGAGGAAGAGCACTTTGCAGGGTTTTCTTTCCTTGGTGGCTGGATGTGGGGCAGGGGGGATATTTAAAGATGCTGGCTCATCCTGCCAGGCAGCACCCCCTCGTCAGAGGGGCAGGCAGCATGGGCACAGAGCGGTGACAGAGCTGAGACACCACTTGCACCTTGTTCCACTCACAGGACCCTCTGGCCCAGGCTAGTACCCCCGGCACTGCGATATCTTCCCACTTATTCAGCCTGTTTGTGAAAAATCGCTTCACTTGTGTGTTTGCTTCTGCTACACGTGCCTATATGGCCTAGCCAAACAGTTCATCCTTTTGGCTCGTGCAAGCCCTTTCAGGAGGCTGGCTGGCTTATTCCTCTTATCTGTGAGTTGATGTTTAACCAAGTCAAGCATTATTTTGTTACAATCTTTCTGCATTGGCGCTGTTGCCCTTGAGCCTTCCTTCTTCTCCTGATGCTTTGGAAAAGTCTGTCAGCATCCTCCTTAACTTTCCCTGCCATGAGCTCAGGCATTTTATGGTGACACTATGCTTCGTGTCCATCCTGTTTGACTTGCACAAACTTCCAAATCACCTCTGGTCTTCTGTCTACGTTGCAGCATGGATTGAAAGTGGAAAGTTCTTTTGGAGAACACTCGTGTGCATTCTCTACTTTTCACATATGATCCGTAACTTGTCACTGAAGCTGTAGAAACACAAAGTATTGCTTTTCTTTGAGTGCAAAGAGGAGAGAATAGGTGCAGGAGAGAGGAAATGGAAAGAGAAGAGATGCCCTGTTGTGCCGCACAGGAGCAATTGAGCAGCATAGTGCAAAACCAGAGCATGTCAAAATTGCTCTCTCTGAATTGCAAAAAGGACGGCTCTTTTTGCAAGAATACACAGCTTTGCTGTGGTTTTTTCCTCCCCAGGGTTACAAAATCTGCTCCCGGGCCCCCAGGCAACAGTATCTGCTGCAAAGGCAAAGCCTTGCTCTGGTGGGTGGGATGCTCTACTGGCAGGAGAGCTTTCAGAGCGCTGTAACCTTCCAAAGGAAAGGTGAGCCCACCTTTTCACAGCTTGGTTATGCATTTTATCCTGCCTCCTACAAATACAACTTTGGTCCATAAATCGGTGTGTGAAATAAGGTTAGTCACAGGACTTCCTGGCAGCAGCTCATAAACAAGCTTTCCTCACTTCCCTCTTATGAAAGGTCATCTCTCCCCTGCTGCACTGCCTTCTTTGTTTCCGTTCTCTCCCATTTATCCCTTGACTCCCATTTTTATCTCAGTCAGTCTAGTAAACGTTTTGCCCCGTGGCAGCCTCGTCAAACGCAGCAGGAAGATAAGGCTCTGGAGCGCACTCTTGACACATTTCCTGGGGATGGATCCTTTTGCGCTTTCTGGTGGGTTATTTTGCTATCGTTCCTCATTCACACATTGAGCAAGGGGGAACCAATGGCCCAAGTATTCAGCAGCTCGTTAGCAGTAAAAGGTAATAGGGTCTGTGAAGCTTCCTCTTCCCTTCATCCCTTTCTCACTCATATCCTCCCCCTACTTTAACCTTTGTAGTGGCAGTTTCCTGGGCTGAGTCTGCTGTTCAACGTCTGGTAGTAGAAGGTGGTATTTAACTAGGTCTCACGATTATTTACGTTTCTATGAAAAACACACCCACTTTCCTGGATGCAAAGGTGGCCAAGCATTAGCACACATGAAGGATTAACCACTCATTTTGTGTTTTATAGATGCAGCCTTCTAGCACAGAGGTCACGCTGTCGCCATCATGGCATTTACAGTCTCACCAGTAGCCTTGCCTGGCCTTGATCCACATGTTTACATCTGACTTCCTCATCAGCACAAGGGATAAGTGTACGTAGCGGTTGGACCAGATAGAGGAGAGTTCCAAAAGCAGCCGGGGGAGATGTGTTCTCATGAGTCATCTGCTCTTTGGTTGCTCTTAGCTGGCAGAAAAGTGACTGTTGTGGAAATTTCCCTTCCTTGCTGCAGCCTCTGTCATTGAACACACTGCACTTAGATCCACACACTCACCATGCTGGTGCCTTGATCTCATCCATTCACCCAGAGAAACCCTGGCCCTTGCCCAGAGTTTTATCTTACCTACCAGGCTCTGCCTCTACCAGTCTGATTGCAGGTCTGGGATGAAGAACTGTCACTTTATCGTCACCCCATTTGCCCCCTGGCTAGTCACTGCTGTGATGGCAGCTGGGTTGGTTTGCAGCAGTGCTTGAGGGTTCATTTCCTGGAAACAAGAATTATGAAGCCAAGAAAATTTTCAGATCATCCTATTTACATATTCAAACAGAGATTAAAACCTAGCAGGATTTTCTGCTAGCCCTATGTTTCGTTTTCCTCTCTGACATCCTTTTACTGTCTTGCCGTAAAACTGACAAAGCTCTCAACTCGTCATCTCAGCCTCAGATTGCCTCCCTTCTCCTTACTGTCCTTGCTGAAGTCTTGAGCATCTCCTGATTTTTTTCACCCAAGAGCCACCATCTGTGACATCTAGCAGTTCACACAAAGCTGCGTGCTTGCTGTTTGTGAGTGACAGCCCAACTGGGACACAGATGTTGAGTCTCATTTCCCACAATCCGGTGGCTTTTGGATGTTTTTCCAAGAGATTTGTTCCATTCTCTCCCCTTGTACAAGCACCCTTTTAACAACTAACTCAACTGAGTATGTCTTTTATGCAAACAGCAATTTACTTTTGAAGCTATTAGTGAAGGCCATGTTTGTCACTTAGTGCTCTGAGGGGAATTTGGGTAAATTGGACTGGAGACAAAGATATCTCTGTTCCCTCTCCCAGGAAGGTATCGGATTCCTGCATTTCATGTGCATTTCTGCTCTAAGAAGCTCAGTAAAGTGGTATTATTAGATGGTCTCTTCACATTGATTCCTGGCTCAACCACACACAATGCACTCATTAAAAAGACCTCTTGCCATCATTACTAAGTTCCAACTGGAGGTTCAGGTGAGTCTCCATGACCCAAGCTGTGGTCTTTCCCCTGCTAAGACGCCATCACTAAAAGCAAAGGATATACATGACAAATGCAGCACTTGGATGCACTATCACTGCCTCGTTTGGACTCAG
Source organism: Rhabdornis inornatus (assembly GCA_013397075.1). Classification (NCBI taxonomy): domain Eukaryota; kingdom Metazoa; phylum Chordata; class Aves; order Passeriformes; family Rhabdornithidae; genus Rhabdornis; species Rhabdornis inornatus. The sequence continues at coordinate 1,430,216 of VWZS01006390.1, forward strand.
CCCAATATTGTGTCACAGTGCCTCTGCAGGGATATGGGAATGGAAAGCAAAAAAAAGAGGATTGCATTTAACGTCCCAACTTGTCTGGGCAGGTAGAGGCAAAGGCATTGGGTGTCTGCCTATTCTGACCACTCCTCGGGGAATCAAATGTAAACTGAGAGCCATCAAACACACATCTCCCTGAATGGTTTCCAGGGACAAATGTTTTTCCACAGCCACATCCCACTGCTTTCTTCCTCTGCCTGCATTGGGGCAGCTGGGAAGAAACTGTGGGGTGGGGTGATGAGCACACATCTCAGCCACATGGAAGGGACTGTGGTGCCACTGTTTCTTCCTCGCTGCCAGCATCACTGCAGGGGCAGTGGATTTCTGAGCTGTATTCCTCCAAGGGAACCACGAAGTTATTTCTAGCTTTTACCAAAGTTTTCTCTTCTGAGTGTCCCCATCTGTGCTCCCCACTGTGCCGTGACTGCTCCATTCGCCTGTTTTCAGCAGGTACTGATAGCTGTGATGTGCCAGGAGCCCTTGGAGGGCTGCCCATGCATTTTGTGAGCCTGTTGCCACGATACTGGACGCAGAGCAGATGTTTATTTCAATAGAGATGGCTTTGATTCCTTTTCAACTTTTCTCTCGAGCTGCCATTGTGTGTGAATACTTCTTCCCAGGAGCCAAGCGTGCTGTCAGGGCCCAACAGGCAGGCATTGTGGCTGCAGCCAGTGAGGAGGGCAACAAGGTTGAGAGGCAAGTGGCAGAGCAGCACAAAGCAAGCTGATGGCCCTGGCCTCTCAGGGAGGATGGCTGAAGCTCTGGGGACAGGAACTGAACCTGTGTGTGTGTCTGCATTCACGTGTTTGTGCACACGTGTGTGTGTGTGTTTGCGTATATGTGTGTGTGTGTTTGCGTGACTCTGTTTAGGTGCTGGAAGCAGTTTCCTTCTCACAGCTAGTGGTCCCTAGCACTTCATTCTCCTCTTTTTTCCCTCCCAGTTGCCTCCATCAGATCATCACTACTTTGCTGCACATGTGGACCAGCTTAGCTGGAGGTTGAGGTGAAGAGACCATCTTCTTGAGAGCAACAGAAACCAGGCACCAAAAAATATTGAAGACATGGTAGGAAAGGCAAGGAGATCCTTTCCTTTAGTATAGCAATTCCATGTGAGAATTATCAAGATGAAATAATTACTTCTTCCTGGATTTTTTTTTTCCTTCTCCTTTATTCTTTCCTTCCCTTCTTTTTTTTTCATTTTGTATATTTTTTGAATTACGTCTTTTTTTTTTCTTTCCTCTCTCTTCTTTAACCCACCTTGTCTGTCTTTCTCTCCACCCTTTTCTTGGTGCTGGCAGACCAATGTGCCCTCACAAATATCCTGCCCAGGTTTCTGCCCAGGGCTATCAGCCTCTTTGGAAGGGGTGCTTTGCTAGTGTAGGAATTCCACCAGAAACAGCTTCTTGCTGTTCCCTTATATAGAAATGTTTTTAATTCTATAAATACTGTATGCATTTTACTAAAAAAAATAAAGGAAAAAAAAGGCTGAACTGGCTATGTAAAGACACTGTGCTGTTGGGGCTGGCGTTTTGTTTGCCCACTGGTAGGGCCTCTCACTTCCTTCACCCTTTCCACTGTTGTGAGCAAACTATTTTTGGTATTCCAAGAGCGCAAGCTTTGCTGAAATTCTGGTTTCCTGCTTTGGGGGGGAAATTAGAGCAGGGAAGAGTTATTTAAAATTACAAAATATATTTGCAAACAGGGGGAAGAATATATGAGAACAATAATTTGAGGAAAATGTTCTGTGATATTACACTACTGAATTAGATACAATTACCTATAGATACATATATGTTATCTCCATCCGTGTGTATTTAGAGATGTGTTTATTTTAGAGATGGAAGTGTAAATAGAGTATATATGTAGTAAAGAGGTCAGAAACAAAACAGTAGCTCCATCTCACTTATCTTTCAATCTTGGAAGCGCAGACCTATCCTACAGAAGATCACCTTCTTTAAGCCAAATATTGTATTGAAATAAAAAGTTAGCTAGCACAAGGATCTTTTGTGTTGAAGGTGGAAAAGTTGCCCTTAAACTTGTGAACAGTCCAGTCAATTTACCATAATCCTTAGGAACATAGTGACTCACCATTCACCAGACTGGTACAATACACATGCACTATAAGCTTAGTACCCTCATAAAGACAACTCACTGATTTTTTTTCCCTGTTATGGAAAATTAAAGATTATGTCAATGCAAAATTACTGTGCTGCAGACTCATCTAGTACCATGGGCACCGTGTCTACTGGTCCTGTTAACAAGTAGCTCTGCCTACCATTGCAGGCAGTTCCTCCCATCTCACTGAGTACCTTGGCCAAATTTTAACCCTGCATGCAACAGGCCAATCATGCAAGGACAAAGCCCATCCAGCACAGTAGCTCATCTCTGACTGGAGCCAGTGCAAGTGGCTCAGGAAGTGGATGAGAATGGAGTGAGCAGAGGCAGTGCTTGTTTGAGGGGCTTTGCAGCCACCTAATTCTGCAACCAGAGGTGCTAGTTTTATAAACAGTATTTCCCAGTGTTAGGGGTTTTTTTCCTTCCATGAAACTGTCCAGTCACTTTTGGCCTGTAGCAAATAGCTCACCAGCTTAACTATACCCTGTGTGAAGAAGTGCCTTCTTTTGTTTGTTTTGAACTTGGCATCTGCTTGTTTGATTTAATGATCTTTAGTCTTTACATTGAAGGACATGGTGAACCAGCATCCTTCACCCATCTCTTCCATCCTAGGCATTTACTTCAGCCTGATTATTTTCCTTAAAAGTACAGGAAGTGTAATTAAAAAATAGTTCAGGCATTCCTAAGAGGAAGGTTGCAACAAGATGTATCATTTTGCTTCCTTTGCTTCTGAGGGAGGATGTGGGGCATCATCCTTGTGTCAAGCATGTGCCATATTTTGTCTCCTGGAGAAAATGCACGGTTTTGTTATATTACAGTAAAATCTCAATTTTTTAACACTTAGTTGGCACTGGCAGACTCTGGCAGCTGAACTATCTAAATAATCCATTTGTGCTGGATGAGGTCCATGCACCTGATGTCCTACAGAACAACTGAGCTGCCTCGTCTGGGAGAACCCAGAGCTGCAGAGGGACATGGGATACTGAGAATATTAGAGAATGAGGGGAGACAAGATATATTCTGGGCGTGGGAATGAAGGTGGTGAGAAGTGAATGTCCTATGGTACTGTTTCTAGTCCAGCTGCAAGGCTCTATAATTTTAAATTATTCATTGGATACAGCAATGTCAAAGTTGTAATAAGGGATTGACAAGGACTACATTTGTCTCCCACGTTAGTGAGTATCAGCAGCTTCTAGTGGCAGTGCTGGAAATTCTGAAGGTCCTAAATAAGTTGCCTTGAAAATAAAGTGTTTTCCCTCATGTCCATGAATCAGAGACTTATTTATAGCAAAGAATTGAGAAACTATGTCCTTACAAAAACATTTTAATTCTTCCTTTGACATCCCTGATATTCTCATTAATAAAATAAATATGTGGTTCTTTTTTCCCCAATTCCAGTCAACTTTTAACTTCCACAAGTTCTTTGGCAAGGTGTTTCAGACTTAAAAACATGAAAGGCATTTGAAGTTACTGGTTTGGGATGCTGTATTCCACTTTATGGGGTAACCATTTAGCTGTGCTGCTTGTATTGAGAGAAAGGTGCCAGGCAGGAGAATTGTGAGTGCCTCTAAATGGACCCCATGGGATTGTCACCACAAGCCCAGGTCAGTGCAACACCAGCCAGCTGAACTTTGCAAAGGCACTGAAGGGTTTGGAACACCCAGATCCATCCTGATACATAGAAACTGGGCATCACATTTTCTAGAGAGATGTGTGAGTTTGCATCAGCTCTGCTAGAACCAGATCAGATACCTGTTCCCTCCCTCCCCTCAACACATCACTGTGAGGAGTCCTTGGAGTCTGTAAAATGCAGTATTTTCAATTTAATTTCATTTTATTCATTTGTGTTCAAAAGTTTAACAGACATTTCTACCACTTTTTGTGGTAGGTCTAAAGCAACTAACATGGTGCAGACACTCTCCAAAAGTTCTGTGGTTTTGATAGCTCCCTGCAGTCTTTTGATGTAAAAATAATTATATTTTCACACCAGCAACACAAAAATAGTAGTTGAAAAACATGGAACAGTTGAAGGTCTGACTTGGGTCACATTGCTACTGTGAGGCCCTGGGAGCTGTCCTAAGTGAATTATAGACACATTTTAAGTCTTGAAAAACAGCAGCACCAGGTATTTAAAGGACAGGCTGGGAGGGAGCAGGGAAGACCTTTCATAGAGCAATATCAGCAACTGACCACCTGTCTTTCTTAATGCACAAACTAGAATTTGCTAATTACAGAGGGGAATACAATATTACAGCCCTTTTCTTAGATGTTATGGTGCCAGTCTACCTCACTTCACAGCCTGGCTCAATGATTCAGTCATTGCATGCCCAGGTGATTACTTAAGATTCCCTGACAGATTTTCCTCCCTGGCTTTGCTCACCATGCCATTCCTGGGCTTTCTGACCTGCCTTTTCACAGGATATTTTTCTTTGTGTTTTTCTCACTGCAGTTCCTTTGGTCAACCTGCCATGAACAGGAGATAGCTACAGATATAATTGCTGGGGAAAATACCTTACCACATGCTTCACAGTTGTCCTGCAAGAGCAGAAGTAGAACTCTCTTAAATAAATCTGCTACAGTCCCTTTTATGTTATATTAAACTGCATGCAAGTCAGAAATGCATAAAAGGCTAAAAGTCTCAGTATATGGCCCCAAAATAGGAAGAACGGATTGGCAATTAGCATTCTCTGGTACAAAGTAAACAGGGAGAAAATATGTATAACATCAAGACAAGGCTGAGATAAATGGTTAGCAGGAATCTGGAGAGAAAAATCAAGGTAATGTATGGATAGAAAGAGAAAAGCAAAGCCTCAGAACCAGAAGAGGAACAGCAGGTCTGCAATGCAGCAGAAGCATGAAATAAAAATCATCCTATTTCATTTGTCAGGATTTTTTCAGGGCTCATGTTCTAAAGATTATTAAAAGGTAGAAGGAAAAGTGATTTATGTATATTTGAGCAGAATGAATCAGGCAGGATTCAGAAGTACCATGAGTGAATATCCATTCATTTATTTCCTGAACCACTGTACATAATTAAGAAAGCTTTTTGTCAGTAGAAATCCCCTTTTCTTCCCAGAGGTTTATTTATGGAAAACATTTTTGAATTTAAGTATATGGTGTCAACTTTCAGAAAATACTTACCTTAAACATTCCATGCATTAAAATGAACTCCAGGTAGGTTCATAAGTAATTAGATGTATAACTAACACAGAGAAGCCTTTTAAAGTCATGCTATTTTTCTAAAAAAAGTTGCAGAAGAAAGTAAATATTTTATTAACAGTAAAGGCTTAACAAACTGGTAAATTGGAAAAAAAATATTCCACCACCATCCACAAGCCCGTCCTTAATAAACATTACTGTTTGTTTTTCAGTTCAAACCACGGTGAGTTAAGGATGGAAAAACTGCCTAACTTTGAAATCGTTGTCTTTAGTCTATTTTAACACAACCTTGCCTTAAACAGAGGTGTTTTGTGCTCCTTGCCACAGTGCAACATTCCTCTGAGTCCTAAGGGAGAGAGACCGCCTGCTGTCAAATCCTTTCTGAAGGGACCCACCCTCTGAGCAGGATAGCTCTGGTATGGCCAGCAATCCAACACCTCCAGCTTACCTTACTTTTTCTTGGCTATTAGACTTAGAAACCTATGAATTTAAGGGAAGCCTTCACATACCCATGAGGATATTTGTGATGAATCCATGTGCTTTCTGTACTCTTGCTTGGAGGGCTGCTGGGAAGACCAGTGCCATAAAAGATGTCAGTTTGAACTTTGCTTTAGTAACTGGCAAAACTTACATGTATAGGAACATGAATCACACACATTAATGTGTGACTCATGCATGAATAGGAAAAAAGTCACTTCAAAACACTGTTATTTTCCCCTCTCCAGGCCCTGGTAGAATGTTGGGGGGAAGCCCACCTCACCAGGAAAGCAGGTGGTGGTGAGGGACAGAGATATGTGTTGGGACAGCCCTGCAGCAGCCGGTGCAGGGTGGGGACAGCTGGCCAAGGAGGGGGGAGCCCTCCTGGTGAGCCGAGAAAGAGCCAACCACCCTGAACTGAGCTGAACCTCCAAAGACGAACTAGACCTGCCCTCATCACCTCTGCCACAGCTGGCTGCCAGGAACACTCCTGAGACAAGAAGACATCACCACTTTTGTCACAAAAGCAAGTAAATCCCATCAAATAATCCCTCAGTTATTTGTACCCTCTTACTACCCTGTGTCTCTGGGGCATGGGAGCCAGGGGTACAGGGGTGATGGGCTGTACAGGGGTGCAAGGATGATGGGCTGTACAGGGGGGCAGGGGTGATGGGCTGTTGAGGGCAGTGGAGCCAGAGAGCAGCGCTGTGACTGTGATTGTGCAGGAGGGACCTATGGCAGCACCCCAGGGGTTGGCATTGCCATAGGTGAGGCCGCACCTGGAGTGCTGTGTACAGTTCTGGGCCCCTCAGCTCAGGGAGGACATTGAGGTGCTGGACCAGGTCCAGAGAAGAGCAACAGAACTGGGTGAAGCATCTGGAGCACAAGTCTGCTGAGGAGCTCTGGAGGGAGCTGGGGGTGTTTGGCTGGAGAAAGGACGCTCAGGGGAGACACCGCTCCGTACAACTCCCTACAGGAGGCTGTAGCCAGGTGGGGGTCGGGCTCTTCTCCCAGGGAACCAGCGACAGGACAAGGGGATAAGTTCTTAGCTGTGCCAGGGGAGGTTTAGGCTGGACATGAGAAAGAATTTCTTCACAGAAAGGGTGATTAGACACTGGAACAGGCAGCCCAGGGAGGTGGTGGTGTCACCGTTCCTGGAGGTTTTTAAGGAAAGTCTCAACGTGGCACTCAGCGCCCTTGTCTGGCTGACATGGTGGTGTTGGGCCGTAGGTTGGACTCGATAACCTCACAGGTCTTTTCCAACCTATTTGTCGGTGATTCCAACACGGCGCGTGTGGCCGCCGCCCCGAGCCCCGGGGCGCGCTGACGCTGAGGGGTCTCGGCGGCCCCTCCCTCCACCGTGCCCCGGTGCCGGCCCGCCCGAGGGGGCGGGCGCCGTGACGCCAGGGCCGTGCGGCGGCTCCGCCCCGCGAGGCCGGAGCCGAGACGGAAGGAGCCGCCGCACAGCAGCCGCCGCCTGCAGCCGGAGCCCGACATGGCGCTCTGAGCCAGCCCCGGCCGCGCCGAGAGCCGCCACCCCGGGGGGCCCCGAGCAGCCGCCCCCGCGCCGGGACCGGGGAGCGGGGCATGGGCAAGGCCGCTGCGGGGAGCCCGGCGGGCAGGGGACAGCGGCGCTAGCGACCNGCAGCCTCGCCGGGGGAGCGAGGGAGGCAGGGGGGGAGCAGGGGCTGCTCCGAGGTAACGGGAGGCTGCGGGGCCCGCGTACCTGCACCCCGGTGGGGAGAAGGGATTCCCCTCCCTCCCTGCCCCCTTTGTTCAGGGGTGGCCGCGCCGCATCCAGGAGCACGTAAGCGCCTCTAAAACTGATTGAAGGCGAAATGAAGTTAATCGCAGGGTGTGTGGGTGCGCTGTAAATGACATACCAGGCGCGCTGGCAGGCCGACCTGCTGCAGGACTTCCCCACTACCTTGGCGCTGGGCCTGTAGTGCAGCTTTCCGGAGGACCTTGGGATTCATGGAACGGTGGTATCTCCCAGGTCTGGTGGGAACAGAGCACTGGGGAACATAGTCTGTCAGAAACCTGCACCTCTCCTCGCCTGGGAATGAGGCCTAGTGTTGTTTTTGTATGTTTGTGTTACCTGTTTAGAAAACAAACAAGTTGATATCTTACTGACTTTCATCTCTGACTCTTCATTCTTACTCCGTTGGACAATCTAATACAAATTTGACCAGAGATTTTATCAATGTAAAGGAGTTGAGAACCCAGCTCATTTCAGTGTTGATTTTTGCTTGTCAGACACTGGCAGCCCAGTCAGTGTTTTAAGCATTCTCTTAACTTCTGGGACAGTCATAACATCGAAGGTTTTTTCATTTCACATAATACAGAAACATTTATGATACATTTCTGTATATGTGACAGAAACAGTAGAGAGTTCAGGAGGCTTCAGGACAGAAAGTTAATGTATCTCTTGGTCAGGTAACTTTATGACTTCTGTAAAGTGTAGAACTGATGTATAAACAGTATTTATGTATTAATTTATGCCAGTTACAGTGCTGTGGTTTAAATTGCCTTTTTCATTTCTAATAATTTCTAGGCTTTTTGAAATCTGTTAAATTATGGTCATTCACTGACTTTCTGTGTCTGTAAGAGGACACAAGCCACATCTCAGCCTACTTGCTCCATTGGGTCAGAGTAACTGTTGCATTAGAACATCCTAAAGAAATTTTGTGATAAAAGATTTAAAGGCTTTAATGTGAGCTTCTTTATTTACAGCCTCTGGGCTTTCTAGTGTGTTTGTATTTGGGAAACTTCTGTTTCAACATTCTAGTTTGTCAATTTCCTATTTTTATATCTGCTTAATGTATTGTGTCCTAATTTCCATAACTGCCATCACAAAAAGACCTTGAAATTATTGAAGGTTCTGTTTTTCCATTGTTATACCAATAAATTTTGTCCTAATAGCATCCTTATCCCCACTAGTATTGTTATTAGTGTAACTCACAGCCCTTAACATATATCTGTATGTTAAAAACTTTTTAAAAAACTATTAGATAAATCCAGATTCATAGACTTAAGAGAGTTTTTTCCTTGGTGACCTTTCTTTTAATGAAGATGATTACACAAGTCCTGAAACCCTAAGAATACAAAGAAATAGAATTTGGTGTGATGTTAATCTGCTCATCCTTCTAGAAGAGTCATAATACAGAGTATTTTAATTTCAAAAAACCCTATAACCAACACAACGACTTCATGGCAGTCTGAGGGAGAAGAATTGTTTCTTTTGGGTTTTTTTCACCTATCTGGACTATTCAGTCATGATCATCTAAGTGGTGGTAAAAGTGTGCCTGCTTCTGCTCAGTGTTAATGTGTAGTGGTTGATTGAAGAAGGAATAAACAGGTTCTTCTATGATGCAAGATGTAATAGTTATGTTAAAACTATCGCTGTGGGAAAGTGTAATGTCAAACCTCTTGTTTTGTAATCTGTTGAGGGAAGGTTTTATTGAATATAACAGTTGGAAACTGAATTTGTCAGAGAATGTCATAAGCTTGAAGTTTTCAGCTTTATTGTCATGTTATGCTTTCCCTTACATTATACAAAAAGTATCAAGAAAAATCCAGAAATAAACATGTTATATAGTTCACATACTCCAAAAACAAGGCTTAAGACAGTTTATCACCAAAGTGTATGAGAAGCTTTTTTGACTCTTGTAAGATCTTTCATCTCATGAAGAGTCAGGTCCCCCTTAAAAAAGCTTCCAACATGGAAAATTACAGAAAATCACACAGTTATTTTGGTGGACTTGGAGTCTGACTTTAGTCCCCTGGCAGCAGTGGCAGACCTAGAGGTAGTATTATCTGGTTGCCCTTATGATCAGTTACAGAGCCATTTGTTTATGTAGTGGTTACATTCTGTTTAACCTGTCTTGTGTCCCTAACAAAACCAAATTTTATACCTAACAATTCTTGCCTCTGCAGACAACTTCCTAAACACATTCATTTTCCTTGCTCCTTTGGAAAGGCTCCACTTGATGCAGATGTACAGTGTTAACTTAGCCAGCTGCCAAACTTCTAAGCCTATTCAGTAAAATCAAAGTACTCAGTGTGTGTATAAATTGAGTGGTCTGGAGCTGAACATGATAGCCCAGATTACAGCATTTTACACAGAATTCAAGATAAGATGGAAAATGGAAAGGATGGTGAACACAGTTAAGGTGTCCTGGTTATGGGAAGCACAGTTTGCAGTGAGCTTGATTGTGAGGTTTGAGTTTTATTCAGTAATGTCACAGCAACTTTGTTGCTTGGGATAAAAATATTCAAACTAGTTCTTAGTCTGGAATGCTTTGAGATGTCATGGTGGGAAACCTGTTCACCAGCACTGTCTTCAAGGAATCCACTTGAACTCCTACAGAACATTTTTGGATACAGCTTGCAAGAGAGATGTTGCTGTGTCTTTGCCAGCTCAGGTGCTGACAACAGCTAGAGTGAAGAAGGTGTTGGACCCTTTATTATCAGTCCTAAGTGCTTTTGTATTGCCCGGCAGACAGAGTACATAGTTCAGAGGGTTGGTTGTTTCAAGTGATTGGAACATTTCAAGGATGTCAGTCATTCGAGATTGATGAGTTTCTGATGGAACTTATGTTCTTGGCAGCATCTCACACAATGCTCCAAAACTCTCTACAAATAGGAGTTTGGAAACTGTTCACATGCAAGTAAGTAACAGCTAACCTTTCTAAGGTGGTCAAGGAGGCTACTTTTCAATATGTCAACATTTAAATTTTCTAAACTAGTCTGTAAACTTGATGGAGCATCAGTCAAGTAATAAATACCTTTTTTAATGTATAAACTTATCGTTTTCCTATTCTAATTTGTCATGCAAAATCTTAAGTCTGTGAAATATTAATTTATTAACCGATGGAAATACTGATTCCTCTCATTTGTATTTTTTGTTAGTATGTGTGTCTTTGGAACCTGGCTTGGGGCTTTATGTTCCGTTATCTCTGCTATCCTACTTATCTAAACACTTTCTGTTTCCTTTCTTTTGGCCCTGTTGATGCCTCCTGATCCTGTATGACAGTAGTTTTGAGCGCAGCAAGAAAGGTTGTTTAGAACTGCTCTCCATCTGTTTTTGTTGGCATTCAGACTGCCTTGCTATAAAGAATCTAACTTCCTCTAACAGTGGAGCTGCCAGGAGCATGTGACCTATCAGGCAGTGTACTCTGATTCACAGTTGAAGGATTGCTTGATTAAATGAAAACTTGGGTGTCAAGGTGAGCTTTGCTCTCTGTGCTGTCAGTTAACAGAGTGGCTGTAGGGTGCTGCTCCCTGAGTGGCCTGGGCCTGGCAGCTGGAGAGTCCCTCCCTGCAGGCTGCTAGGAGCAGATCAATTAATGCCTACTTGGATGAGTAGAGAAAGATGAGAGGTAGTGTTTTATTTTGTAAGTGGTCTTTTTCATTTCATAGCCCTAGAAGAAAACCCCACATTTTCTCTTAACTTAGTGCACATCTATAGATGTGTGGTACGTAAAGCTAGCTAGTCTGGAAGTGTGTCAGTTTCTTAGTGAACCTTATGCACTGAAGTTAAAGGAATATGGCTTCTGTTAAGAGCAACCAATCTGTTACTGTTAAATACTTAAATGCTTAGAAGGTACATGTTAGAGGAACTTAAACCTTGGAAGAAAGATCCATTCAAGGCTCTCAATTTATTCCTCTCCTAGGAACTGAGTTGTATCCAGATGCTTCTGCAGCGAATTTGAAATGGCTTTAAACTTTTACTGTTTAGAAACATGTCTTACTTAAGGGAAACTGGAAGGTCTAGCACTTGTAGGATGCCGGAAGACTTCCACAGTGCCTAGAAAACTGATGTCTTGTGATGGATTTGATGTGGACTGTGGTGTTTTTTCCAGTTTCGGTTCCTTGGTTGGTACTTTGAGCCGTGTTGCAGGTAGCCTGCAGGAAGACAATATTTTAAGCTTTACAGAGAACAAGCCTCTTTTCTGCTTGAAGCAGATCTGCTTTAAAATATTCGTGGAATTCACACTGCTGTTGTTCCTTTCCTGGTTGTGCAGGACCTACAAGCTCTGTTGTATTCAATAGTAGATTGCTATATCAGCCCAGGCTTTATTAGCTGAACTTGGTTCTTCCCTCTTACACCTTGTGGTAAGTTATGCTGGTGACAAGGAAAGTAAGGCTCAGTCGTCCTTGTACTGTCCTACTCGTGTCGAAGGAGGAGAGTAGACAGAGCTCTGAAGAGTATTTGGTACATGGGAGCTGTGCAGATATAATCACCTGGAATTCAGCAAATGCTTTTTGTCAGGGTTAAAAGAAAAAGTCCAGTCCTATAGTAGTATTTTCTGTGCATATTTTGCAGTTTATAGACACATTAATTGCTTTGACTTGGAATTCAGAGGCAAATCAGCTGAAGCTGGAGAGAGCACATAAACAACTCACCATAACATCTGTGCTGTTCTATACCATCATACACTGTCAGTTTTGAGCAGAGAGTAATGTTCCCCCAAAGGTGAAAAAACATTGCATCTGAAAACAGAGTTTTAACTTTTAAAAGGATGTAATTGTTATTTTATTCTGATTTGAGCATTGAATATGTTTGCACTGGCTGTTTTTGAACTCCAGTGTCTCAGCTTAACAAGTCCTGTTGAAAGTTATGTCTTGCTTTTCTCCTTTTTCTCCAAAAGGAGAATGTATAGCAAGTAATAGCTCAGTAATATATTGCAGTTTTTTATTTATGTACATATTTTGAGGGGAGGAATGTTTCTTTATATATAGAAACTCAGTGGTACACCAGGAAGCATATATATGACTGAGTGTGCCTCTGCAACAGCATTTGTCCTATGAGACCTGTGAAATGTATTAGTGAAGAATAGTAGCCTCAGTTTTCAGTCATCTCTAAAAGTGAAAGGCTGAATGTTAGAACCAGTAGTAAAAGTACCATTTGTTTTCTCTTTAGTGATTGTCTTCAGATTTAGAAGTCGTGAAATTTGGAAAATTATGAGAGACTATTGTTTTGTCTCTCATTTATTCTTTGGGACTGAATAATTGATAGAAGGGTTCAGAAATGGGTTTTGGGAAGATGAGGTTGGAGATGAACAGCACAAAGTTGGTTTTAAAATGCTTCTGTGACAAGTATTTTTTGTCATGCTGTAGTGTCTGCCTGTATGTTGTCTTTGAAGAAATAAAGAGTTGGTGAGGTATCTATAGAGTCAGGAGTCACTGTTCCAAATCCTGTTATTTCTTTCTTAAAATAAATGGAAATAAAATCCCTTCCTAATACTGCCTCACCAGTATTTTACTCTATTTAAAGAACTGTCATTTGTACTTTAAATTTAAACTTATTGCAGCTCTTCTGCAACATGTCTGTTCTGCTAATTAGATGAGGATCACTGAGCACACTCGTTAGCTCTGAAGGAGAAGCTTAAATCTCCTGGGAAGGGTACCTACCTGGTGATATTCACTGAACTCTCCTCTGCCAGAGGATTGCTGCCAAATAGATTGGCAAAAATAACCGAATGAGAGAAACTATTAATACAGGTACTGGCAAGGTAGCAGTAGCTTGCTGGTCTCATTCTTCCTCATATTTTGTGCATGTGTTTTTGCAGAGATGGGCTGTACTGATTAGGTCCATAGCTCAGGAAAGAGCATGGCTTCAACTTAGTTCCTTCTTCATAAGGAAAACTTTGAAGAATTGCACAGAAGTGCAGTTTTTGGAAGTGTGTAGCCAAGTTTGTGTTGCTGAAATCTGGGTTTGAATAGTCTTGATTGAGGCAGCATATCTGAAAAAGCATTGAGACAAGGTTTGTCATGGTTCTGCATGAATTCTCTGTGCATCAGTGAAGCAAAAATGGAATGAGAAATGTGCAGAAATCTGCAGGTTTCTCACTTGAGCCTTGGAAGGGAGAGTCTGAGAGCCCAGAGTGGCTTCACTGTTTACATGAATCAGAATTCAAGAGCCATGTTTTCAGTCCTGGAGAATGGGGTCTTTTTCCTGTTTCCTCCTGCTCCCCAATCTTTTGCAGGCTTTCCTCTCAACTGGGTACTGTTGTATGTTCTGAATATCTGAATGATGTTGACTGGGGGAGGATCAGAGGGTGTCTGTGCTTTGCTAGATGTCAAGTTGTGTTTCAGTGGAGGCTTCTGTGTTGAGAGCTGAATGCAGAATAATAAAAACAGTGTACAGCTTGAAGTGACCATGAGTGTTGTAGCATGCCTAAATGTAAAACACTGAGTAAAAAAGATTGAATTTCTACTGATGTAGATCAGTTAAAAACAGAGAATTATGAGGGGAGCAAAATGTTCTTGCTGCTGATCTCTCACCTAGGAAGGTGTCATCTGGCAGCTGGTCATAGCAAGAACATTTTTACATTCCTGTACAGCTTTATTCTAGCCTAGTTGGCAAGAAGAATCTGATTTTTTTTTTTCCCCTCCACGGTGTTTCTTTTCCTCCCCTCCCCCTTCCCTTTGCCTTTTATGTAATGAGATGCTTTGCAATGCTGTGAATGAGCTGCAAAGTAATTGAAAAAGGAGTTTCCTGAAATGGGCAGGTTGGTTCTGGCAGCAGAGGTTTCTTTCTTTGTAGCTCATTTTAGAGTTGTATTTCTGGTTTTTCGTTGTGTGCTTTTTGTAGCTTCAGGTCCAGTATCATCGATATGATCGAGGGCCAGTGTTCAAGAAGAGAGTACAGCTTTCAAGCTTGTGGTCCTCTAGCCTTGGGGAGAGGATAGAAATGTAGGATTCTAGAAAACTGGTGTTTGCCTTCCTTTCTTCAAATGGTCCCTCCCCAAATTAAAGGAATAGTGATACTCTCTAAGTATGGGGTACCACTTCGGGTTCATTGCAGGCAGTCACTATGCCTGGAGACTTATCTGTGGTAACAAAACTTGTGGCCTGCTCTTTAACCCACCCACACTGTGGTTTGGAGCCATCCTTTTTCAACTAGCATGTTTTGTGCCTCACTTTAATTTTGTTTGGCCTGAAAATGAGTAGACTTCTTCAGTGGAGAGATTTAGCAAAAGTACTAACGTGTGTCATACTTGAGGGCTTTTTACTACTTTTTGGTTTATGAATTGGCAAGTTAAAAAGCTGAATTTTGTTGTAATTTGTGTTCTAGCTGGCTTGTAGTACAATTCTAATCTCATTTACAGGAGGAACACTGTGTATCAAGTCCTGACTTACACAGAAGAAATGCTGGAGTGGTTTCTAGAGTGAGGAAGCCTGTCAAACTTATGTAGCAGTTGCCACTTAGCTGTATTTAAATATTAAGAAAATGGGTTGAAGTGCTGTAATGATACAGGTTATTGCTGGCAGTGTTCTGACATGGTTATTCCTTTAAATGGGTGTGGCAAAATTAAAAAAAAAATTGTTTGTGTCCTGATAAGCAGGCTGGTGCTGAAAGGAAAGGCACACTGCTAAAAGTAGTGTGCAGCCCATAAATGGTTATTTTTCCATATTCCTATTAGATGTGGCCTTTGAAATCTCTCTGCAGAGTACGTTTTTCAAAGCAGTTCCTAAAATGGAGAGGTTACAAGTGTTCTTTAGCAATGAGAAATTGCAGCAGTCCGTTATGTTCTGACTTCTGATTCAGGTTAGTTCATTGAGGTGAGTTAGTCACTCATTCAGCAGTCACTTGTCCTGCACTGTTCAACAGAGAATATGAAACTTCTTGTGAAAGATAAGTTTGTTGAACTCTTAATAAATGCAGAACAGAGTTAGTTGAAACACTGGGACACCAGAACCTGTTGATGTCTTAACTGATTTTTATCTCCATTTCAGGACTGTCCGTGCTTCTAGCTAGAAAACATTCAGCCACTCACATCTTTCTCAAACTGTAGTAAAGGCTCGTGTAATTGGTGTGTGTCCCCTGCTTTAATTTCTCTGATTTTTTTAATAGGCTGTGTTCCTCAGAGATGTGAACAGACTGGAGATTATGCAGCTGTATGCAGTGGTTTGAGGATGTTTTAAAAATATATTAGGTAGTTAAAAGGTATTGACACATAGAATAGAAACCAAGTGGTACTCCATTTGAACTAATTTTTTAAATTGCCTTGTGTCAAAGAGCTGATCTTTGGGACATAAGGTATTCGTCCTTTTTTGTGCTTATTTATGCTTTTTCCTAAGCTGCTTTATGTTGTGTGAAAGAAAGGCTAAGAATAGAGGAAGTGAGCTCAGTGGTTTCATTTTCAGCATAACGTACAATTGACAGCTCACATCTGCCACAGGTCAGAGATGGCTTGAATATGAAGGTAATTCTTTCCTTAAAAATCTGACTATAAGTGGATTTGAATGCTGATTTTGGAATTTTGATAGTCATAGAAATTTTCAAGCAGCTCACCTTATGCTGACTTGAAAATAAAGCCACATAGGTTTTTGCTTGCTGTTTTTGCTTTTGTGTGAAGTTCTCTAGGTTCTCACTAAAAATGGCAATGAGTCTTGGCCTTGTCAGATAAGAGAGATGTTTCATAAAGAGTGTAATGGAGGTCAGGTCCCATTTAAGGACAGCAAAACCCAGATCTAGTTTTTATTACCCACTGAGTAGAAAAACTTGTAGATAATGTAAAAATTTGATAAAATCAAATTGTTTTGTCAGTAAAATAGTATTCTCTGCATATGTATAATGCAGTTCCAGTAAATATAATCAAATCCTGATATCTCAGTCTTGAACAGGACTGCAGGTCTACATCAGAGTTTACTTATATGCCAAAATAGCTGGAAAAAAAGTGTGTATATGTTCAAGATGGAGAAAAGAGATGTTTACAGGTTCTGCCCTTGTCTTGAATGTCAGCAGGTTCATTTTATCTTATTCTTTGTAAGTAATAATGGATCTGCACCTGTGCCTTCATTAACTGGAAACTATTTAAATTTTTATATATACACACACATGCCTGTGGCACTGTTTCTGTGAGTAATTTTCCTTATGCAGGTAAAATATGAAAATATATATAATTATGTGAATAAATATTGTTACATGTTATAATATGCATGGTGTATAATTAGTGTGTGTGTATATATATATAAAATATCTGAAACTACATGCAGATAGTGTATGGGAAGAGATAAAGAAAAATGTGTCTGTTGATTAAGACATTACTCTTAAGAAGTACTGTAGCCTATCAGTTTGTCAGTCTTACTCCCTCTTAATTTTATTTTTGAGGGGTCTGAACAGAAGAAAAATTTAAGAGGTACTTTGTTATCTGAGAATAGGTAGATGCCTGTGAATGGAATTGCTTGAAATGACAGTCTTTTAAACACAGGTAATTCTGATGGCTTCCAATGACACCAGGACCTGTTAGGCTGCCTAGTAGTGGGTGCTTGAAAAACATGAGTAAACACTCTATGGGATTCTCTTACCAACTTTTTATAAAATTCTTCGAACTAATTATTGTGTCTTTATTTAATGCTTGTTTGGGTAATGTAGGTGTAAGTGTAGGTGAGCTGCTCTGTAGCAGTGCTACAATTCTAAGGGAACTTCTGTTCCAGGTGAAGCCTGGAAGTTGCTTGAAAGTCCTCACAGTGCAACAGGATTTCTCAGTCAGGCTTTAGAAATACTGTTAAGACAAGAGGATATATGTTCTCACACTGAGGGACTACTTGAAAGAAATCTCACAAGACTGTTAAAATAGTTGCTTTAGGAATCCTGGAGGATGTTCGATGCTTGATTTTGTTCGAATCAAAGCATTAGTTCAGTCTCTATCCAAGATACTTTGAAGTTTTGTTTTTTCATTCAGTTGTATTCAGCACGTTTGAATGAAATTAATTAATGAGCATTTTCAGAAGACCTTTTTCTGTAAAAGAGATGTCCTGCACTGACAGATCTGGACACAGCCTGACATACTGCTTCTTTTGATTTGGTCTATGTCATTAGATTTCTGTATAATCTTGGAAGTTACGTATTCAGTTTTAAGTTTATTTTAAAGGAAGAATTCAGAATTTGAAGTACAGATACGTGACAGGGTCAGAGGTGAAAAGGTGAGTTAGCAAGTCAATCTTGTAGCAGAGCACAGCCAGGACATTGCTTCAGAAACATGTGTTTATTGGAATCAAAGGAAAGAGGTTATATAAACCAGATTGGCAGAATGCTTGAGGCGACAACTGGCAAAAATGATGTTAAAGTACGATGGCAAAAATAATGCTATAGTGTTTTTTTCTGGGGCTTCTGAGCAGGTGGTCAGACTGGATGACCTCCTGAGGTCTTTTTGGAGCCAGATTGTGTGACTTTCTTTGTGCACATACAGATGTGTATGAACACATACAGTGATGCCAGTAGGTTGAATAAGAGAGGAGAGATTTCCTGAAGGCCCCAGGCTGTGTGGTTGTGCTGGGCTGGTGAAATGGTGCACTTGGAAGCAGTGCAGAGGGCTTGTGTTGTCACGCTCGTGCTGGTGCTCTTAGTCACACTGCCAGGACTGGAGCTGGCATGTGAATGTGCCTGTGCTTGTTGTACTTGTTGCTGCTTCTGTCTGTGGAACTGGGCTTAGGGAGGGAAAGAGCAAGACGTTCTCTGCCTGATTTGTCCACATATAGGTATTATCTTTGGAGAGGTGATGGAGTCCATATACTGTCTATTGTGTTGTTACCATCTGCTGCCCAACAGACATGGCTTCCCATGGAAATCAGTATTTATTTTAAAAAAGAATGCCAGTTACTCGTGGAGGTGTCTTTCAAAGCTTTTTTTCCATTACAGTGAAAGATCTGTAAAACAACAAGGAGTAACAATGGGTGTTTTTGCTCAGGAGTGTTAATAGTGTTAAAAATCTTGATTTCTACCATATTAAAAGTTTAGCTGGCAGCTGTGTTGCAGAAATTTACTGGTCTATATTGAAGGTGTGTATACACACATATACACTTCTATTTATGAGATGTATCTCCATCCTTTTCTATACATTTGTTTATGGAGCAGTCTTTTAAAGTTTTGTTCTGTTTTCATTAGTTGTAGAACAGTAGGCTGAAAGACAAGGAAATTAAGAAAGGTAAAAGCAAATCTGTTTCAAAATGCAGTCTTTGTTCTCAGGCCATGTTTTAAGTTATGTAGTGTTACAAGTTTGAAGTCTTTCCAAAGGACATTATCTCAATATTAGCTGTAGTTGGTCGGAAATATTTGTCCTTATCCTGGAGTGTCCTGCAGTCCCTTGTCAGCCTCTGTGAGTAACAGAAGCTGTAAAGCTGACTTTGCTTGCTGTGAGAGGATTTTCTGAGAATAGAAAGATGTGACTGTTTCCTCAAGTAGTCCTGCACAGTTTGTTCTCTGATGCCCCTCTGTTCCACCTCCTCCTCCCAGGGATGTACATGGAGTTCTGCAGCACTGGGAAGTTCAGCCATGACTGATCTCTCCCTGTACTGCAGCACATAATGGCATCAGGAGTCGTCGTTGGAAGATAAAATAGCCTTTAAAGCTCTGATTCACCTGGACTACCTTGGGGGAGAGAATTTGTAGGCCTGGTTTGTTCTGTTGATGGTGGTTAAGCGGGTGTATGGGATGGAGTGATGTGCTTTTCTACTGAGGAGCCCAGAGTAGTTTTTTGCTTAAGGTTTCTCCCCCAGGAAAATGCAAGTGTTGCCCTTTGAGGTCATCAGACAGTTATGAAGGGCTGGATTAGCTGAGTATGTCTGTGATTAAATTGCTTATCTTTTATCTGACTGGGAGTGTTTAACAGGTTTAATCTCAAATCAATAATACCTATTAGTATGAATGACTCCTGAAATCCCAGATTCCAAGTATGTCTTAAATTGATGCTAGTTTTTGTGAAGATTAGTATTTAAGCATCAATAAAAAGTTTTGCCAGTCATCTTTCTTAACCTGTTTCTTGAAAGTGTATGTCTCTGTTTATTGTATCAGTTAATTATTCCTTATTGTAACTAATGCAATGGAGAAGCAATTCCTGGCTGGGGATGGTTTGGCATCTTACCTGGCAGCAGGGAAAGGCTGGGTAGCAGTCACTGCTGCTTTTGCCACACCTGTCCCTACAATAATTTTTTGAGGGCCCCTGGAAATAGATTTTAAATTCAGTTTTTTTAAAAATGGTTTTTAGTCTTAGTGATGAACAATGGCAGGAGCTGATGGGGTAGAGTACGGCAATGTGCTTGGACAGTCTGAAGTTTTACTGGTGTTCTGGGACCATTTTAACTAAAAACTTTATGAGCACCTGAAGCCTTCAGTCATTTTCTTTCCTAATATAACAATATTAGTTCTCCCAGGTTTCAGACCAAAAGGTCCTCTTTCTTTTTTTCATTTCCTTTGGTTATGTATTTCTTCATCTTTTAGCCTTTCGCTGTCTCTATCAACAGAAGAAAATACAAGTTTTTTGTTTAACTATTTCTAGGAGTTGTTTTTAATGGAGTACAGTAGCAATGAGCTCATTGTAGGCAAAGGGGAAACTCCTCATTCCTGTTGCAATGTGCTACTCAGGAGCAGCAGTATATCTTGTCTGTTTGCAAAATCTAGAAATCCTACCTCCACAGATCACTATGGATCTGCTGTACTAATTAATCTTCGTCCTCTTGTGATAGCAGAAATAGCAGCTTGGTATATATGAGCAGTGAACTGATTCAGCTGAAAATAAACCTGGCAAATCATATGGTTAACTCTTAGCTAAATCTGTTTCCTGATTCATTTCGCCGTATTGTGGAATAAATTCTGGTTCTGGTCAAAGGGAAGAAGCAACAGTAAGGGCCCAGATGTGAGAAAATGGGACTGTCCATTTTGAACTAGCTTCAAGTACTAATGTATTTTTTTTTCCCCAGTAAAGATTTTCTCATGAATTTGCAAGAACATCAGTGTAAAGTTACTTTCTGGAGTTTCATGTTGATACTTGAATATTTGGTTGGGTAGGGTAATCTGTGCTTTAGGTTAAATGTCTACTTTTGCCCAACCTGCTGCTTCTTTTGCTGGTTCTGACTTTTGCAATGTGAGAAAGATGCAAAACAAAGCATCTCTTCCATATTTTCAGAACTTCTTACTGAATCAGAAGGCATTTTTCAGGCAGGGATGTTTCTTTATTCAGCACTGATTTGTGCAGTCAGTTGCCCAGTTCTGATAGCAGTAAGGTGTTTATTTCTGTTGATCTGCAAAGCATGGGCTGTTCTGTTCTTTTGGTGTGTCTGTCTGACCTCTTCAAAACATTTCTCTGTAAACTTTTATACTCTGGTCCGAAGTTCTGTCTTAAGCTGTGAAGTGTGTTATCTATGTCCTTCAAAAGCCAGTGCTCTGATGTTTGGATATGCAAAGTTCTCTAAGCAGCCACATGGCATGCTTTATTTTGAAGGGAAAATGAGAATTTGCTTCCTTTTTGTTGCCCTCCTGACTGCTTGAGTGAAGCTAAGAAATTTAAAATATTTTTATAATAAGCAGTCTGGTGATTTTAAGAGTAGTTGTTCAGCAGAGATTCCAAACCAGCAGTGTCTTTCCTCAGCAGTGCTCTGCTCCACTCTAAGGCATGTGTGGTGATGCCAGCCAGTTCCGATCAGTGCCAAGGGTTCAGTGCTCCGTGACAGCTTCTCATTCCTTTGCTGAACACCTTTCAGTCCCTTGGGCTCATCTTTCTGTCAGCACTTCTAACTGCCCCAAAGACATGTGCTCTTACCTGCTCTTGGACTCTGGCAGTCGTGCCATCCTTTCCTGAGCACCCCTTACTGTGTTACGTGACAGGGAGCTGTGCCTGCCCCAGGCTCTTGGCCAGGTGGGAAGCTCAGCCTTTTCTGCCTGGGTGATGTTGCTGGTGGTCCTGTGCCAGTAATTGCATTCCCCAGTCTTCTGAATTACTGCACATACAGGATTAATGTTAAGAACAGCTATATTCTTTCTTTTTAAAGGGTTATTATGTCAGGAAGTGAAATGAGGTTTTACCTGACTCCCTCCCTGGTAAGGCTCACTTACCTTTGACAAAATTGCATAATGTATGTTCTGTAACTAATAGCTGAATTAGAAGTTAGTGTGTAGGAAATAAATTTACCTGATGCAACCCTTTTGATGATGAGAAATCTGGATGACATGCTTCTTGGGAAGTAATGAGGGCTAATAACTTGGAAGTAAATTAGGTAACTCATGTGTCTTTTTTCTCTTCTCTTTTTTTTTTTCTTTTTTTAGAACCACAGAGCAGACCCAGAAGAGTTATTCACAAAATTGGAACGCATTGGGAAAGGCTCCTTTGGTGAGGTCTTCAAAGGAATTGATAATCGGACACAGCAAGTAGTTGCCATAAAAATCATAGACCTTGAGGAAGCAGAAGATGAAATAGAAGATATACAGCAAGAGATAACTGTTTTAAGTCAGTGTGATAGTCCTTATGTAACAAAATACTATGGATCATATTTAAAGGTAATGTATACTATTGCACAAAGATTTGCTGGAATGCTGCTAGGAAAATAATCTAAAATTAAGGAAGATTTGTCATGCCAACTTGGCATTTTTAGTAGGTTTTTATTTTTTTTTTTTAACTGAGTTTTTCACTTCATTTTTCTCTTTTTGCTGCTTGCTCTTTGGGGCTGGTATTTACACAAAGTGGCTACAGAATGAACAGTTGATAAATTATTCTTTTTGCCATTGCTTTTGGATGTTGGTTTTCTCTCCTCCCTCCACAATCCCTAGCACAATTTCGTGGCCTTTCTGAGCAAGAGAAATATACCTTCATAGTTACAGAAACAGAAGCTGTTCCTGGTGTGGAAAGAAACCCTGCACCATGTAAAATGTGTTGGCAGTTATGCAGCTTAGTAGGCCTGAGACAAAGTAACACTGACATCAGCAGTTATGTAACTGCAGTGTGAAATGTTATCTAAGGCATAATTTAACAAACAAACAAAAATTAAAACCTACAGAAAACCAAAATGTTGACTAAAACTTTCCACCCTAAATAATGCTTAAATGTTTTGTGCTGCTGTCATATTTTAGGTGACTTTTTAAAAAATCCCTGAAGACATTTAATGTAAGCTGAAGTTTTAGGGATAGTTCAAAGTATATTAAGTATCTGGGAGGGGTTATTTGCTTGTGTTTGGGGTTTTTGTTGGTTTTGGTTTGTTTGCTTGAGTTTGGGAGGTTTTTCTAGTTTGTATTGTGTTTTGGTGCTTGGTCTGCCTCTCAGCATTTCCGCTTTCTTAAGGTGTAGTGGGGTTTTCTACGTTTTAAAGACAGATTTCTTCTAAGTGTTCTCTGTGTCACACTTGTGCTGTATCTTTCAGTAATACATAAAAGTATTTGCAGAATTTATTTCATAATATTCTTTGTAGATTTTGCTTTTTTCCGTTTAAATTGCAAAAGTATTCAATCTTTTATATTTTAATACTAAGTGGGCAAGTTATTTTTCCAATATTTCCAGTATATTTGGTGATCTCCAAATAGTAACTTCTCATTTTGGCTAGTGTGAGACAGCTCTAGTTGCTTTGCTGTTTAATGTGAGCTCTTCACACCCAAGTAAACATACAAATTGCCATTGATAACCCATTTTTGCTTCTCTTTATTGGGCTTAGTCAGTGGGATTTTTGTTTTGTTTGTTAATAAGTAATAAATGTCTGAGAAGTAGGATTTACTTTCCACCATCACAGCACATTAGAGCAAGCAGGTTTGTCTCAAGGTAACTTTGAATTCAGCTAGGAAGGTTCCCCTGGAGCAGTGCACAAATGGTACTGCAGATCCAGACATGATTGGTCTTTTTTACAGCCCTTTATTTTCTGTGATGATCTAAGTCCTAAATTCTATTCTCCTGAATATCCATCATTTCAACTTTGTGCTGTAAAAGCCTAATTGTTTGCCCTGAAGTACAAGCAGGTCAAAGTAAGTCTTGGAAAGTGTTTTTATTTGGCAGTGAAAAGTGTTTTGTGAAATCTCAGAATGAAGCAGTGGTTTCAGCAGCTGCAAGTGGAGGAATTAAACTTTGATTGGGTGGGGATTTGTTTTGTTTGTTCTTTGTTTTCTTGGAGGTGGGGTGTGGAAAGAGCTTTATAAGCTATGGATTGAATAGGGAAAGAAAAGAGTCTTTTTATTGCAGCAATATAGGTGTGGAAAGTAAAGTCTTATTATTCTATAAGTGCTATACAACCATTAACTTCTGCTTAGATTTATTTTATTTTTAAAAAAATCCTTGGAAAATGTAGGGTCATGTTAATGCTGCAGTACTCTCCTCACCACTGTGTGAGTTCTTTCCATTTCTGTTCTAGATGGATGAATTCTGAAAGATTAATGCTGATCTCTTGTTTACTTTTCACACTTGTAAAGTTTTTGGGGAAGGAAAATTTCTGTGCGTGGAGTTTGGGGAGATGTTTGTGGAATTTTGGTTACTTTCCCATTCCTTTAATAAATTCCTCTCATTAGAGAAAACGACTTACAAACAAAACCACAAAAAAACCCCTAAAAAGTTGTTCACAGGAATCTTTTCCATCTCAGAGTAGCATGATAGATAATTCTGCTTGCTATTTCCAAAGTGACTGAATAAAAATGTCCACAAATAAATGAGTACCTTTAATTCTGTAATTAAAAATAAATAAAGCAACTTTTTAAGTAGCGTCTTCTATTTAAATTGTTCTTAGACTAGATTAATCCCTGGTTGCTAATTCAAGATCTTTCATCTTGGGACTCCTCAGGGGAAAGAGGATATTGGCTTTGTTCAGTGTGAAAAGATTGTTTTATTCTGCCTTTTCATTTTAGTAATAGCAGGTATTTTGAGAGTTGTGTCTGTCTACTTTTGTTTGTTTGTTTACTTAATTGCTCTAGCTGTTAACTTTTATTAGCTATTTCTTTGAGAGTGGCTGTCAGTGTAATTGTTAAGCTGTGTAGTACTTCGTTCAGGATTTAACTTTTCTATACACTTTAAGTACCTCTTTGAAACAATGAAATGGGTACAGTTGTGTGCCAAATGACTGTATATGTAAAGGTTAAAGAATATTGAGGTTAAATTCTGAAAAATAAGACATCTTACTTCTTACAAAGCCAAGTCCTAGGCTGCAGAGATCAGAAGTAGTTTGCCACAGATATAACTGGTGTGAAGTTCACATTTACAGTGGTCCCATATGTTTATTGCTGGATATTTCAATTTATATGTAAAGATCACTGGAAAATTCTTGTAAATACTTCTTGAGATAATGGTTTAAAAGAGCAAAAGGTAAATAGAAGCTATTTCAAACTTTAAGATACTTTTTTTATTTCCTTTGCATCTTTATTTACAGGCAAACAAAACAGTTGAGCCAGTGTGCTGTGTTTTGGATAATGCTTTATGGACTAGAAATGGTTTACTGAAGTGTATTAATCATACATGTACCTCTCTCTGAAGCTGTAGAAACGCCATCAGAGATGTTTGTAGTTTTACACTGTTCAAAGAGACTCAGTATTTTCCTGACTAAATACGAAAGCAGACCCTCAGTGCAAAGGCATTCAAGTTGCCTACAGCACTTACTGATATTTCTCTAGTCCAGTAATCTAGATCTGTCTTAAATCTTTAAATTTTATAGTTTCTACTTGGAAGAAATTGCAGCTGAGACCATGTGTTGGCTTCAAGTTTATCATGTTAGCTTTAGTTCAACCAGTTGAACCATAAAGGAACATCTTCTGTTGTAACTTCCTCTTTTAAAATCAATTTTAGCTAAGCTTTGAGTAAGCAGATTGTTCTTGTCATCATTTTGTAGTTTTTGAGTTTTCCCTCTGGCAAGATAGTTGATAGCTAAAAGTTGTTACAACTAAAACACGGAAGAAGAGATGTAATTGTGAGGGGGTTCTAATTGCAAACATTTTAGATGAGAGATTTTATTTTTGTACAGTCTGTTCTACATATTCTGTATCTTGACAGTTTCTTTGCACTTCAGGATGCAAAAGCAGCCATGTGGCTGATGGAGGTGGAGTGGCCCAGTCCCAGGGGGCCTGGGGCTTGCCGGCTGCATGCAGGCTCTCCCAGGTGCCCCTGCTGCTGAAAGGCAGAAGGGAAGAGTGCCTTTATTTCAATTACTTGACTTACTAACTTGTGGCATTCTGCAGCCTAGCTCTACAGCTTGTATATCCAACTGCTAAATGTGATTTTAAAAGTATGGACAATCCCTTAATAGTTTTCCTAGCAGTGCAGTGTTACTTGTCTGTTATCAGGTATTTTAGTCTTGAAAAACCTTGTCATTGGTACAATATGGCAAGGTCTGCTTCCTAGGGGTTCTTGTGATAAAGTTGATGCCAGTTTTCAGTTATTGTGACACAAAAAGGTACAAAAGCCCCATGTCATGGTAATGTGAGATATCTTGAAGTTCAAATGGGAGTTTCCCATTGAATTAACCTTAAAGCTTAAGTATTAATAATTTTTTCCTAAATTTTCATTGAGTGTCTGGCAAGATCAATAGTGTTTTCTAAACATAGTTGTAGGTGATGTGCAAGCATATATACATTCAAAGAATTCACCTTAATAAACACATTTGTGAACAATAATAAAATGTTTACCTTTATATCACGACTTTCACTAATGGGTGTAGAGTCATATAAGCTTCAGCTGTATTGCAGCTTTTGCGGCTGTAAGATAATTTAAGTCCTGATAGAGGCATTTGTAGATATTTCATATTTGTAGAAGGTCAGGATCTAAATTTGTCTCCTCATCCTGTATTGCTCTTGGATTGCAATTAACATCTCAAAAAATAAACCATTGGGTGTGGAGGGTCCCCTTGATAGGTTAGATAGCTGAAATGAGTGTTTTCCTCCAGCTTAATGGCTTGTCAAAATGCATTGCTCCACTACCAGTTCAGGCAAGAAAAAGATTAAAAGTATTAAAAGTTACCGTAGTTCTGGCATGTTCTGGTTACACAAATATGGAAAGTACACTTGATGAAGTGCTTCAGCTGGGCTTTCCAGCAGTACCATAGAGATAAATCTCCTGATGACTGGAATTCCATGATTGTTTTCCTTATTTGTGCCATTTAGACACAAGGCTAAATATTGAAAACCTTGAACTTTTACAGCCACCTGAGCTTGCTCTTTTCTTTTGCAAATAAAACAAACCTGAAGTTATTCTCAGCTTTTCATATTTGAATGTGGAGAAATCCTACAGTAACATCCAGAGACTTCCATCAGAATTGTGCAGCATTTTGTGCAGCAAAGCTTTGAGACAATCTAAAGATACTGGTTGTTCTGTCCTGTCTATTTATACTTGGCTGGCAGAAAATAGCCAGGAAAAAGGTTGTTCATGCCTAGCTGGAAAATATCCACATCCAATTACAGTGGATAGTAGCGATTTCTTTGAGGCATTATTTGAGAAACAGTACTTTCTCATTTTCACCCTGTACTGTTTTCAAGTAATAGTCAAATCCTCCAAACACGTCTGGTAACCACAATGTTTGCCTTGAACAGGAGTTCCTTGCAGGTCTTCTGAGCTGACAAAGTTGGGCTTTATAAAAACTGCTAAAATTAGCCAGCCCTTCCCTGCTGAGATCATAATATTGGAATAGACTCTCATAAATGGTGTGGTTTTTAAATTCAGTATAAATCTAATAGAGCATACTTTGTTAGGATGATTGGATGTGTGCTTTCAGAAACTGCACCTTTATTTGCTTGCTGAGTTTTCTTTAGATTTCCATCCCTGGGCTGGCCATAGGGTGGGAAAGTATACAATGGAGAATGCAAGAGGCTTTAAAGAGTACTCCTGCCCTAAGCTTGTGCTCTGTGATGAGGAACTTGCACTGGTAAATATTTGCTGGAAACTTACACAGTGTGTGTGGTACTTCACCAGCTGTGGTTCAGTTGAGTATTTTTAATAACTGGGTTTTATTTTAAATAAATATTACTTATTCACAGAATTTTCTAGAGTAGTACCACATAGATTCATATTTGAGTTTTGTCTTTTGAGGGGACTCTGGCAAGCAAATAGTCTGTAGATTTACTACCAAGTGTTTCCAGTTTTGTTTCTATGAACCAGCCACCTTTTGCCGTGACAAGCCAAGGACAAAGTCAGCACCTAGAAATCAGTGTTAGAATAATTCGTCAATTCTAGAGGTTGATATCTCCACAGAGGAAATGCAGAAACTCACATGTTCTCAAGGTCCATTATAAATAATTATTTGTATTTGTTAAAGCTTATACGACCACCTAATCACTTTTTTCCCCTCTAAATTCTGTTCCTTTAAGTGAAATAATTTTAGATACTATGTAGCAAAAATTGGTAGTGATGGTGTTTTTTCATTGCTTTTTTAAATACAGAAGTCAAACTTTTAATTAATATTTTAGAATTCACAGGAGCTGTGTGATCATTCTACAAGAAGTAATTGCATGCAACTAGGTGATTAATGAGACTCTATTTGCCTTTTCCTAAGGGTGCTGGTAGTCTGTGGGAATATATATAAATTTTTGTGGCAGCCTTGGACTTTTGACAACTCATGCTTTCCTTTACAGGGCACAAAACTATGGATAATAATGGAATACTTGGGTGGAGGGTCAGCTTTGGATCTTGTAAGTATATGATTTTTTTTTGCATTGTAAGTATCAGTGACTGTTATTTCATTGTGGTTTTCTATCACCTTATCAAAATAAGTACTTGGAGGCAGCTGATATTATATCGCTGCTTTGTGGTAATGCTCCAAAAAGTGTGAATTAGAATGGTTGTTCTGTCACATTGAATTCATGTTAATTTTTCTATTTTACTCCTTGTCTCTAAGCATTAGGAAACATCCATTTGTTCTCAGTCAAATTAAGCCATGTGTTTTTTTTTTAGTTTGAGAAGTCCTTTTCTTGCTGTATGTTTGGTGGTGTTTTGGGTTTGGGGTCCTCTGTCCATTGCTTCCCACCTCTTCCAAGCAGAATTCATTACACTTCAGTAAAAAATATTTCCTTTAGGTTTGGGTATCAGGAATGAATGAGGAGTGTGTCCACAGACAGTTAACTTTAACTGGTTGAAAGGTGTTGGGTTTTCCATGTTCAGGTATTTTCAGTTCAGCATGAAAGTGCCTTTTACTTCAGATAGTGTGGCATTCATGCAGGGTGTAGCCTGGAGAGTGCACAGGCACAGTGCACTGAGTGTGGATGTGGTTTCCCCATGGTTTCAGTGCAGCTCTGCCTCAGCTGCAATGCTACAGACCCACCCTTTCCTGTAAGATAATATAGCTCAGTCTTTGTGTGATTCTGAAGGAAAAATACCATGTCTTTGCTATTACAGAATGGTAATAATTATGTATTCACTAACAGGGGTCTTGTCTGAGAGTTGAAGTATGTATTTGACTTCACAAATCTATTTAAACTTCTTTATGAAATAACATCACATCAACTCATCAAAAGCATAGTAATTAGGTGGAGCATGTGGTAGTTTGCAGCTCTAGAATTTGGCCCTTTTGAGGAAGGGGCTGTGAGGTACTCTGACATTTCTGATTAATTGATCCTATTCTGTGGAGTGTCAGAAACAGGGAAATAGCTATTACTAGTGCCGGTTTAAATCACTGAACCTGTAGAAGAATAAACTTTTAGAAGAATAAAATCTCAGTTTTGCCTCATTTGCCTCACTTTGCCTTATCGTAATTACATGATGTTCACTGTTTTGGTGCTGTGTTGTTGGTATTTTTTGATTGCTCACTTTAATTTCATTTGTTTTATTTGCAAAGTCTTCTGCTGTGCAAAGTTCATACTTAATCCATTAGCAACTTTATAGTAGCATGTTATGTTCTTGATAGAAAAGTAAGCATGGAATCAAAAATGCTGGGACAAGTAAAAACTGCATCATTAAATTTAAAGCCCACAGTCAGCAGATTAATCTATTTTGAAATAAACTGGTTTTCTTAATTTACTTAATCTAAATTGCAAAATTCAGTCTGCTGTCTTTGCTGGCTGTAGGGAGAGAAAACCTGTGGAAAATTAGTTGTTGCTTTTCTTGTGCTTTGCGTGCTGGGGGGGAGCACAGGCAATGTGTGTTTGAGGGGTAACAGCATTTTCAGTGTATTGGCAGTAGAGGAGATGTGAAGGTGATCCTTCCAGTGGCACCTATTTCAAATAGAATAGTGACATATTGTATTGAATATTTCATTGATTTTGTTAGCTCTTAACTTTAAAAAAATGTTTCAAGTTTAAAATTTAATTTAATCAAATTAGATGCAAGACTAAAATTCTTTTAACGTGTCTTTTTTCCGAAGCTGCGTGCTGGCCCATTTGATGAGTTCCAGATTGCTACTATGCTAAAGGAAATCTTGAAAGGTCTTGACTACCTACACTCAGAGAAGAAAATTCACAGGGATATAAAAGGTGTGCAACATTTCAAATGTTACTTTGATAAAACCGTTGAAAACCATAAAACTGTATTGTAATTAGTTATTATGTTATTTCCCCTTGGCAGCTGCCAATGTCTTGTTATCAGAACAAGGCGATGTTAAGCTTGCTGATTTTGGAGTTGCTGGGCAGCTAACAGACACACAAATTAAGAGAAATACCTTTGTTGGAACCCCGTTTTGGATGGCCCCTGAAGTTATTCAGCAGTCAGCATATGATTCAAAAGTAAGTATGAGAGCAGAGCATCATTTTTTTTTGTATCTGATTATCCAACAGGATTTATTTTGATTTTTTTGCTTTTAGTTCTATCAGTATGAGGAGGAAAAAAGTAGATTTGAAATTACAGGGTTTCAAGTAATAAAATTTAAAGTAGGATTAAATTGGTTTTATGTCATTGTACTCAGGTGCAAAGTCACCAGGTAAAAGGTGATGTCATGTCTCTTTCAGAGCAGCTCCCAGAATGTGGGGTGGTTCATTGATTTGGTTTCAATTCGATGTCTTGCATTTAAATCAAACAATAATAAAGTACTCACAAAGTAAAATGCCACCAGAACATGGCAGTGTATTTAAAGCCAAGATGGCGGCCAAAATGTTAATTTCTTCTCACGTTTTTATACACAGCTCTGGGTATAATTTCTCAAATGGTGTTTCTAAGGATCCGTGTAATACTGAAAATTTTAGCACAGGTCCTGAGAAGGTAAAAAGTAACTCGTTGGCTGTGGCATTATGGTACCTTGTGCCTTTCTTTGTCATGAGAGCTCTTGATGGATGACTGATTGCAAAGGGGAGTTTCCCTATGTGAACTAGCAATAGAAAAGCAGAGTTCTTCCATGTTTTTCTGAGAGTTGAGAACTGGTGCTAGAAATGACAATAAGGAGGGAACAGTCCCCTCTTCTGTGTGTAAAACCACAAGATGTCCTAGAGCGTGTGGTTGGTGGAACAGCAGCATGTTTCAGTCTGGCATTGGACCTTCCACATAGACAGAACCTTAAAATAGGATCAAGAGAATAAAAATCTTAGTATGTGTGAAGTAATGCTTTCTTACTGCTTTTTCTCAAATAGTCAACATGAAACTGTACTTACATGATGTGCATATAAAGAAAAACTGTTGGATGTCTGAAGTGTCCTGAAAACATTCACGCTCCAAGAGACTTTCCCAGGATCAGTCAGACTTGAAGGAATTTGTGTACTTGTCACAAGGGTTCTTGGTGATAAAAAAGTTGGAATTCTCCTGTTTAGGGTTTCAGTGTAATGTGTTCCCTAGGGAATTTTGGAAAAGATGTCTACCCTGTTTTAAAAATGTGTGTTGGCAAGTCAGATTGGGAATAATTCTTCTGCTTGCCCTGTGTATAGATCAGCTTTACCACCTCTTCATTTACATTTCCCCAGCAGTCTAATCTTTTGCCTTCCATGTCTCAGTGTGTTGCAAAGAGCAATGTCTATCCCTTTTTTTTCTCCGTGCCAGTAGGCTGGTGGGAGAGCACAAAAGATACAAGCCTTTGGTAGGAGAGATCTGAATTGGATACACTTCAATTTCTGGACTAATACTGATGACTCCTTTCATATCTGGACTGAATTTTAATCTTTCTTCTTCTCTCTCTACTGCAAAAGGCTGGAAAATAAACTAGAAATTCATACATTTTAGTATTTTACAGAGATTTTAAGCCCCATATCTTTCAAATAATTTTGCTCCAATACACTATACCATAGAGTAAACAAGGATTACAGTTCGGATCTCTCCAATATTCCTTTTAGCTCCCAAGACCTAAATTAGCTGTACTTTATAGCAAAGAGTTAAACTAAGTCACTGTTTATTACTGAAACACCATAACCAACTGTAAATTTTTACTCTGGTAAAAATGGGCAGTTTTGGTTTATGATTCTGTGCCAAGTGTAGTCGACTATTGCCAAACACTTTTTTAATGAGAAACACCTTTAATGATCTAAGTAGCTATTGTAGCTCATCTAAAAAGATGCAAGTAATAATATATTTCACTTGGGAAAAAAACCAATATCAGAAATAATTTTAGAATACTCGTATTTTATATATGATATCAAAATATACTGTGTTTTGATACAAAGGCAGAATTTGTTTATAATGATGCTTTTAGCTAAAATAAATGATACTTCATTATCCTTCTGTGACTTACACTGTGAACTTAGTGCTTCGAGTGGTGTTTAAAGTCTAACTAGTTGTCAATAATTCTCCAGCTAAATTCATCAAGCAGTCTGTTAGGAAAGAAATTAAGTGATCCCCTGCTGGATTCGATTCAGCTTTCTGCCTTGTTCCTTTAAAGTGAGCTGTCAAACAAGGTTGGATACCTAAACAAACTCTAAATTAGACATAGGAAATTTGTGGCAATTTGTCATTAACATATGGAAAAAATCAAAGGAAGATCCATAGTTCTGAAGCTTTTCCCAAAGCGTGTAAATTTAGGTGTCTGTTTAACTCGCTGGCAGTGTTAGAACACCAGCTGTAACAAAAATGGTGATCTAGATGTTTGTCATTAAAGACTAATTAAGTCAGCCAGGTCTTTGTGAGTCAGGTGTTCCTGAAGTGTTAGAAAGGATTGTTTGCATTATCTACTTAGGCCAACATTAATTTTATTATATAGATGCATTATATGTGAAGATTTCAGTTATTGAACACTTGGTCGTGCCAGCCCATAATTTTGTGCTAACAGTCCCTTTACCCTCTTTCAGGCTGACATTTGGTCACTGGGCATCACTGCAATTGAACTGGCCAAGGGGGAGCCTCCCAACTCGGATATGCATCCAATGAGAGTTCTGTTCCTCATTCCGAAAAACAATCCTCCCACTTTATTAGGAGACTTCAGTAAACCTTTTAAAGAATTCATTGATGCATGTCTGAACAAAGACCCTACATTTGTGAGTAGATAAATGTTTGTGTGTGTGTAGATGTCTTGGTTTTTGTTTTCTGCTCTCCGATGCTTGAGAAGTATTTTGCTGGCGTTGTGCATCATCAGTGATTGAAATAATTTTAGAGACTGTACTTTCCACTGTAAATTTTAGTGGTGCTTTTTAATATCTCTGTCTCTATCCTAGTTAGTTTTGTTTAAAATACTCAAAAGGAGGAGGGAGAATGCTGAAAGAAATTACAGTGGCAGAGGCAGATTCCTAAAATGCACTCTAAACTACGATAATGTCAGAAGAGAAGCTTTAACAGAGGAGAGAATCATCTGAAATCCTTTTCTTCAGCACAACTTTCGCTGTCTGAATTCAGCTTACAGGGAAATCTTGCACTGGAGAGTTTTCGTTAGTCATTTTCCTGGGTGTGACCTTCTAACGTAGAAGGATAAGCTGTATAGTCTATGGGTGACTTGATTATATTTTTAGCATGCTTGTGAATGTGGATTACTGGCTTTTCTGACTTCCTGTTTCACTTAATTTCCTGATATTATACAAGTTAGCTCTAGAAGTCTGTTGTCTTACTAAGTCTCCCTTATTAGCATTTAAAATCATGAAATGTTAGCATAACATTAAATATTTAAAGTGTTTCTTACAGCGCCCCACTGCAAAAGAACTTCTGAAGCACAAATTCATTATGAAAAATGCCAAGAAGACTTCCTATCTGACAGAACTGATTGATAGGTTTAAGAGGTGGAAAGCAGAGGGACATAGTAGTGATGAAAGTGATTCCGATGGTTCAGATTCGTAAGTTTGTTTTCAGTATAGTCTTTCTTGGGTGTGTTTTTTTTTTTTTTGTTTAGATAATGTTCTTAAAGTGGGTTTGCTGCAGCTTTTCTGTGTAATAACACCATTTCTGTATACCTATCTCTTTTCCCAAGAAAACTCCCTGTATGACCCTAAAGACTAACACATAGGTCAAGCCCTGTGCTTGTTGCCTCTTTATACTTTCTCTCTTTAAACTCAATTTCAGTTCTGTTTAAGTGCTATTTATTTCCTAGTCTAAGGCTAGTGGTTGTACCAAAACCACTGAATCACAATTAGAGATATTGCAGAGCAAGGTTGAGGTGCATGAAGAAGTTTGCAAAATGCCTGTGGACCAACATGCTTTCTGTAAGTCTCTTGTTTTTCTGGCTATCAGATAACTCTTAAATGGAATGCCATGGGAGAAGGTAAGCCTTTGTAGGTAGATAACATCTGCTGTTTGCTTTTGATCACATGTCAATTTATTCAGCCTCTTTTAAAGTTCAGTTAATGTTTCAATACATGTTTTTTTCCTTATTTTAAGGAATGTGGAACTAATCCTTGTTATGTACATAGACTTATTACGTATTTGGGCTACCTACGCTTGCTTGGTATTCTGTTGTGGCTAGTATTATGTACATCATGTCCTTTTTGTTTCAGGGAGTCCAGCAACAAAGAAAATAATTCTCACCCTGAGTGGAGCTTCACTACAGTTCGGAAGAAGCCGGATGCAAAGAAGCTCCAGAATGGGACAGTATGTACAGACAGAGGAGTTCTTCTTTCTAACTGCTTGTTCTGAAGGCAGTGATAAAACTTAGTAACTTCACTTTTCATAAGAACTGATTGGATTTTTTGCAGTTCAAGAGATAATTCATGTTTGTGATATTTCCTATGCTATGTCAGCCTCAAATGCAAAATATACTGCAGATGTACTGTAGATCAGTATCCATTCATAGAGATGGGAATTTTCAAGTCTCTTACTAGTGAGGAAAAACTGAACTGCTTTTCTGATGCTGAATGACATTGTTTGAGATGTGTCATCAGTCATCTATTTCAACATCCCATAACATTTGTTGATGTACAGTGTCTGTGGGTTTTGTAATGTATTTTAAACACTTTGTTAAATTTAACTCTACTTCCAAAATCACATGTGCTATGTTAAGAGGCAGTGTGTATGGTTTATATATGCTGATGTATGTTGTAATACACTGATGTAATCCATGTTTGTTAACTTCTAGGATCAGGATCTTGTTAAAACCCTGAGTTGTTTAACTATGATAATCACCCCTGTGTTTGCTGAGGTAAGTGTTGGCTTAAAAATCTTCTTTGAAAGTATTAGCCAAATGGTCAACAACTTTTCTGAGTTGTAACTTTTTTGGTTTGCTCCTCAGCTCAAGCAGCAGGACACAAATAATGCTAATAGAAAGAAAGCAATTGAGGAACTTGAGAAAAGCATCAATGTGGCAGAAGCAACATGTCCAGGGATCACAGATAAGATGGTGAAGAAACTTATGGAGAAATTTCAGAAGTAAGTGGTTCAGTGATAAGAGAAAGATCTGCTTTGTCCAGTGCTTTAGATCTTTAGCTTTGTAGTTTTGGGTAACACTTCTGTTTGAGACTAAAACTAATACTAACAATTACTGTATCTTTGTGTTGAAGTGCTGCAGCTTTACTGTAGTTGCTGTATCTTGCTTCTTGAATTTAGCCTGCAGGTTTGTCTTAAGCATCTTTACAGGAAATAAGGGGGACAGAGAATCTTTTTCTTTCCTCTTTTAGGAATGTTTTCTTGAGTGTTACTTCTGGTGGTTTTTTTGCTATGAGCCATTGAGATGAAGGCACGTACAAGTTTAGTGATGCAGCAATATTTATGTGCTGTTTGCCTAGCTGAAACAATATAATTAACGAAATTTTTAATTTGCATTTTTTTATCTGTAGATTTTCTGTTAATGACTCATCCTAAGAAACTTCACACAATGACTGCTGTTTCGTATGGACCCAGTGAAACCCACCAAAACTACTTCAAGCTTGGCAGTGCTTAGCTCATGAGCTCCTTGTGCCTTTTGGATCTTTGCAACATATTGATGGTGATCGAGGATTTGAAAGAACCTACTCAACTATTTTGTGGCAGTGCACATGGTTTTATATTTTCAGGAAATTATTTTGTAAAGAACAACTTTTAATATTGTAGTTTCACCTGTTTAATCTGATAAATGTTGAGGTGCAGTTTTGCTTTTAGAAATAACCATTACTTTAGTTAATAGAATGTGCAAGTACAGTATGTTTTGATGCTATTTTGTTCCTGTACATGGAGTTGTACAGGTCTTTTATATTCATGAGTTAAACTTTTGTAAATCACTAACAAGCTTCAGAGAAAAATAGCTTTTTCACAAGCATATTCAAGACGTGTAATGTAGTGGCAAGGGTATTGCTGTAGC
Source organism: Rhabdornis inornatus (assembly GCA_013397075.1). NCBI lineage: Eukaryota > Metazoa > Chordata > Aves > Passeriformes > Rhabdornithidae > Rhabdornis > Rhabdornis inornatus. The sequence goes on from VWZS01006390.1 coordinate 1,466,282, forward strand.
ACCTGCTTCAACCAGCATATAGTTATCGTGCCCTGAAAAACAAACCTGCAACAGTATCTATTTTAATTCTAAATTGGTACAGTATTTTAGGCAGCTCTATGATTAAATATATTTGAGAGCAATATGGCAATAGTTTGCAGGTGATATGTAGCAACAGGTCTATCCTGATGTACAGTCTGTGTATTACCTTTTAGAACAGGTTTTGAAGTAGTAACTCAATCTTATATCATCATGGTAGGAAAATTTAGAGCAATACAGTTGAGGGGGTGGGGCTTTCGGCAATAATGGACAAAACCTGAAGTCCAATTTAACTTAATTTAATTTTTTTTTCCTCTGAGTATACATGCCTGGGTGGAAGGGAGCCAGAGAAGCCGAGCGTCGCATGTTACATACCTCACACGCAGGTATCGGTGTAACACCAGCGTTCTGTGTGGTGGTGTTGTTTCTCCTGTAAGATATTTATACACATTTTTGTTCTGAAATACATTAAATACAATACATCAACATAATTTGTTTATAATTTTCTGAAAGTGTATTTTAAATATGTATTTACCAGTTAATATGCAAATAACTGAGTTATAGATATTCTTTCACAAAAGGTAGTACTGTGCAGTACAGAGTGATTTTTTTCATAAAAAGTAGGTAAGACTATAAAGTTGCTTTCAGTTATATATTTATGGTACTGCTGGATGGGTAATCTCTTTTGTTGTTTTGTTTTGATTTGGTTTTTTCCCTTTTTCAACCCAGTATGTATATTATGCTGAAGTTTTGAACTGGGATTGTTTTTCAGTACTTAGCTGTGGAACTGTTGGTGTAAATTTATTTTTGATAAAGGCTGGGTGTGTTTATTTTATGGTTCAGACCTGCACATTTTGTTTTTGCACAAAAGTCATTTTAAAGAATCTGAAATATATCTGCCAAATATTGAAAAAGTAATGGTGTGCAAGTAAATACTGCATTTTTCGTCAAATGTTGCCATTACATCGTTTTTATATAAAGGACACTTGTGAGAGATGGTGGTTAGATATGCCAAGGACAATTATTTTCAATGGTGCCTACACTGTAAAAAAATTACTTTTAACTCCTTGTTTTAATTTTAAAAAAAATGTTTCTGTTTAAAACTTTCATCTGCTATATAACTGAAATTCAATTAGAATTTATATCTGAGAAAAAAGTCTGGAAATAGTTTTTGAAAACAATAATGTTATGGATTAAATAAATATTTTTATAAATGTAAAAGCAGCAAAAGTTGTAAATACAGTTGATCTGAAGCTTTACAAAATAACTGCATCACAGAAACAAATTGTAGTGCTCCTCTAGCTTCTGTAGTTGTTAGTCTTGTAAATCTGTTTATAGATGAAGCTTATTTCAATGTTTTGGGGGGTTTAAAATGGTTTAAAAATAAATATTTAAGTTCTGTAAACTTTCATTAGCTCGTTCTGTTGTGCATCATTTTATTCTGGATTTCAGCAGCTGTGCAGAGGTGTGGACACGTCTGTCACAGACTCATGTTGTGCAAAGCTCTGGGTGCCCCACACTGTCCTTGTCCAGAGGACACCTTCCAGCTGGGAATGGATGGAGCAGTCCTGGGGCTCAGTTTGGTTCCTTTCTTAGAGAGGATGTGAGCTCGGCCACGTCCGGCAGGGCAGCAGTGGCACAGCCCTGGCACAGCTCTGGCTGCCTTTGACCTCTGCACAAGGGACACAAAGGCTGTGCCACAGCTCCCTCGACTTTCACCTCAGCAGCCTCAACACAAACCTCATTTTAAGGAGCTCCATATACATTTTTCAGAATTAAAAACATGCTTTTACTTCATGTCACTTCCCTTAAAGTTCTTTTTCTGTGGGAGTCTGAGGGAAGAGCTGATGGGAATTACTCCTGAGTTTCATAGCTGGTGGCTCTACCCTGTTGACACAGGATCTTTAATCTATGCAACTCTGTGAACAGTTCTGGGTAGGTCGGGTTAGCAAATGACATGGGAAATTGGAACCTGACATGTTTGAGATACAGCTGTAATAAGTTGCTGAACTATGGTGCCTCTTTTTTTCCTGTGGAATGGGTGGGATGTATACTTACCTCGTGGGACATCATGGGAAAACCTCCCGCACATGTGTATAGAACAGACTCACTCTTTTGTGTTTCAGTCCATTCAAGAAAGTTTTTTATTGTGTTGCATATGCCTGAAGTCTCTGTGCATCGTAAGACTATAATTAGGTCCTAAGAAGGGACATCTGTATTGCTGGTTCCAGAGATGAGCTGTCTTTTTCCCACATGTTAGTTATTGATGAACTGTGTAACTTAATCAGCAGTATTCTGTTGCTGGCAGATAGCTAATGGAAAGATAGATCAAAATATTCATGCAGGAACCATCTTGCTCTTTTGGTTTGCCAGGCTTCCTTCTGTAGGTTGAGAAGAATTGCTGCTGAAGCAATCTTATCAAACTAGTCTGAATTGCAGAATAGAGAAATGTATTTGTTCTTGGGTAGATGAGTCCTTTATCAATGTAACCATTCTTTAAGCCTTTGGTCTCTGACCTCTCTGTTAATTTCTATGCAGTCAGTGTAGTGTCATCACACCTGCTCTTGACTTGCAATTTCAACAGCTGAATAGGAGAGTGTATAGGTTTAATGTGTTTGCATAGTTTAGTGATTGTTAAAAGTGATTTTTATCAAACTGTTTTATGACTTAACACTGGAATAAAATTATTTTCCTCTTTGCAAAGTTTTAGTGGTGTGTATGTTGGCTTGTCTTATTGCACAGCTTTATCTATTTTGTCTAAACTTTTATCTGTTTTATATAAACCAGTTACTTCTATCTGAACGTGCTGAGTAGCTTAATGTTTTCCCACTGTAATGCTGCAGTGCCTTCTCCCCTTCAATAATCCTTTGTGTAAGGACTATAACAGTTTACACTTTCCAGGTTCTACTGTTTGTCTTTCACCACCAGCAAACCACATATTTCCACGTCCTCTCTCCATCCTTGTGTTCTTCCCTAGGGAAACACAATCACTTACATAGATGTCCTTATCTCAGGGGTGAATAGGGCTGAGCAGGGAGTGAGGGGCAGGACTTAATCAAGGGTTGTTTCAATTGTTCCTTGACAAGTAAGCCACTGCTTGCTGGGATTGTTCCTTAATTTTAGTCAGTCCCAAGAAAGTGATTTACGCAATGACTTTAGCTCAGAGATGTCAATTTGTGTCACTTACTGACGAGAGGCTTTGTTCCTCTGCTATTGTTGACCATGTGTAGGATGTGCTGAGGCACAGTGCCCACGCTGTGCCCCAGTGCTCCCTAGTCCATGGAAAAATCCAAAAATAGTTCACAAGTCCTTGTTTCTCCCTCTCAGTGGTGTTTTCCCAGCACAGTCTTGAAGACCAGACCTAGCAGTTCCTGAAGATTTGGGCAGGGTGTTTGTACAATGATCTCTCGTGGGACTGTGTCTGCTCTAGGACATGCTCGAGTTGTGTGTCCACACACTTTGAGGAGCTAACAGTGACTGTGGATGTATCCCAGGGCTGTGTGTGCAGCCTGTGTTTGAAACACTGCTGCTTCTCTTAACCCTCTACCACACTGCCCGCAGACTGTCATCCTTAAATGTTGTACTGAGTGGTGATTCTTGCTCTTTCCAAGGTGCAGGGAATGGGGAAGAAACAACCCTCTAGCTAGAAATATTAGCCCTTTTTTCAGTAGAACGTGCCAGAGCAGCATGAGGGATCACTGCAATTCACAGCTTCAGCACAGGGTAACTAGGAGCAGAAGCAAACTTTACAATATACTCACTTGTTGGGCTAATGCATTTCTTTGGGCAACCCACCAAAAATGTGTCTGTTTTCAGCAGCGTTCAGGGATCTCCACAAGTCTCCCTATTTGCTGGGACAGTGAAGGCACAGAGGAAGCCAGGAAGCAGAGCAGAAGAGGGAAACCAGCTCCTTGGAGCACTGAGGAGGGAAGGGGGGTGCCTGCAGGACAGGGGATGCAGATTTCACAGGGCAGAAGAAGGAACTCAAAACTCCGGTGTGAACAACTGTTTTTTATTGTCCACCTTCTGAAACAAAAGAACAGCAACATGTAGAGTGAGCAGAACCCATTAGCCCAGTTCTTTCTACATCTTAATCTATTTTTTGGCCCCAGCTTCCATGTTTCTGAAATCTTTCTAGCAGGCTGCACTAGTTTCTCCACTATGGATTTTCTGGGCTGTCCCTCTGCTTGCAGTTGTGTCCTACAAAGACTTACAGGGTTGTTCTTAATGAAAATTATCAAGATTCCCCCCCTAAAATCTTAAGGAGGTGTCATCATTCTCAAGATTTCCGAGTAGATTTCATGTAGGTTTAGGGTAACAGTAAGTTTTTTAAATAAAAATACTTCCGAGAAGCTGCCTGTTCCTTTCCTACCTTCTCCTATTATCCTTTTTTCCCATGCTGCTTAACTGAGGACAGATTTGGAGAAGCAAAGGACCCCAAAGAACCCCCTTACATGTCTCTCTCCCTCAGATTTAAGCAGAGCACTGAGGTACTGGGGCTGTCTCGATGCTGACAGAAGATGATGGCTGATGTGCCTAAGCACAGTTAGAGAGTATGAACCCACTTCTCAGTGCTCACCATGGGGTGCTTCTAAAAGCTTGACAAGCACTACTGAGATCTTTCTGGAGAAAGATAATCCTTTAAACTGGCCAGGGAGAAGACAGCCACGCACAGAGCCTTGTCTTCGAGTGTCAGGTGCTCCCTGCAGCACTGCAGGCAGGTGAGGCAGGTGGAGGAGATGGGCTGTGTGCTGGGGTTTTGTCCTGCCCACATGACATCAGCCCAAGGAGCAGCCTCCCATGAAGATCTTGCTCCTTTCCAAAAGGGCCTGAAATACCCTTCCCTCCAGTGTGCTTCTCTGCAGCTGGGAGAAGCAGTAGCTGAAGCTATTCAGTGAGAAACCTCTTTTTCTCCCTCCCCTCAATGAAGACTCCAGCAGCTGAGCTCCAAGCATCAGCCTGGGCAGGACATCAGGGCTTAGCAGGGCTTTGGGAGATCCCTGGGCTCTGGCTGAAGAAGACCCCCCCCAAAATGTGGTGGCAAAGGCAAACCAGCTTCCAAGCGTGGTGCAGGGGTTGAATACTTCCGAACACCCACACCCCTGATGTCCATTAATGCATCCTCTATAGCTAAGAGCACTCACACAACACAATCCCATCAATGTTTCATGAGCTGTAAGCAGACCTGCAAACAAAGAGTGTCACCATTCTTTGACCCTGGGTCAGCACCAGCCACCTCTGCTCCCTCTGGCCGGTGTCAGGCACCTAGGTGAAATACTTGGAGGCCCCTCTGGCGATCCTCTCTTCAGCAGCACTGTTGGCAAAGGACACCTCCTCATCCTCCTCACTCAGCTGGAGGCTGCCCGAGGAGAGCCGCACGCGGGCCATGGGCGAGCGCAGCACGCGGCCGTACAGGGAGCAGTAGTCAGCGGCCAGCAGGTCCGAGTCAGAGTCGCTGGACTCGGTGCTGCTGCCCAGGTAGCGCTCGGTGGAGCGCCGTGGCCCCGGAGCCAGCCCTTGCTGGGCTGGGACGTGCCAAAAAACACCCCCTTTCCTGCTGCTCAGTGCAGGGCATGGCCCCAGGGGCCTGAACTCAGAGCCATAGGGGAAGCGGATGGTTTTCATGTCCGACTGGCTCCAAGAGCGCTTGGGAGGCTGCTCCTGAAGGCCATAATCAAAGGAGCGAGCAAGTGACCTGTTCTCCCCCACCATGCCTGTGCCCATGCCCGTGCCTGCAGCCTCACGATGGAGCTGCCTAGCCTGGGTCTCACTCAGGCTCTGTCTAGGGGGTTTTGCTGCCACGGGGCTGCTTGCACCGGCCAGTCCTGCTGTGTGCTCACCAGGGGCCAGCGCAGGGCATGGGGACTGCAGAGACCTGTCCAGATAGAAGAGCACAGGGGGGGCTGGGGCCACCACAGGCAGGGGACAGGGCACATCCGTGTACACCAGCGGCCGGGCGCTCACTTCCCTCATGTTGCCCACAGAGGTGCTTTTACTGTTCCCAGCGAACTGGTGGTGGGGCCGAAAGGATGTCAAGGGATTCCTGGCTCCGAAGAGGTCGATGGGCTCCCACGCCCGCTCCATCTCCAGCTCTGCGTAGAGCAGGGGGAAGGCAGACGAGCTTTTGGAGTGGGGCAGGAAGGTGGGGGATGCTTCAGGCTTGGAGTGGTCCAGGTCAGTGGCAAAGGGCACCTCCATGGTGGAGCTGCGGCGCCGGCTGTCCAGGGAGGGCTCGGAGCCGTGCACTCCGTTGGCATGGTAGGAGCCCCTGCTGCCATAGGCCAGGCGCAGCTCCTCCACCTGGGCAGGGCACAGAGGGAGTGGGTGCCAGGTGGGTGCCCAGAGTGGGGCAGGAAGGGAGCAGCCAGAGCTGAGGGTCTGGCTTGGCCTTCAGCTGGGGCAGCAACGCCAAGACCTTGGCACAGAGCTATTGCTGATGCCATGGGGACTTACCTGCTTTGATACATCTGTCAGGAGGTCCGGGGAGGAGCGGCACTGCCTCTCATCGTAGCGGGATGTGTAGTGTTTCCTGCAGGACAAGAGCATGGGTAGGTGTATGGCCAGGAGGGTCCTTCCCTTCTCCAAATCCCCTCAGGCACTGCCCCCCCTCCATGTCCCTGGTACCTCTCAAAGGGCAGGCTCTTCATCTTAGCCTTCCTCCCGTGCTCCAGCAGCTGCCGCTGAGTCCTCCCACTGCAGCATGGAGGAAGAAATGTGAGTAGCACCATCAGCCCCAGCCCTGGGCAGACTTTGTGCCCCATGTGAGGGGAAGCAGCAGGACTGAGGCAGGGGTCTCTCCAGAAGTTGCTGCTATCATCCCCTCCAATTCAGACAGGGCTGACATAAAAGGGAGGCTCAGAGCCACCCCCAGGCCCTTCCGAGCCCCAGCAGTTTGGGTTTCCCTAGGAATTTACCTGTAGCGGAAGCTGGAACCTTTGCTGCACAGAAGGGCTTTGGGCTTTGACTTGGGCTCTTCAGAGAGCCTGAAGAAGGCATGGTACTCCACACACGTCTTCCAGAAGGCCTTGCAGGTGTCCCGGCTCACCATAGTGAACTCCAGCGTGTCCTTGCACAGCGCCTGTGTGCCAGAGACAAGGCAAGGGGTCAGGAGCACGGGACAAGCCCTGCCATTTGCCCTCCCGATCCTCCAAGGGTCATGTGGGCTGTCAGTGGCTCCAGGCAGGGCACTGTCACCTTGGGGACACAGAAGCACATGTTGCACTCAAGAAGGAGCACCATCATGAGCAGCAGGAATGGATTTTATTCAGAACTGGGGACTTTGTGTGGCTGACCTTCCATCCACAGCTGTCTGCTCCCAAGCCCAGCAGCTGCCTGTGGCATGGTACTTACGGAGATGTTTGCATGGAGCTTGATGAGAAAATGCTTCCTCTTGAAACTCAGTTTGCGAATTTTGGACCAGTTGAAGGTGTTGATCTTTGTATTGCCCTGCAAGGACAAACACAGCAATTACAGCTTGATGTGGCAACCTGTAAATACAGAAATGCAGTGGGCCAAGGCCTGAGCTCACAAGACACTGCATCAGACTCCAATGCAGCTCTTGGAGCTGCTGGAGTCTGGGGAAAGGGTGCTGGGGTTTGGTGTTTGACTCTCCATCAGCTGGTTCTACAAGTAGAAATTGAGGTTCAGGGCTTAACTCTGACTGCTGAAGCTCTTTGCGAAATCCAGAATCCCCAGGCAAACCTATCTGTGCCAGCTCAAATATCCTGTGAGTTAAGGCAGAATCAGTGCCTCAAAGAAATAACATTCTCCCCTCCTTTGCTGGGAAGTGTAGCTCAGCTCATGCCCACACCTTTATACCTGGTTTAAGCAGGCTGCAAACACACTTTACCCCATTGTTACTTTGCACAAGGTTAGATGCAGACACAAAATCACTGGTTCCGTGGCAGAACCAGGGAAAATTGTGTTACTCCACTCTGTAGCACCAGGACCCTCTCAGCTTTCTGGGAGAGCCCAGATTTTAATGGGCTCACAGACACTCTAATCATGCAAGAGGGGTGTTTATGGCTCTGAATAAATAACCGGGTCTGGCAGCACTAATTACCAACAGCAGATCCACAGCTAGGTTTTATGTTTGGGTTTGTTTTTTTGTTTTTGTTTGTTTGGGTTTTTTTTCTGCTGTGACAAGATGTTCCCAGGTTGAAATCAGCTGGTGTGGGAGCAGAGGAAGTCTGTATTTACTGTGCAGCTCGGCCGTGATTACAGCCTTATGTAATTGCACAGACATGGGGGGCTATTTTCGCTGGAAGATTACACGGTGGGCACATGTGACAGAGCCGTGGAACCTGTGCTGCTCACAGGGCCACCGCGCTCGTGGGACAAGGGCCAGCAGAGCCGGGGCGGGTTCGGTGGCACTCGGCGAGTGCTGGGGAGCGGCGGGGCTGAGTCCCAGAGCATCACCTTCACCGCCGTGGTCTGCGGAACACATGTCCTCATTTTGGGAGGATTTGGGGAGCTCAAAGGGGAGAAGGGTCGCCCCCAGCTGGAGGGGCCACCCCGCCCGGGTGCTGGCAGCCACCGCTGAGCCCCGGGCTCACCCGCAGCACCAGCACCCCCATGTGTGTCACGGCCAGGTTGATCTGTGTCCCCTCGCCGTCGCTGGCGGGGTGCAGGCGGATCCCGTACATCTCCAGCTTCCTGGCCACGTCCAGCAGCTGGACATCCGACTCGGCCGGCGTCTTCCCTCTGGGGACGCAAACACACGGGAAGCAGCAGGAGCGAGAAGGCAGAAGTGGGCTGAAAAAATGCCATTTTGCAGGTGCACATGCTGGCATCACTGCCAGCCCTGCCTGCTGATGGGAACATCCTGGCAGCAGACGCCCGTCAGGGGATTTGTGGGGCCGTGGTGTGGAGCAGCCCTTACCTGTGTCGCCGGTGGTAGTGCATGATCTTGTTGTCCAGGTACTCCTGGTTGGGGAGGTACCTGTGTGTGGCCAGGTGCTGCTGGTCTGTCTCCTCGTGGAAGTCGCCCAGCTCGGCTTTTGGGGACACGGGGAGAGCACGGATCAGACTGCGAGGGTCGGTGCAGGGGGAGGCCGTGGCTGCACAGCCACAGCCCCCAGGGAAGGGACACTGTCCCTGCAGGCACCCCCTGCCCTTACACTGCAGCAGGTGGGAGACGAGCAGCGCCGCGCTCTTGTCACTGCAGGGCAGCCGCCCCTGGGCCAGGTCCTTCTTGATCTGGAGGGTGAAGAGGTACCTGTGGAGGGGCACAGGAGCATGCCCTGGGGGGAACTGGGTGCTGGGCTGAGCCATGAGGGCCGTGCTGTTCCCCTATCTCAACCCATGGGATGCACGTCTGCAGGGTCACAGGACGAGCGTGCAGCCCCTGCAGAAGGTCACCACTGTGACCAGCACGCCCCTGTCACTGAAATGCTCATTAGTAGATTTCAAAATTAACATTCCTTTCTGTTTTGGAGGGCGTTTGCTTCTATTGGGGCTGACGTTCTGCAAAAGCACTGTCTTGGTTTTATTCTTAGTCCTTGTTTGCAATGCTTTCTCTAAAATTGTAAAAGCTAACAATGTCATTTTTAAAAATAAAACCGAAGTTGTTCTTTCAGAATACTGCTTGAGGCAGGAGCTAGACTGAGCAGTCGGACTCTGTGCCCAACTGCTGAAGTGTCTGGCAGTAAACAAATTGCAGCCTCATAAGACGACTGATCCTTCAAGTGGATTGTGTTTAAAAACAGAGGATCAAGAAAATATATTCTCTGGTTTTGTTCTGTAAACCATAATACTTAGGATACTTAGGATACTTAGGATAACCACTGCTGACAGACAGGCTGGGGTGGATGAAGATGAAGAATTAACACACTGCAAAAACACAGAACTGTGTGGTAAGAAAGTAATAAAACAAGCACTATACCTGGTTAGTTCTTCTCTCAGGTGGCCGGGGTCCACTGGGAAAAATTTCACCATAAATTTGAAAAGAACCTCCTTAGGATCTTAAAACACAACATCTTCATAAGTTTTCTTTTACATGTCTATTGAGAACATTTACAACTCTCTTCACACATGCTGCCTCCTTACACAGTAAAATATCTGGACCCTTACAAATCAGGGATTACAACCTGCCCCCCAAAACCAGCCTGTCCAGACCCCAGTATTACCAATGGATGCAAATAGAGATTTGGATATCTAAAGAATATGAAAGAGAAAAATGCCCCAGCAATTTTTTAAATTGCAAAAATTCCTGTTGGGAGGGGGTTTCCAAGAAATGATGCCAGGGACCGTGGCCAGAGCCTTGGTGTAATTGCCATCACTGGGGCTGTGTGTTAAACTCAGCCCTCCAAACACTTGGGATATAACAGCTGCATGGGAGGCTGCTTAGGCAAAGGTTTTTTTGTGGGATGAGTGAGAACAAGTGGCCAAGCCCAAGGCAAAGTGTGTAGAGCAAGGGAGGCAATTATGTAAGCACCGACTGTCACAGAACACCCTGGGATGGCTCAGAGGGACAGGCCAGAAGGCACTGGGTAAAGGAAATAGGTACCTGCAACAATTCCATTTGTGGTGCACCCAGAAAGGGAAGGTTCTTTACCAGGCTTTCCCCTTTCAGGGAAATTCATGCAAACTCTGTTCTGCAGCCTCCCCGTGGCAAAGACTGGGGTCATGTCCCCAAGCTCTCCTCCCAGCTGTACTGGGGAAAATATTATGGGGATGGAAAGAGACCTGTGCTGAAAGCAGCACTGTGTTAACACCAATCATGGCCATGCCAGAGGAGGCTGGGCCTGATTTCAGGTCAGGCTCTGCAACATCTCCATGGGGCTGGGGAGCAGCTGCAGGGCAGAGGGGGGACCCTGCCTCATGCAGGTGCCTGGGCCACTCTGAGCTGCAAAGGGAAAAGGAGGGCACACAGGAGCAGTGCCTGTCACACTGCCAGCACGGCCACACAGGCACTCAGCCACCCCTGCTCCTCTGCCAAGCTGTCAGGTTATTAACAGCTCCAGCCTAAAATGGTGCAGATACCACATTGCTAAGACAGCAGTATTTCCACGGGATTTTGTATGGACTGAGGTGTCCTTGCAAGCAATCCTGCCCAGCCTCACCCTCTAAAATGAGCCTGGTTAAGGGCTAGATACCAGAGATCCTGTCCCCAAACAACAACACTACATGAACATGTCTGTGCTAGACTCTCACTGATAGTGATTTATAAGAATTCTGTTCTTGAAATACTTACTTTTAACTTGCTTTGTTATTGGTTTTAGTGGTTCCAACCAGACCTAAAATAAGGCAATGAAGAGCTAGGTAAATAAACAGCACAAGAGATGGGGGATAAAAGCAGCAGCAGCATGGTAGAATTCAACATGAAAATGTTGGCCAGCTTGGCTGCTGTGACAAGTGTCCTGCTGGGCAGTGCCACACGGATGGCTATGGACAGACCCCGTGAGCTGTAGATATCACTGGGGCTTGTGGCTCCCCACCTAACACCCATTTTTGGGGTTTTTCTGCCATCATGGCAAACTCTCTATTTAATTTTCCATTTGGAATTTCAGGGAGGTGCTAACAAGCCCCCAGCCATGCAGGCAATGGCAGCTCCACTCACCTGGTTCCCAGCCTGGCCGTGAAACTCCAGCCCAAAGTACTCCTTCTCCACAAGGTTGAGGTGGCTGCAGGTGAGGTTGAAGAGCCCTTTCCCACAGGATTTTTGCTAGCAAACAAACACAGCACAGAAGCAGCAGGTAAGACAATGCTGACAGCAGCTGTGATGGGATTTCAGAGAGATGGGAAGAAGCTTCACCTCCCTTCCTTCACCTCTTTCCTGACCATGCAGCAGCAAAATCTTATTCAATAAATGCTGTTGGCTTCAACATGTACAATAGGACAACTGCATGCTGTGTTCCCTGCTTTTGGAAATCAGATTCCTTCCCATCACTTCTCTCCTTTATTAAGGAACATAAACCAGAAAGGAGAGCAAGAGAAAATAAACCATGTTTTGACTCACTGTTTGCAACTATCACTGTCTGGGCAGTTCTGTGCCTGGCAAACCACTGAGTGATCCCCAGGACAAGCACCTGAACCAGGGACAGCCATGGCAAACGTGCTTAATTAAGAGCCAACGGGAGCAGACCTCAAACCTGTGCAGTGAGTCCGTGTGCCCCAACAGCTGGGGATGAGCTGCTATTATGGTTAATGGTAATTAGCAGCAACAGGACCAGAGATCCTGTGCCATGGGCTCTGAGTCATCTGTGGACTTTAGCAACATGAATTAAGTGGTGCTACATGCTGATAAGGGAAGCTAGGCTGTAGTTATTCCCAGTAAACAGAAACACTAGGAGGGTGTTTTCTTGACTTGTTGCCATGCTGTATGACCTGGCTGGAGCGCAAACCAAGAGGCCCAGACCCCGGAAAATGCTCCAGAAAGCACCAGAAATTAAAATGGCAGTGACCCACTCCAACAAAACCCTGATATATCTTCATCAGGTTGTGCAAAGCAGACCAAAAAGAAGGATGGGTTACTGCAAAAGCGAGCTGGAGCAGAGAGGCCAGGTTAGACAGCTGCTAAATTATGGCATGTTGGGTGATGGAGGGGAAGGCAGGCTGCAGCTCCCTGTGGCAGTGGCTGTCCCCAGCAGGGACGGGAGGGACCTGGCTGCTGGTGGTGATACACACTAATAACCACCTTTCAGGGCTTCTCCTGGGATGCAATTGCTGGCTCCATGCTGAAAGGCTGAAGAAAAGCGATAGCATAATAACAGCATTCACTCTGCCGTACTCCCAGTTCTCCTCAAAATTACTAGATCACAAGGGTAATTAAAAAAATTATAAATGTTTTTTTTCCAAGCTAGAATTTTCTAGCATGAAAGGCCTTGGCCTTTGTCAGGCAGCCAGGAAAGACAAGGATTTCTTACTGGGTTTTTACCTTCCATATGTCTGCTGGGAGCAACCCACTCTGCCCCAAGCCCAGGGCAAGGCACTATGGGACAGGAGCAGCCCCAAACCCAGGAAAACCTGCTCACTGGGAGACACAGCCCTGCTGCTGCAGGGGATGCTTTAGAAGCAGATCCTTTCTCTTGTAGAGTGTTGCTTGCAGGCGTTCTGGGCTGGATTTTGGGGTGCTAAGGCCAGTGCTTCCCCAAGCAGTGGGGTACAGTCATGCTCAGCAGCATCAGCCCTGCGCTGCCCCAAGTGAGAGAAGTGGGGTCTGTGCTGGAGGAGCACAGTGCAAGGCAGAAGCATGACATATGGGGCTGTTTGTCCCATGTCCAAGCCTACAGGTGCCTCTGAGAATGATGCAGGGCCAGGTGAGCACCCACAGGCAGAAACTCCAGAGTAGAAGTTGAAAAGGAGAGGCTGCACTGGCTCTTCACTCCTCAGTGAAAGCATCTGGAACTGTGAGCAGAATCAGAAAGCCAGAGGCACTTCCAGAGGTAGACAGCAACATGTGCAACACATGGGGCACACACCCCCATGTCCCCAAAGGGACCCTGGCAGCACCTGCAGTCCAACAGCAAAGCCCATTTCTGCAGCGTTCCCATAGGACAGGCTGCTACGCCCAGGTCTGTGCTTTAGGGCTGAGCAACAGCTCGTGGGGTTTGGTGTGATCTTATCCCACCACCTTGGCAGATGTCTGCCCTATCAAGTGTGCTGCAGCCAGCACAGTGTCATGCACCAAAAGCCACCAGCCCTAAGGCTCCCTGTGGCCCTCTGCCACACGCCTCCTATCAAGGAATCCCCAGCTTTACAAGAGACCACAGGAGACTCTGTCCTTCACTCAGCCTCAACAACTCATTTTTCTGGGTTCGTTTGGTTTGCCCAGCAGCATCCTAGCCCAGCCATGGGGTGTTGAGCAGGGAGGGCACAGTGGGGACATTCAGAGATGTGCCAAGCCTCTTCCCTCCCCTGCCCTGGGGGCTCAGATCTGTAATCCCAGGAACCACCTCCAGTGCTCAGCTGAAGGAAATCCTGGGAACTCAGTGGTCCCAGCTGTCAGCAAGGATGCAGATGGAGGCTGAAACCTTCCTGGGTCAGCATCTAGCACCAGGAGAGGAACTTGTTCGCATGCAAAGCAGCCTGGAAAGGAGACCTTGCTGTAGACGCCAGCAGCTGTGACACCCATGTGAGGCAGGTAGGGATCTTTACACTGAGAGTAAGGTGCAGGGGGAATCAGGCCCTCCGTGTTTTCTCGCTTTTGTCCTTTTCCCTCCCATTATACTGCAGTACTCCACGTTCAAAAGAGCTTTCCAAAGTCAGGAGGGGTTTAGGAAGAGTTGCTTAATATACTGCTCAAAACTTAGCCCAAAGCACTCCTTTTATACTGGAGAAGTCACTAATTCAGCTACTCATTTATTGTACCCACACAGCAGCAGCAAATGCATGAAATGCCTAAAAGGGGTTTCCAGTACCATTCCATGCTAAAAAAGGAAATGACCAGGAGTTCCTCTAATGGAAGCTATTTGCTGCAGTAACATGTCGTGCAGAGCTATAGTGCTGTGTTTTGAGCAAATAAGAAAACTGAGATGGAAAAAAATGCAGCAACATTGTACCAGAAACATCTTTTGAATTGTGTCTCACTATGACTTGATCTAATCCATGGGGGAGGAGGGGAAGGTATTTTAAAATTACTAGTCTCATTTTTAAGCTGGCTCCTGGACTAGGATAGATTAATTAAACTAAATCAAACAATTTCCATACTGTGTCAAGAGATGGAATTTTTTTATAATCCTCTTTTGTGCAAAATACTTTCACAAAGAAACGGAGCCGCGCATCTGAGAGAGCAGTTCTCAGGCTGTGCTATGAACCACAGAAGAGGACAGTATAAGAAAAGCTGCAGAACTTGAAAAAAAACCCATTTTATATTAAACACTCTGCTTCCACAGGAGATGCAGGTAAGTACTGGAAAAAATCTACTTGAGTTAGCTAATTCAATTAGCTACTGTGATTATCAAACCCTAACCAACAGTAAATGTGCAATCACACTTGTAAAAAGGTATTTCTAACACACAGTCAAGACATATCTACTTTCAGTTATCTATACACATATGCATAAATCTAACACCATAGATACTAAACATTTTAAACCTAGTTCAGAGCTAGCATTTGTTAAGTGTGAATTATTAATCACGATGTGTTGTGAGACACTGCCATGCAGAAAATAAGATAGAGTGAGTTTTTTTCTTCAGCTATTCACAAAACCACACAGTTTTCTTTTTCAACTAAATGCCCAGGAAGAGATGTGTGCAGATGTTTCTCACCAGGGATAACTTGGCTAAATATGCTATTTTTATTCTGTTCCCAGACTTTACTTCCTTTCTGAATGTTAACTCTGACAGCCAGATAAATGAGAGAACTTGACACTTGTCAAGACCATAACTTCATATTAACTGATTTACTAAATATCACACCAGGTAAGTAAAAGCCATTCCTTCTTCCTCATAAATAATGCCAGTAACAAGAGAGCATAGGAATGTGTTGATACCAAAAAACACTTACCAATTAGTACTATAAACTTTAATTTTTAATTTGAGATTAATTTTCTTGTTTGTTTCCTGGGTTTGTTTTTTTTTTTAAGGCTGAAAACCAGAAGTTATCAGAGACCATGCAATCCTTCAGAGCAACAATGACTTAATAATTAACACCAAAAAATCAGTAAGAATATGATACCCACTTACATCAACTACAAAGATCTTCTGGGAATCATCCAGGAACTGGACTTTCAGGTGCAGCATCCTCGAGCAGGCAGCTGGGTGTGCAGCAGGCACGGCAGTCCTAGCAGTGTGAGCAGGGAGCTGGGAAGGGAGCCCTGACTCCTCTTGCACACATAATTCCCTCTCAGCTGGATGGAGAAGGCTGCAGTCACACAGATGTGGAGCGGAGGCTGGAGCAAACAAGCTGACTGCCTAAAAATTAATTTTAAAAAAACCCAACAAACCAATACCTCCCTTGGTTTAAATGTCACCACTGCAATAAAAGATGTTTTCTGCCTGTGAATTATGGGTGTATTAATAGGGGGAAGATTGGCAGTAATGGGGCTGAGATAAACACTCAGCTGTTACAGCTGGTGGTGAGCAATGCGAGGGCAAAGCAAGCCCACACTTGGAACCATAGGGTCAGGGGAGAAGAGCTGAGCATCTCTCCTGCCAAAGTCACCCAGCACTGAGTGTCACCCTTGCTCTGCTCTGGTTAAGGTGCACTGGGAGAGGAGCTGGCTGGCAGCTGTGCTGGCTCCATGGGGTGGGCAGATCTTGTCTGTACACTGAGAGATGTGTGGATGGGCTGATGTACTTCACCAGAGACTGAAAAATGCTTCCAACTGGACCCAAAACCAGTTGTGAGTCCTTTCTCGAGAGGCAGAGGAGAACCTGTTCCTAATTCCCAGCTCACACACCCTGGTTGAGCAGCTTAGTGAAGTCTCACAATCTTTTGAGATAACCTGGTTCCCACTTCAAATCTGAAAAGTCCATGTCCCCACTCACCAGCTCATCCTCAGAGTGCCAGAGCCAGCCACCCACCCTCAGAGCCCAGACTGCTGTGTGCAGCCTTGCTTGGTGTGGTGGGTGCCTGGGGATTCTTGTGCTGCTTCTCTGCCCCAGGTGCTGCAGGCCCATGAGGAGCTGTCTGACCCTTCTGGTTCCTCTCACCCATCAGAGACTGCCTCACCGAGTTTTTGGGTGAAAGAAGCCTTTGGGCAGGAGCCCCCACTTCCAGAAATAAATGCACTGAGCAGTGCCAAAGGCAGGCACTGGACTGGCAAAAGGGATCATTATTGTTGCTGCTGAAAAAAGTCAGAACCACACACAATCCTGTGGGACCCAGAGTGTCAGAAACACGGCTCAGCAAACCAAAAAAAAGCCACATTTAACGCTGCAGAGATTTTGCTTGGTGCTTCCTTGGCTGTTTTTACCGAAAATCCTACTGTAAGTCACTCCAGACCATTTGCCATGGCCTCTCTTCCCAAGTATTTCTGGGGATGTCAAGACAAAGGCCATCAGGGCAACATAATACCTGGTCATCTCTGTGCAGAGAGAAAGACCATAGAGCTTTTTATCCACAGAAAAATGTACAAGTCTTCTGCTAACCAGGACAAAAAGGAGCCTAAAAGTCAAAGCTAACCTGCTTTTCCCTGTGAAGCTGCTCCACAAAGCAGCTGAGTCCATCGTGCTGCACTGCCAGGAGGGGACAGCCGTGCCCCTGTGCCAGCACCACGTCAAGGACCAAATTCCCAGCTCTGCACATGGCCCTGGGGTCTGAGCTCTTTGTGTCACAGGAGAAAGGCAGCATCACGTACAACCATCCACGGGGGCTGAGTGCACTTTGCCTCTGCACTTTAAAATGTTTGTGCTGTCAAATATTGACAGGCACCAAGGAGAGGAGCAGCTCTCCTGTGAGTGGCTCTCATGCCACAGGCACAGCTCTGCACTGGGAGCACGGCAGGGACACTGGACTGGCAGGAGGGATGCATGGGGGTGCAATAGAGGAGCCCCCAAAACCCAGAAGAAGCCAAGTCTCTCTGCTACAGACTTTCCTGGCATGCCAGGGCACTGACCCTGGGCTCCACAGATGCTGTTAGAAGCTGGGCACCGGCCAACCAGATTGTGGGTGGAAGAAAAGAGTTTATTTCACTACCTTGCTATGAAGGAATAAGGCTGGTTTGGGCCAGACAGGACCTCTAGCCACCCTATAAAGCTATCCATGGAGACAGCATGGAGTCAGCAGCAGCAAAGAGGATCAAACTACGTAAACAAGAACTTTTTGGCATAGAATACTAAAGGACAGCAAGAAGAGATGTGGGACAAGCAAGGTTTGCTTGGTGCATGAAGATTGTTGCTATCTGAGCAGATGAGAAACCTGTTTCACCCCCACCTATCTCCTTCTGGAGGTGACTTGGGGGCCAGCTGGAGCAACACACAAGGGGAGAACCAGGAATAATTCCAGCTAATGCCAAAGCCCAGCCCGGTATGTATGTCCTCCTTATCTGCAGGGGGATAATGTGAAAATGGTGCAGGAAAGCATAGAACCCGTGAAGGGCAAGCATAGCCATAGTGGCAGGTGGGGAGGGGACCCCAAGCAGCAGCACCAGAGCATAGTGGGGCCTGAGCAACAGCATGGTGGAGTGAGTTCTGCTTTGGGGCTCCTTGCTCAGCCTTTGATTTTAAATACTCTGGACCTTGCTGACACCATCCTGCATTACAGCAGCTCTCCCAGGAAGGGCTTTGTTCCACTGAGTGCATCTGACCCCATATTAAGCTGGATGCATTGTCTCAGGGTCTTCTTCAGCCTCTCAAATACCCTGCAGCTTGCTGGAATGGACTGAGCAGAGCAAAAAAGAAGTTTCCTTTCTCCCAAACCCCATTGCCCCTTTTTCCAAGGAGAATATTCTCACTGATGCTTGGGTGTTTCTCCTTTGTTCCCCGTTGGTGTTGGAGCAGCCCACAGGACAGGGCAGAGAGCTGAGCACTGCAGCTACACCCTGCAGAGCCTCCTGGAATGGTGAGCCATTGTCACTGGGCAGTGAGTGAGTCACTTCAGAGCTGCATCCCCTGGGGCTGGGGATGGGCAAGGAAATCCAAACCTCCCCACTGCCTCCCGAGAGAGGAGCAGGCTGTAAGAGAACAAACTCTGACAGAGAAGGGACATAATAATATGCTACCCCTGCACCACTGCAGCTCTGTGCATTGCTGTCCCTATCTTCAAATTTGACTGAGAGGAAAGAATATGAAGATGGATAGATAAAGTCATTGAATAGAGATCTGCCAGAGGATTTTTAACACCACAGTCCGAGAGGCAAGAACCACACCCAGCTCGTTGCTGAGCAGACAGAAGTGCACACTCGAAATGCCAGACAGGACTCACCCAGGTGGACTCTGGCCGGCTGCGACCTTTCATACACTCACATTTCACCTGATCTTCTTAAGCTGGAGCTGCAAGGAGAACACCTACATTCCCTCCTCACCCAGCTATAACTCCCCCAGCTGCAGGGCCAGGGAGCAACCCAGCTCTTTGCTGCATCACTGACAGCAGGCTCTGGCACAGCCAAAGTCCTTCTGAACAGCTCCAGGCTCACAGGATATCCCAGCTGCTTAATGAATCCAAGGCATGGCACTAACACTGTAAACAGGGACCTTTCATCCCAGAATAGGGTACCTACCACATTCCTGCTGCTCCTTCAGGAGGAATGGCTTCACTCCTAGCTGGTGTCCCAGCTTATACACAGTTCCCTTAAACTTTTCATATAATACACCCCCTAAAAAGTATTTTCAAAAAACAAAGCCTGAAAAAATTGTGTTTGTTTAGCTTAAAAAGCGAAGAAAGGAGTAACAATCACCTGATTGATGCAGAGCCACTCCAGAATTGATCAGCTGTGTTCCCAAGCTAAAGAGAAAATGAAGAGTTTGCTGGACATTGCAGGGAAGATCTGAGTTAGGCCCTAGGAAAGACCCTTACATTGTGATGCAGAATACTGGAGCAGGCTGGAAAAACCAGAGTTGATTTTGACACGCCTGTCGGGGACAGTCCAGGTACATGGTCCTTCCTTTAAACCTTTAACAATGATCATTGTTTTACATTTGCTCCACATTGTATCTTGAACATATCTCAACAGTCAGAGCTGACTCACCAGCTTCTAAAAACTTCTGCCCCAAAACTGTTCTATTTATTGAATATAATAAACAGTGATAGATTTACATTTTCATCAAATTTTGCTTGCCAACCATCAGCTAAATAATCTGACATCAGTGTGCTGAAACTCATTACTCATAAGTAATCGCTGGGAAAATGGAAATAACGGCATTTTTTATTTTGTGTTTAGGTGGGGTTCACCCATTACCTTCCAACTGCAGGATAAGACTTCTCTGAGCAGCATTTTGATATCAGAAGGTGACATTATGCAGCAGCATTTTCCTCTCCAGTTTGCCCCAGTCCCACCTAAGGCAAAATTAGTGCATAATCTCATGCTCAAGGAATCACAGAATAAAAGTAACTCTTAGTCTTGTGATTATATTTTTATTTCAGCTTCAGCAACAACAGAGTAGGAAATCTCAAATAACCTCGATTATGCACTAGAGACTCCAAGCACAACTGCAATTCCAGACACCTGAGACAAATTAACCCTAGGTGCAAAACATTCTTTGAAGTCCCGAAGCCCTGAAATACAAATTTATTTCCATTTCTCTTCTGTTTTCAACCTGTGCCGCACCGTGCTTGACTGCCATGGCCGCAGCACCGCCCCACTCCAGCCCGACCATCCCAGGATCAGCCTCTCGTTGCTTCCACGCTCCCTCTCGTGGTGTTGGTGGTGCCCCACAACAAACACAGGAGAGGACTCGGTGTGCAGGAATGAGCAGGTCATTCCAGCTATCACACATTCCAGCCTGCATCCATGGGCTTTGCTGACTTTTCCTCCTTTTTCAGATTTTACATGCTATGTAAAAACTATTACCAGGACTGCAGAAGGCAGCTTGCTGTAAGCAAATACAAATACAGCACAAGCTGTACAAGAAACTAAATACCACCCTGACTCTGGTGATATCCAAGCCACTTTATCTCATTTTCGCTATGTCAGTTGCACTGTGTTGTTGGCACAACTATATAGAAAGCACTCTGTGATGTTTAATTCAAACAGGTCACTTCAAAGACATGAGAAAGCAATTTATGCAGCAAGAAAAAGCCTCTTAAATGTATTCAATCAAAAGAGCACTGATGCCTCCAAGGCCTTGGGCACCACACAGCATTCAATGATTTCCAGCTGGGCAGAGGCATCTCACCACACCTGTGTAACAGTGCACAGCACTGGACTGGTACCTTTATTTTTTGCTGTCCTTTATTCTTTCACATGTTTATTTTTTCAACATGCTGTTGCTGGGCCACTTGCTGAGCATCAGGAAGGATCCTACAGCCAATGGCTTCATCTGAGGAAGCTGCCAAATGGAGTTTGTAATGCCATGTGAATCCTAGTGGAAAGGATAGAGTTCTAAGGAACTATACTGCTTATTTTCATGATAGATGTGGTTTCCCTCTTGTCTCAAGACAAATAACTCTGGTTGAGTAAGCCTTGATTACATCTAGACAAAGAAACACACATGTTCTCCAGGTACCTCCAGGCCAATGGACCATATGGATCTTGATGCTGAGTTTTATTAACACTTCCCTCCCAGGTAGCCTCTCTACCCCCACTCTTTTTTTTTTCCTTTTATTCTTTCTCAAAAGACCCTTATCACACTTCAGTCCTACCAGGGCACACCAAATTCCAGGAATACAGCTCACAGCAGAGGGAAAGACGTGTCAAAGCCACTCTTCACAGCAGGCAGTGGAGGACAACAGAGCAGTATCCACCTGAAGCTGGGAGCTTGGTACTTTTGTAGTGATCAAAGGTGATCCCACTTCATGGCCCCTCTTCCAGGGCCTTCTGGCAGGTGGTGGGAGCTGCAAGACAGTCATATTTCCAAAACCAGAAAACATTCCTACATTGTGACTGTCCCAAGGTCTCAGGGGTTTATTCACCAAACCTTTCCAGATTATTCAACTGGGCCCCAAGATGGAACCATCCAGTTCCTATGCTGACAACTACCTCACAGACAGCTGAAAGGAAAGGAATGCAGTGGACACTCAAGCACTTCTAACCACAGCCTGACACTGGGCAGGCCCTGCAGCTAAAATCTTTCTTCTAACCTATTAAAACATCTGCATTACTGAGATCAGACCTAGAGCATTTGGCAAGGCTGTGCTAATTCCTGGAACAATGAATGGAAAATAATGACAGGATCAGAAATGTGACTGTGGTCACTGAGACAGCATTGCAAGGAACTTCACACATCCCACGTGACAGCCCAACACACTCACACACTCCTTCCTCCAGCAATGGTTATCCAGTATCATCTTAGAAAATCCTTCACCATCCCACATAACTGCAACTTGCTTCAGCACTTATGTGTGCTCTTGTGAGCAGCTTTTTCTCTTTTCCAACATAAATCAGCTTTCTGAAAATTCAGTTAAATCCTTGTTTTCCACAGAAGCCTTGCTGTTGGCAATTACACAATCAGTATTAATTTGAAGAAAAGGGATCTAAGATCTGTCCCAGCAGCAGGATGAATCCCAAGCTGATGACTGATCTTCCTATCTTGCCAGTTCCCAAAAAGACAAGTAACTCTTCTGGAATGTCACAGACAGCAAGTGTATTTTCTCTTTTCTGGGCCAACGAAATAATTAAACATAATGTCAAGGTAGATCTTCTAAGGATATAAAACCGTATGAACTAGTCAGCCTAGCAGCAGGAAAAAATAAACAATTTCTGGAAAAGCCAGAAATTTCCCAGAAAGCTAATTGCTTGCTTTATTGAGTTAATTAAACCTTTTAGTAGAAGTATGAGTCTTAAGACTGAACAAGTTACACCGTAGTCTCAAAAATGAAATACTAATCCTTTTCATAAGTCTGAGAATTTTTCAACTTTGTTATTTAAGTTCTAGTCCACTTATTTATTTACATGCAAGAAGTCCAATGTCAAAATTATTCTACAACACTGGTGCATCTGATTCCAAGCAAGTCCAAGCACCTCCACATCTCTTACACACCCTTCCCCATATGCCCCCAGGAGGGAAGTGCTACAGTTAAGATGTTTTTCTTCCCAGGCAAGAACAATTGAGGTCACCCAGTAACTGGCAGTGTTGCTGAGTCTCAAATCCCACGCAAGCCTGATCACCAGAAATATGCTTAGGAGGAAGTAAGGCACTGCTAAGAGAGCTGTCACAGCACACTCGGCCTGAACCAGCAGAACACCAAGGAGCACAGACAACTACAAACCAAACAAGCAGCAAAGCCTCCCCTATGAGTGAATATTTTACAGGTTCCTACAGCATGAGAGACTCTTCCCCATCAATTATTGCAGTTATTGCTCCAGACCCTTTGGAGGGACTCGAAGAAAACAGTTTGAAGGAGAGCACCAGCGGCAAGTAAGCTGATTCCATACTAAATACGTTGTTTCCACAGCGGATAATTTCATCCCTTACGATCCTGCAATCAAATCAGCACTGTCGCTGCCAGCCAAGCTTAGTGCTGCCCTCAGCAGCACCAACACACTCCTGCCAGTGGGACATCACCTCTGAATCGAACGCTGTGCTGATGGACAGCTCAGAGTCCTTCTTCTCTGCTCCTCGCAGCTGTATTGACCAGGCAGAGATAAAAGTGGCTATGCAGAACACCGAAACCCACATTATTTCACTTTCAGAGCGCAGAACATCGGGCCACGTCATCTCCTGCCCGCAGCTGCGGGAGCTGTTGGCGCTTCCTCCAGCGAGCGAGCGAGCAGTGACTCACCCAGCCCCAGCAGTGCCCGGGCTGCTGCTCTCCAGCACAGATAACTCACACGGGTCAACACGTACTGCTCTGGAACCCGTATCTCATTTTAATTAAGACCAGACACTTCCACCTAGTTTCACACTGTAATTACAGCCCAGCCTCCTGGGGCAGATGCCAGGGTGCAGCTCCACACGAGGTGTGGCCGGCGGTTCACCCTCCACCCTGGCAGGGTCTCTCTGTCCCGGCTGTGGGGTGTACCCCTGCACACCCAGCCGGGCTGCAGGGCCCAGCTCTGCCCTGGGCAGTGACACAGTTACGTGTCACCCGTGCTGGATGGGGGAGCACGGTAGGGACAGGCTCTGTGCTGCCGTTGGCTCCTATTCTCTGATGGCTCACCCCTGTGCTCTGGCTGCACGGGGATTTCTACAGGTACCTGTATAGCAAGACCTGGTAGACCAAAGGAAAAGCTGCCATGAAACACTACACAAACAGCCCCAAAACCAGACAGAGCAATGTGACATTGCCACACCTATTATCAAAGGATGCTACACAAGTCTGTGCAGCAGAAACCAAGTTCACTCTTAGCACCAAGACTTTTGAAAGATAACAGCAATAATAACAAATAATAATATAATAAATAGTAACAATCTTTTGTCCTTCCCAAAAATCCCCAATCCAGCCTGTATTACACTGTCACGTGGAAACAAACCAGTGCTGCAAGTCACAGGGGCTTAACAGCTGTACTCACATTACCTCCCATCCTAAAAGGGGAAACAGGATACAGCTCCCTTAGTTACACTGAGTGCCATAAGGAATTGGGAGTATTATTGCTGCATTCTGACTTCATTTCAACCATGAGAAATCAGACTCACACAGCAATGGACCCAACAGTAACACCTCAAAGCAGACTGATCCTAAAGTGCTAGCTCCCACCCTCAGTGACACTAATAAGAACAGGGCATGCTTCACCCTCACCTCTCAGCTAGGTTAGGGAAGAGACATTTCACCCAAAATCACTTAGAAACACACCCTGCTCTTCTCTATCATTTTCCTCTAGAGATGGAAACTACTTCTCTCTTTCAGCAAAGGAAGTGTGAGCAGGAAGAAGAAACAGCACAGAAACCTACCTACAAGATAAGGCAAATGCTGTTTCAGCTGGAGGAGGGGTGATAAGCAGACTACGTGGTTTTGCCTGTTGACACATTGCTGAGGACTGAAGGTACCATGGTATCAACTTTTTCTCAATGTGAAATCACATTTTCCATTAATGCACAGCTTTAGTTACAAACACAGTACTAAAGGTCAGTGCCAAGACTGTATGTCCTGAAGAAGATGCACTTTTTGTTACAGGGCCCAAATGACAATCATTGACTTGGCAAATTCAGGGCTTTTACTGAGCATTTAAGATAATTGCTATCAAATTGCTTTGGGCACTTTGGTTTTCTGGAAAAATCTTGTGCCTCTCCTGTGGCAGAGCTCCAGGAGCACTCACTCTGCCAGGGTGCTAG
The DNA here is from genome assembly GCA_013397075.1 of Rhabdornis inornatus. NCBI lineage: Eukaryota > Metazoa > Chordata > Aves > Passeriformes > Rhabdornithidae > Rhabdornis > Rhabdornis inornatus. The sequence goes on from VWZS01006390.1 coordinate 1,491,052, forward strand.
AAAGATGTCAGCTCTGGCTGGAAAGCAGCTACAGACATTGCAAGGTGATGTCAGGACTTGTGGCCATCTTCACACACATAAAGCCTACATGAAAACAAGAACTTGAAGGATTCACAGAAGACAAACAGAGATTTCTTTTGAACAAAGCTCCATCACACAGGTCTGTGAGGAGGCTGCTCTGAACCAGTCGTCAGCTCAAGGAGTGCCTGCCTTGCACAGGAAGATGAAGCACAGCCCTTGCTCCCCCTTCTCTCTCCTCAGAGCACCATGAGTTTTACACCCAGCTGGGGCACAGCTGCACACCCTGTTCCCCCATACCAGGACTCACTTCAGACAATTCAGATATAGTTACTGTAATCAGAATAACCAGGACCTCAAAAACAACCCACAAAACAAAGAGCAGCAGCAGCTTGTCAGTTCAGCCCACTCCAGAAGAAACTGAACAGAGACTACTCATCCCAGTTTGGTAATACAGGTATCTATTTTATTAAAAAAGTTACAAACAGGTGGACTGTAGGGTTGTCTTACAAAATGACAAGAATGAATTCTACTGGAAAAAAACTTTTTACAAAGCATTATAGGTAATTGTTCCATTTTTGCACTTGTTATTCCAGATTTCACCTATCACTGATAAAGATACAGTACATTAGATACAAGATGTTAGGTTACATTTTTATTTGTAGAGCCCTACTGCAGTGATTTGAACAACTCCTAAACAGATGCCATAGTAAAGACAATACATATTGCATTTATTATTAGCCTCTTACTCTAATAAGCAACTTCACATGCAAACTATTGAGGAAGCCTAAATAAACTTTTGGTCCCTTTTTCCCCCCAAAGTGTGCTGAAGAAACCATCTCTCATTTTCCCAGTCCTGTCACTCTAAGCTAGTTCAAGTTTAAGGTTTTTTTTCATTTGTTTGTTTTTTGTGGTTTTTTTTTCTTTTTTCTTTTTTTTGCTGAGGTCAATGAAAATGAACACTGCTTTGAAAACTATCCATAGGAATGAACCACTGACCAATATCAACCAACTTTTTCCTTCTTAGACAAAGGAAAACTAGGATCTTTATTACTTTAATCTCCTATTACTTCCTTACAACCTACAAAAAAGATCAACAACCATCACTTTAAAAAAAAAAACCTACTTTGAATACAAGGTTTGGTTTAATTCTGATATTAAAGTGCAAACCTAAGTATTAGCCTCAGCCTGTTTATAAAGTTTGTACAAACAGGAAAAAAAAATTCAAGTAACCCCACAGAAAAAGAATCAGGTGTTTCAATAACCAGGCAGAAATCCTGGCATCCTCTTCTTTTCAGGATTCAAATTCAACACTGAATGTAGACACAGAATCTTTATTTCTGCTAATATTGTAAAGTCAGCCTGCATTACTACCAATAAAACACTTTAATATTGAGATACTGTACCGGTGATCTTTTATTGTTTTAAATGCCATCATCCACAATACAATTTGTGAGTTTTCAACTGCTTAACCTCATATATCCATCACTGCTTTTACTGGAGCTTCTCATAGATATTTAGCTATTACAGGAAAAGGATGTACATTTCTAGAAGCATGTTCAAATGACTAAAGCTGGGCTCCTAAAAACCTAGAACTTTGGTGCAGTAGGTGAGCTGCAGTTATTAAATTTCTGCAAAAAAAATTACACATTTTAAACCACTGCTAGAAAAAGCTCTCATGTATGCAACACGTTAATAAAGGTGAACAAAAAGATTTCGTCTGTTCTTTGTACATTTTCATTCTGCTCTTTATACCTGTGTTATTGTTAAAATTTTCAAGTATTCAGAGAAAATGTTGATCAGGTAAACAATAAGGAAGGCAATGGCTGTTTAAAGCACACTTGCAGTTAGTATCACTGAAACCTGGTGCTTTTCCCCTTGTTACACCAACTTGTCTCTAATATTAAACTTGTTTATTGGGGAAAAAAAACCAAACTAAAAAGCAATTTGTGACAGTGCAAGAAAAACTTTAACAAATATTGCTTTAAAATATTATTCAGAAAGACAAATATTAGGAACTATAAAATGTAAAGTGATCTTATTTGCATTAGATTTACATATGCAGAGGTCTACAAGATGTCTCTTACTGTGCCAGGCAAAGCTGAGCTGACAGAGTAGGCATAGAGCCCGTTTTGAAGGATACATTATCCCTTTTCAAAGGCATAGAGAAGCAATTTGTAAACAAGCAAGTTTAGAAACCCAGTAGAAGGAAAAGTGTGCTGCTGCTTTTCAATGCTACAATTGTCATGTTCAATTAAGAAACCCGAGATTACAAGAAACATCAGCTGGAGACTTTATATCCCATTCCAAGTAATCCCTACTGTCAAACGGGACTGGTTACAAACACATAGTCACAGCTGCATTTGCCAAGAAAAGGGATACTACATCCATACAACAGAGGTGCCCTCAGTATCTTTCCATGACACTGTCACACGTAAACAAAAAGTCTCAAAGAATGACCAACTACATTGTAGGAGAAAACCTTGCAAATAGAAATAAGCACTGATGCGAGGTAATATACAGAAGTAACCATTTGTTTAAGGCTCAACTTATTCTCCATTAAAACTCTCTTCTTTTAAAAGGCATTGAGTAGGTAATACTGAGTTTAAGTATTTAATAAATACAAGTTCAGAATTGATTAAAGAAATCAATTAAAATATTAAAAATGAACTCTTGCATATTAGCCATTATATGAACTTAGAAAGCTATAAAAGGACTGATAGATAAAGAACAGATTTTAAAACTTATGGTAAACATGCTAAGCATTCTGATTAAGGTGTGTGGATCCTGGAGGCCACCAACCTTATGCACTTAGATGTATGGCAATGTGCTGTAATAGAGACAGGTTTACCAAGGCTCAGCTCTGCAACCTGGGCTGAAAGTTCTCCAAAGCAGCATCTGTGCAAGTTTCCTCTGAGTTTTATCTGCAATTTAAACAAAACAAACAACAAAAAAAAGACATTATTCAATACATGAAATATTCAATACACATCCAAAGTGAACACGGCTCCTCCCTTGCCTGGAATGGCCAGTATTCCATCCTGAGCTCCAAAGCACTGTTTTTCACAGCAGCATTCCCAAACGCTCCACTAACTATGGTAATACAAGAGGCAAGCAGGTAATAGCCTACTGCTATTCACTTTGTAACAGCTGCTGCTGTGGGGATATGAAACAGCATCTATCTAAAGATCTGAAAAAGCCAGTAAATTTCTCTTCTACAGATGAACCAATGCAGGACCTAGTGGATGTGTAATACCCAGTAACATACAGCAATGGCCTTTAGCACAAGTTCTGGGAACAGGTAGATGAGACAAGTAAGTCCGTTTTGACATTTGTGTTCTCAGCAATTAGACCGTCTAAATGACTCCCAAAAAATCCCCTTAGCACTCAGACAGCAGGGACAGAGCTGTACACCACCATCCTCAATCAAGCACGCCAACACGTTACCAATGTGACCAAACCATATTTGCATTTCAGACAACTTGCTTGCAGCTCCCAGGATTTATCTGCAGAGATATCCTGAAAGTCTCAGGCGAAGCCCAAAGTCTGTAGACACCTGTCATATGTACATGCAGGTACTTCACTCTAGCTTGATCCACAGCTTCTCAGGGATTTTGAGGAGCCTTCTCAATTCTTGAAGTAATTTCACCAAGTGAGTCAGGACCTTATGCTTCCTACTGCACCATTTCTTTTCAGCTGTTGGTTTGCTCTCAGTTAACAGTTTGTCACGGAACTGGTCAACCCCAACCAGGAGCAGCACTCCTGCCCTGACAGGAGCCAACAGCCAGGTTTTTCTTGCTTGTTTGTATGTTTTCCAACTAACAGCAATTCTCTCCCACCCCACACACTGTTGCTGGTCCACAAGTTTTAGACAGAGAGGGTTCCTGTACTGTCAAAAGTAGCAAACTAGCATTCAGCTTCTAATGGAGATGGATTAGACTTAATAGATGTTCTTTCTGTGCTCTGAGCAAAGACAAAGCAAAACGTTAACAGTGTAGTTCACCATCCTATCTGAGTTAGATCCACCCCAACTAAATCCAGCATTCAACAATGTGGCCAGCAAAGAATTGCTGGGAATAGTAAGAACAGAAAAATTAAGTGATGGTATTTTCCTCCACATGCGCTTCAGCATCCTTGCATTTGCACGTTTAGGACCTTCCAATTCAGATTCGTCATCTCCCCATTTGTGTTTAGTTACTAAAATTAACACTACACGATACCTTATGTGGCTTCATTTGCCTGTGATATTTCATATCACTCTCTGGTCTCTTCTCTGAGTAGGCAGGAGAAAAGGGGAAGTTAAAATATAGTACAATAAATGTATCTGTGTTGCACAGCCACATAGATTAAAGTACACTTTCAGTTTTTATTCCTAGAGAGGAATACATTTCCTTCAACCTTGCTAATACCAGTTACTCATGAACACAGGGGACAGAAATCACTACTCAGAATCAGTCTTTCATCCCCAATGTTAAGGTATTACCAATCCTATTTGTATCAGAAAGACTTTAGCGCACAAGCACTCTACCAGGTACCATACTTTAAGGAAGATTCAAAATACAAAACAGTCATACTGAAAATTCAAGAGAAATACTGGAGCAAGGAACACAAAGAAGGTCCTGGAACTCTTCGATCTCTGAATTCGAGAGCAGAACAACAGAAGACCACTGAAGAAACAGGAAAGGGGAGGCAGGAAACAGGATGTGAGAAAAACATACATTTTTAAAAGGAACTATGGGTTATCCTGACTATGCAGTTATGGTCCATCCTTCATTTCATCCAAGGCAGCAGACTGGGACACCAGTTTCACAAATGCTTCTCAAAATGTCATAAAAGAACCTACACATCATAGCTGACAGACAGGCCGAGGTATCAGCACCAAGAAGAGGTTAAGTGGTACCTATGAGTTAAAACTGACACTGAACAGCCTCAGGCAAAGCCAGGCCTAGCAAAAAAATCCACCCCCACTCCTCCCATGCGTTTCTGCAGCAGAACTGCAGGAACACAAACTGGTGTATGTACTGCTCTGTGAACTGACACACCCAAGACTCCTCCTGGACAGCCAGGTTACAGAACTCAGAGATTATGATGATGATCCCAGGACACAGCTGTAGTTCAAGCCCACTTCCTACATACAGATTTTCAGACAGCTGGTTCTACTTCCTCAGTTTCAATTTACCTAGGACGGGGTCACTCCCAAAGCAGAGGTCTGAAAAGCAGCAATTGTTTCCTGGATCACAGATAAGCAGGATTACAAAGCTGATTAGAGCTATCACAAGACACTATCAGCACCTCTCCTACCAGAGCACATCAGACAGAAATTACCAAGCAGCAAAGGCTTACGATAAAGTTAATGAGATCCTACATCTACTCAATCAAAGAACAAGGATAGAGTGGGAGCCAGGAAGAGGAAAGTACCCCAAAAGTGTTAGGCTGAAATGAAATATACAGATCATGAAGCCTGTGAAAAGCCAGAATGGGTAATAAAAGTCCCAGACATAGTGAGAACTGGACTGAGTAGGAAATGGATCAGGAAGGAAAGACTTGTTTGGCACAGGTGATGAGACTATACTGGGTAGAGACAACATTCCCCAGAAGCAAGGAAGCAGTTTGCTGCTAAAGGCTTGGGGTGATTGTCTAAGCTAGGCAGAAGGAAGGAGAGGAAATCTCTATCACAAAAGCTTAGATCTTCTGTCTCAAGAGCTCACAAAGACATAAGAATACAGATGTTTCTTCTGAAACAAGAACATGTTTAGGAAATGCACCAAATCTAGGGATAAGTTATCATTCAAAGGAGTAACATGTTGCCCTGCCCCTTCTTCAATTTCACCCTTAAGATTAAATGTACTACTTAGTGCTAAATCCAGAAGCAGATAGGTTACAAAGCCTCCCTCAGAAGCAATCAATTCCAGAACTATAAATTTCAAGAATGAAAGGCCTGATTTTGTCAGAGTTTAAGACAGTAACCTGCACAAGATGAACCATTAGTAACCCAGAGATTTGCCATATCCTTTGGCATGATACTTCTAGTCTACAAAATCTTGTTTGTGAAGCTGCCTTAGAAATAGCTGCAACATTGCATTGCTATACACAATACAGGATACCACCCCTGCAGCACTCAAAAAAAAGGCAGTAATTTCTTAAGATTCATTTCTTCCTAGAACTCTATAGACTCTGCAGTGTGATTAATGTACAATGAAAGACTTTATTTGTATTTTCCTCTGCTCCAAAACAAGCTCACTCACGTTTCAACAAGCAAATCTCAAGCTTACACACACCTCTCACACAGAGACAGCAGTCCTTCCTAATTTTACGGAACTGGAGATAAAAAACACCATGTATTATCTGCAGCAGGACAGTGCTAGGGCCATAAGCACCTAAAACTTTTTATTTACAAAGCACTTGATAAAAATCTCAAAGACAAGCTTTGAGACTTCACCCTCTGACCTCGCACTCAAGATTAAAGAGGATACATGGTCCAAAGCTTCCAGTAATAACCTATTTTACCTCTTGTCACTCAGACACAAAAAGCTCCTTTGAGTTAAGCAAGTTACTAACATGGCAGTGGGAGTCTGAGCCTCAAGCAGTGCAGCTGTCAAGAGGGGCAGTTCCTTCCCCTGAACTTCCACATCATTCCTCACTCCTGCACTTGCCCTCGGAGATCACGAGTTGTTTGGGAGGACAGGTCCAACAGACAACTGGAGGTCTGAGGGGCCAGCTGGCTGCACACAGAGCACACCAACGGTGCTTTGCAGTAACATGGACTCGAGCCAGTGTGGAACAAGACCTGCAACAGCTACAGGGGAAACAGGAATGTGAGGGGGTTCAGAACAACCTCACAGGAACGCACATCAGGGAGGAACAGACCCGTTCACAGTCAGGTGAAAAAGGTGCTGAAAAAGACCACCCGTGGTCTTTCACACATGTGAAAGGCCAAATGCAGCTCTCCTGGAGGAAAAAAATAAAAATCAAAGCAACATCTGACACAGGAGAAGCTCTACAGTGGGCCCTCTGAACACCACACTCTCATCACACCTCTTATGAGTCACTGGGAAAGGAGAGTCGTGCATTGGGAAGCCATTTTACAGAGTGTTCTCTGCTCTGGAGATGTGAGATGAAGAGCACTTTGTGCATGCCCTTGACTATTACATGTGGGCTTCAAGCCACTTCTCACCACTCAGGGTAGTTCTCTTGCAAGAGAAACTTATTCCACTGATAAGGCAGGAGGGTACCGTCAGTTACTGTACTACAGAACTTTATTTCTTTTAAACAAGCTCAAAGTCTTCTCAGAAAAACTACTGGGAAACTTGGTAACAATAATCCCACTGAACTCCAAGGCAACTCCCATTACCTGAAAATAATTCAGATACCAGCTACAAGAATAAACCCACTGCAACATCACAAAGCACTTATGCAGAACAACATAGCATCAAATACAGCACTGACAGTCAAAATAGGTGCAGATGAGATCATTCACTTTGTGTCATTGTGAAATTACTGCAGCAAATGCAGCGTTCCCTGACTAACCCTACTGAGGTAACACAAGAAGTCCATTTGACTCAATCATGTGCACACGAGCTCCCACGTCTTTTGGGGGAAGGCTGCCTTCAGATTAGACTGCCTCACTTCAGACTCCCTGTCCCTTTATCTCTTACTGAAACACCATGTTTAGGCACCTCAGTTATGACTGTTCCACCAACCTGCTCTGTATGGCCATGGTTGAGGTTTTTCTTAATTTCTCTCACTGGACGATGCAAGTTGTACAGCATTGATCTTGTTTTTCAGGCAGGGAGGCATAGTTCATTTGCCTGACGATCTCAGCAAACAGTTCATCCACCATTGTTTTGCTCTTGGCTGACGTCTCCATGAAGGGACAGCCCCACTCCTGAGCCAGGGCTCTGCCTTCTGCAGATAAGACTTCCCTCTCCGACTCCAGATCCACTTTATTCCCCACTAGGATCAGAGGAACTTTCTCGTATCTCTTCACCCGGACAATCTGGTCCCTCATCGGCTTGATGTCCTGGTCAAACAATCCAGCTGGTTAGTACATGCAAGGAATCAAATCACATGGAGCTGCTACAGAAACACATTTTAATAACCCTCATGTGCAACTGAACATCAAAAATACATCAGAAGACTTTTTAAACTCATAGTCACACAGATCTAGAATTCAGAGAAAATTTACCACCTATCACTAAGTTACCTCTTCTTTTATATAAAAGCACTCACATTTTACAGGATTTACGTGCATATACAAACAGAAAGTGACTGCTGTGCTCTCAGATAGTCGGTTCAGCCAAAGGAGGACACGGTATTGCTGCTCTGAAGGCTGGTTTCAGCTTTCTGAAGAAGTTGACTCAAGTCTAAGGACCTGTAACCCTAGCAGGGGCATGCCATTACACAACCATTTAGGAAGTTTGTGCTTAGTTTACAGCTTGAGAAAGCCATCAATTTAAATAAAGCCTTCTCAGTCCTGGAATGCTTAGAATAATTCATTGTGAACACATTTAATCACATGTAAGTAACCAAATTAGATGCTGTAAAGAGATTTTATTACCTAGAGATGCATTTATTCAAGTCTGAGCCGACACGGGGAGTTTACACTTGAAAGTCTGAGTCAGCCTCCTCTGCCCCCTGAGTGTTTTAAGTTACTATCAGTACTACAAATTCTTGCATAGTTCTGAGACAAAGCAATCCCACCGTTTGAAGTTACCACTGTGTAAAGAACTGCAGAGTGAGTCTTGAGAGCAAACACACTATAGACAGACAGGAATAATTAAATATTAACAAGGTGGATTACTGTACATCCATTCCTCAAATAATGCAGGCTCACTGGAACCCAAAAATCAGTGAAAATGAGAGCAGAAGCATCCCAATGTCACTGCTGTTGTTTTCCAGAGATAAGCATGTCTTCAGCTTGCACAGGGTTGTTTCGAGGCCTCTGCTAAGATAAGATTTAGCCTTCAGCAGAAGCAAACAGTGGGGGTGTGCAAGGTCTTGCCAAGCAGCTGGAACACACCCAGCTCAGCAGCCCAAGCCAAGGCAGGAGTTGCAAATCCCTGCACTGCACGGAGTGCTGCTAAATTCACTTATTGCCCAAAAAAAAAGCCCTGTTTCTACAGGCAGCTTAGACCAGTTAACGGCTGAGACAATGTCTCAGAGACAGAAATGTCTTTTTTTGGAGAGTTTTAATAGTAGAAATCAAATCCAGATCCACAAATTATGGTGTATAGCTAGTTCTTCTCTCCAGTACTCCACCTACGCTGAGAGAGCATCAAGCTGGTGCTGGACAGGAATATATTTTGGGGGCAGGGAGCGGAAAATAGCAGCTCGCTTAACAAGTCACAACTGCAGAACAATGAGACTCTCTTCAAGAGCAACTGCAGAAACATGCCTTTTAGGAAGGAGTGGGGGTTGGAAGGGGAAGTCTCGATCTTAATATCGAGTGATTTCTTCACAAAAGGGGATTGCCAAGAGATTTCTGTTGGGGAAGTGGGAGCTAGTCATTGTTCTCCAGCACTGCGTGGGACTTAACAATGGTGGCACCCTGATAAGTACCTGCAAAGCAAGCAGTTTTCCATCAGGAAGCAGGGCTGGTAAACGCGCTTTCAAGCTGGGCATTTACACTTTTGGCCCTTCTGAGATAAAGCGTTTCTACGCACACGTGGCTACCCCTAAAACTTCCTCCTCCGCCCAGCGCCTTCCCCGGGGCAGGGCCGGCTCCATCCGAGGACGGGACACCGGCCGAGGTTACCTGGAAGGACTGCTGGTTGACCAGGCTGTAGACGAGGATGAATCCCTGCCCGTTCTTGATGTAGAGGTCGCGCATGGAAGCGAACTGCTCGGTGCCCGCCGTGTCCAGGATCTCCAGCACCGAGGGGGACGAGTCCACCTCGATCTCCTTGCGGTAGAAGTCCTCGATGGTGGGGTCGTACTTCTCGATGAAGGTCCCGGTGACGAACTGCACCGTCAGGGCGGACTTCCCCACCCCCCCGCTGCCCAGCACCACCACCTTGTACTCCCGCATCGGGCCCCGCTCGCCGCTCCCCACCGGGCCCGGGCCTAGGGCAGGCGGCACCGCGGCCCTCGCATAGCCCCGGCCCGCCTCAGGTGAAGGGCGAGGCCCCACTGCTCCCGCGCCGTCCTGGGGGGAGCGAGACCCCCGTCAGTGCCCGGCGCGGCCCCAGCCCCGCTGAGCTCCCTCACCGCCGGGCTCCCGCCATCGCCGCCTCGACCGCGGGACCCGCCCGCCAGGGCCACCCCCACCCGGAAGGGTTTTGCCGAGGCACCGGAGGCGGCCCCGCCCCGTCGCCGGCCGCTCACTTCCGGCGTGCTGCGTCACGGCCTGCCCGAACCGCGCCCGGGGGGCAGGTTTGAGTGTGGCACCGAGGCACTCGCTCTGTGACGGGGGACAGGTTTGAGTGTGGCACCGAGGCACTCGCTCTGTGACGGGGGACAGGTTTGAGGGTGGCACCGAGGCACTCGCGCTGTGCCGGGGGATAGATTTGCATGAGGCACCGAGGCACTGTCCCTCCCCGGTCCCCCAACATGGCAGGCTTAATATGGCGGTCGCGGCTGCAGCCGCTTCACGGGTGGCTCTGTGAGGGGCGCGTTGTTCCTCCGCGAGCTCCTGCTCCGCATTCGATAACTTGAATGCCTTAGCGCCTCNCCGAGCTGCTCGGGGCCCGCCGTGTCCAGGATCTCCAGCACCGAGGGGGACGAGTCCACCTCGATCTCCTTGCGGTAGAAGTCCTCGATGGTGGGGTCGTACTTCTCGATGAAGGTCCCGGTGACGAACTGCACCGTCAGGGCGGACTTCCCCACCCCCCCGCTGCCCAGCACCACCACCTTGTACTCCCGCATCGGGCCCCGCTCGCCGCTCCCCACCGGGCCCGGGCCTAGGGCAGGCGGCACCGCGGCCCTCGCATAGCCCCGGCCCGCCTCAGGTGAAGGGCGAGGCCCCACTGCTCCCGCGCCGTCCTGGGGGGAGCGAGACCCCCGTCAGTGCCCGGCGCGGCCCCAGCCCCGCTGAGCTCCCTCACCGCCGGGCTCCCGCCATCGCCGCCTCGACCGCGGGACCCGCCCGCCAGGGCCACCCCCACCCGGAAGGGTTTTGCCGAGGCACCGGAGGCGGCCCCGCCCCGTCGCCGGCCGCTCACTTCCGGCGTGCTGCGTCACGGCCTGCCCGAACCGCGCCCGGGGGGCAGGTTTGAGTGTGGCACCGAGGCACTCGCTCTGTGACGGGGGACAGGTTTGAGTGTGGCACCGAGGCACTCGCTCTGTGACGGGGGACAGGTTTGAGGGTGGCACCGAGGCACTCGCGCTGTGCCGGGGGATAGATTTGCATGAGGCACCGAGGCACTGTCCCTCCCCGGTCCCCCAACATGGCAGGCTTAATATGGCGGTCGCGGCTGCAGCCGCTTCACGGGTGGCTCTGTGAGGGGCGCGTTGTTCCTCCGCGAGCTCCTGCTCCGCATTCGATAACTTGAATGCCTTAGCGCCTCTGAGCTCCCCTGCCGGGAAGAGACCCGCGGGGGAGGGGACCTGGGCTATGACACCGGCGGGTGTCGAGAGTGGAGCACCTGTACCGCGGTTCTTCGTCCCTGGAAGCCCGCTGGGCTGGTGATAAAGAGGGTCACCAAGATGATCACAGGGATGGAGCACCTCTGATATGAGGGAAGCCTGGGATTGTTCAGCCTGGAGATGAGAAAGTTTCGGGGTGATCTAATTGCCCCTTCCAGTGCCTGTAGGGAATTTGCAGGAAAGACAGAGCGGGACTGTTGACAAATACATGTAGTGACAGGAAGGAGGGAATGGGTTCGGGCTGAAGGAGTGTAGGTTTAGATTAGATATTAGGAAGAAAATCTTCACTGTCAGGGTGGTGAGGCCTTAGCGCAGAGAAGCTGTGGCTGCGCCAATCCCTGGAAGTAACCAAGGCCATCCATGGCAGGCGAGATCATCTTTAAGGTCCTTTCCAACCCAAACCGCTCCGTGGTTCTGTGGAAGTTGTTACCTCTAGCTGCAAGATTCGTCCCGTGTCTTTACATTTCCACAGCTGCCACAAGCCTCGTTGCTCGGCTGCCACACGCTTTTCCCCGCTTTTATGGAAAGCGGAGCCCTTTCCATGAAAATGCTCCGAGAACCGGCAGGAGTTTTCCGGGCCGGGCTGGGCGTGCCGGGCTCGGCGGCTCCGCGCAGCCGGCAGGGCTGGCAGCAGGGCTGGCAGCAGGGGTCAGCACGGCACCGGAGCCATCCCCGGCCGCTTCCCCGCCAGTACAACTCCCCCTTGTTCAGAGGAAGTAACTAAAAAGAATCAACGTCTGTTTTCTTTCTAAAATAAAATCCCCATGTCACTTCAGGCCCAATTCGATGATCCCCACCCTTACGAGAAGCTGCCCTCCAATATAACCACATGTGTTTCCGCTGCTCCTGCGGTCTGCAGAATTTCAGCAGGCACGTGTGGATTTGTTCCTTTCCCCTCTGCATCACCTGTTTGATTGCAAGTCCAAGGCAGACACAGCTGCTGCTTTGTGTTCATCCTAGGACATCCTAGGGCTTCCAGCAACATGGTCAAGGCTAAAACTATCCAAAGGTACTGAGGAGGTGACTCTGCTTGTAGCTGTTTTCACAAACAGCTTTATTTTATTCACTTCCTTTCCATAAAGAGAACATGTCCATTATGGGAAAATGTCAGTGAGGACTTTCATCCCCCAGAACAAATCTTACTTAGGTTAGACCAAATTTGATTCACTCTTCTTTATTATATGTGAGTAAAAAGCCCTCTCCTTCCTTCGCCATTGCCTCCAGAATTGTGTTGTCAAGTGAATTGCTGGCAGGAGGCAGACGTGCCTGGATGGAAGATTTTCGTGTGGCTGGTGAATCAGTTCGAAAATATAAAAAGGTGAGCATTAAAACAGGCTGCCTCCTACTTTAACCCCATTAGAAATCACGAGTTGTTGCAAAGTACCTTAATGCACTCAGGGTGCTTGGGATAAAGGAAAGCCGCAGTTGCTCCCAGAGGAGCTTCCCTTCTAATTTTAACCATGACACAATCGGCGACAGTGACAAATGGGGGGAGGGAGAAAAGGGGCAAGGGAGGATGAGGGTGACAATAATAAGATTACACGGTCACTTAGGTTCATTCTGTGCACGTCTTTGTGGTGCTGCTGGTCCATTATGTTTGTGATGGGTGGAGGAATGACTGCAGGAGAGGAAGGGTAAATAGCACAGTGGGAGAAAAGCCAAATATATTTTTGTGCAATTGACTTTAACCAGCAATGCCTCGCTCGTGGGCTGAGGGGAACCCCAAGCAGGTGGACATGGGATTGGGAAACTGGACTTTTTTCCCTCCTCCAGTATTGATTTGGATTGCCAAGATTTATTTCCCAACTCACAGTGCTTTATACCTGGGCATAGATGCCTACAGCTGAAAAAAAGGGCAGATCTCAAAGTGCACCAGGTTGTTTGTTATCCTTAAGTCATTCCCTTCACTAAACAGTTTGCGCAGCTCTTTCACCGCCTTGTGCCCTACCACATATCCCGAGCCACAAAAATAGCTGGTGATGTAAAAGGTTTTGAAACTCTGGATGGGAAGAGCTGCTTCTGCCATAAATGGCCAAGCCCCGAGCCAGCAATGGAGGGCACATCCTGCCAATACCACCTCTGCCACTCCCTCGCTATCACCATCTCCTCCCGGTGAGGTGCGGCACATCCCGGGTCAAAGGCCTAATTTAATCTTGCTGCCACTTTCTCCACGGCTCCTGCCAAGGAGAAAGGAGCAGGGCTCAGCCCTCAGTGCTGCCCCAGGAGGGTTTGCCCTTTCTCAGCAAAACAACCTTCCCAAATGAACATCCGGGCAGGATTCGATTGCTGCCAGAGCAGCTCTGTGCTGTTGATGGACTCAGCTGCTCTGTGCTGTGCCTGCAGCCAGCAACAATAAAGCAGGCTCTTATTAAATTAACCTGCTAAGACACAGATCCTGCAGGGATGTTCAGGGAACAGACAGATGGCACAAGCAAGGGCCAGGAATAATTGCAATCCCCATCTCACCAATGTGAGAGATGAATCCTGCCCGATGCTGTGCTCAGCAGGGAGGCGGGACTGGGAGCAGTAGCCCGAGAGGTGACAAAGGAGTATCTCCAAGCCATGGATGGAGTGAAGAGTCTGGAACATGTCCTGTGCATGCCAGGGTGGGACTGCACCACCCTCCAGCAGCCAAAGCCTCCCCACTGCAGCCACAGTATGGATGCTGCACGGCCGCCACCTCCTCTTGCGGGCTGTCCCTGCTGCCATCGTTGATCGGCTCTGACTCCCTGTGTCTGCCCGAGCTACAAGCCAGGCTCTCCTCTGCCAGGAAGCCTGCAGCAGGCTGCTGAGCCAGGGCAGCAGGGATAGCCCAGATTTCACCTCAGTGACCATCTAGCTGGGGACATCATTTGCGTAAATACATGCAAAACCAGCTTAAGACCCAGTGTCATTTCTTCTTTGCCTCTTCCAGAGGTTTTGCTAATCTACTTACTGTGCCTTATGGTGTTCAGCATGGAAGCTGCAGAGTAGGGACCAGCTCCTCAGGGCTCAAATGGCTACTGGAACACTGGAGGCTGCTCTCACATGCAGCTCATTCAAGGAAGTTGTGTCACACCAGTCACGTAAGTGCAATGACAGCTTATGATCTCAGCCCCGTCAGGTTCCAGTGAAATGTGTCTTAGGGATTGGATGTATCCACCAGGCCCAGACTCCTGATTCTGGGGCTGTTTCAGAACCTGCGGAGATACTGTTTGGTTTTTTTTGCCAACTTTTCCTGCCAATATAGAGATGACTCAGAGGCAAATCCTGAGGACATTTCTCAGAAAATTCTGATTTTCTGCCATCCTTCAGCTTTTAGCCATTACTTTAATAGCAACAAAAGGCATGATGGTGCTTCAAAAGAGGTAAAGGACATTTTCCAAAGCAATTACTGATTCTGAAGCAGAAGTAGGACTGCACTGAAATATAATTGATACAACAAGGAGGCTATTGGAATTTCTGGGAGAGTCATGTCTCTTTGGCTCTCAGACATAGTACCAGATCACCAGCCATTTAGAAGAGCTTGGCCCAGGAGCTGAACAGCACCACAGGGGAAGATGCTGTTGCTACACTCATTGCCTGCAGCCCCTCATCTCCCCACCAGCCCTCTCTCCTGGTTATCCCCTCTGATGCTGCATCTCCTGCCTGCAGGATCAGCATCCCAGCCCTCTCTGGGTCTCCGGGTGGGGATGAGTCACTGCTCCGTGTGAGCAAGCGGCTGTTAGTGAAGCCAGAAATGTGGTTTCACGGGTCATTCCTCTTCCTATTTTCTCCAGACGCCGAGCTCTCTCCTCGTTGCCCTTCACAGTCCAAGCTGCTGTAATCCTTTCTGCAGTGCCCGGCAAGCGCCTTCAGCTATTGCTCACTGTGTCTGTGCTGGGCTCACGCTGAGCTGCAGCTCCATGGCTCTCAAAAAGACGCCTGTCCTCCACACACCCAACATGATGCCAGCACAGCACCCTCTCCTTGGGTAACACCTTCCAGAGATTTCTGCAAAGCTGAGGGCATGGGGCTGTCCTCAGATTTGCCTTTGTTAAATCACCAACACATGGGACAGCCTCTTCATAGAAGTACATATACATACATACTTTACAGTTTTCACCAACAGTAGAGTAAAACTGGAAATACAGCTCCTTGAGGCTAAAAAGCCAGAAGGCAACAGTGAACACATAAACCAAACCTGTTGCTTTAAACTCCAAATGAAAAGAAAGGAGGGGGGGAGGTAAATAATCTGTCAAGATATATTTTTAAGACTTGTAAAAATAAAGCCATTTTAAACTGGTATCTTACAAAAAGGTTCCCATTTGCTTTTAGAATTCCACGTGTTTTCCTTTTTTTATCATATTCCTGCAGCATTTGCAATTCAAATGCTACAAAAATGTGTAACCTTGCTCATGAAATTTGCTGGCCAAATGAAGCAGCCAACAATTAATTAGAGTGAACCCCCCTGCTTTACTCCCATTGGTGAGAAGAAGAGAGAGAAGATGTAAAATTCAACCCAAATGGGGTATTGAGAAAATACTTTAATTTGATGTTGATATTAATAAGCAAAACCATTTCTTTCCTCCCTCTTTTTTAGTAAATTGCTTTTCACTTGACAATTTCCTCACAGCAAAGTGACAAGTATTATTCTGAGTCGTTAATTCCTGCATGCAGGCTCTGGCGCTGAGCTCATTAAAGCGTGCTGAGTCCCGGGGCGGGCACTGCCAGCTTGTGCTGTGACCTGAGACCAGAACAGCCACTGCCTTGTCCTGTCCCCAGCCCTGGGACACGTGCTGTCACCGAGAAGCCAAGCACCTTGTCTTCGTGGCAGGGCCTCAGTGCCTTGGGTGGGTGACACAGGGACATTTCTGGTGGAAACGGAATACTGGTGGCCCTTTCCTGGAGCATCACTCCTGGCTGGCATGAGATGTACAATATCTGAGTTCTGGCAGCAGTCGTGGCATGTGGGAGATACACTTCCCAGGTGGGCAGTGCCACTGTCACCAAATGCTGCAGGGTGGCACATCCTACTTGATTTAGAATCATGGAAGACCAAATCAAAATATCACAGACCATCTTCCTGGCATGGCCCTGTTCCCCATGCTGATGACACTCACTTTCCCATCCATCTCCTTCCCCCAGCCACAGCTGAGGATGTGCAAACACATCAGCAGAGAGTCCCTGTGCCTGGCACATGTCCCCAAATGGCCACTCTGCAGGTGCCTCTGATGAGGGCAGAGGCATGTCTTAGATGAGATGCTTCCAGAGGAGATCAGCCTGAGGCAGAGGGAAAGGCTTTCCATAGCAGTGCAGTGGCAGAGCCATGGGCAGTGGGAGCCAGGCAGAGCTTCTCCCCAGGCTGCCTTTGCCAACAGCCAGCAAACCGTCTGCAGAGCAGGAACACGGTGAGCTCATTATGAGGCACTTGATCAGCTTCCCTGTCAAGGGAGGCTGATGGGACAAAGCTGTGTGTCCTCCACACTAGAGCCTGTCAGGTCTCCTGGAAAGGACACCTGGCTGCTTGGAGACAATCCAGACACCAGCAAGGGTCTTCATAACACCCCGGAGAGCTGCAGCCTGGATGACATGTGGCATCCATCATCATTATCCAAGGGAGCCAAACCAGCAGAACTCAGAGGCTGACTGCTCCAGGAGCCTGGGAACCAAGGAGTTAAAGTGCTTGGCCAGGGAAGGTCCTGGGAGGAGAAAAGCACCGAAACTGCTTAATTAGAGTATTCAAATTAGATGGGCTTGTAAAGCAGTTAATTTCTCAACTTGAAAAAAACCAAAATTAATATTTGCCAGCCAGGATCAGAAGCAGTGGGAGCCATCGACAGCTTTGCTGGGGCTCCTCATGCTGGGGAGGACTCCAGAGGTCTCTGCCATAATTACCTGCAGTCTTTCGTATTTTGTTCTGCAGTTTATGAACTTGCCTGAGCATTTTGTGGATAAAAGCTGGTGATCCAAATCCCAGCTGTACTTCTGCTTAAAGAAGCAAAGGCTGCTGCCTGGCATTGCAGTGTGACACTAAGGTGTTTCAAAGAATTTCCTAATTTGCACAGTCTGGAGAGGATCAAACCAGTGGCTGGTGGAAGCAAACTGTGGCTCTGCCAGGCTGGTGTTCCCTCCCAGCCCCCAGGACAGGCAACCACATCCCATCCCTGCACAGATGGACTAAAAAACAGCCCTGCATGGGCCAAGCAACCACTCACACCGAGGACTCACTGTCTCATTGATCCATTGATCCACAGCCATGGACGCCTCACTGTCAGCAGCCCCTGAGCAAGTCCAGCCATGCCAGTGCCAGGGAGAGGATGCTCTTCCCTCTGCCTTGTGCCACAGCAGACCTGGAGACAGCTCCAGTGTGGGGATGTGGACCTGGATGCTGTGGGGACAGTGCCAGAGCTCACCCCTAGGTTAGTCTTTATCTATAGGCTGACAGCTCTCCTTGCTCTGGTCCATCTGCTTCACCCCTCTGGTTTTCCCCATCTGCTTTTTTGCTGTTCTAATATTTTCTCTAGTATTTAATCCCATGCCAAATTCTTTCCCAACCTTTTAAAATTCTGTAATTCTCTTATTTTTTTTCCTTGTCTGCATAATTGAAAACTATCTTGAATCCCTTTGTGTTCAGTCTTCACACCTTGTGCCACCAGTATGTTCCAATCACTTAAACATGAGATCTTTGCATATTATTCCTGTGGAGACCAATTTGTTCCCTAGGAAGAAAGTCATCCTCCATTAGCAAGTGCTTTGTGGTGAATGAGAGGGGATGTCACAGCAGGAGCAGAGGCAGCAGTGGAGGGTCCCACCCTGCACTGTGCCTCAGAGTGATACTGATGTCTGTGAAGAGCTGGGATTTCTTCCCCAGAACATCTTTGCTCTTCAATGACTGTGAGTGAAAGGCTTTGACACGCCCACCAGCACAGCATCAGGTGAGGGCTGGCACACATTTCCTGTCACCCTCTCTCTGGCAATGCAGCTGCCAGTGCCTCTAGTGTCACCCACCAAGTCTCAGCAC
The DNA here is from genome assembly GCA_013397075.1 of Rhabdornis inornatus. Lineage (NCBI taxonomy): Eukaryota > Metazoa > Chordata > Aves > Passeriformes > Rhabdornithidae > Rhabdornis > Rhabdornis inornatus. The sequence goes on from VWZS01006390.1 coordinate 1,509,635, forward strand.
AATGGGAAGGGAAGGAAAAAAGCCACTTCCCCCTGCACAGACACACTGCACCAAGAGCAGAGAAAATTGATCTCTGGCTGCTGAGCCTCCCTAGCACTTTGTGTTGCTGAAAGGAATAATCAAGCCTGGCCCTGGAGAAGGCAAAGACAGAAAGGAAATAAAAGCTTTCCTTGTCTGATGACTTCTGTCTGGGGCTGGGGCTCTCCCTGGGGATCCCAGTGGTGGTTTTGGGAGAGGCACTGGGGCTGCTTTTGCTCTGGGGCATGGTTCAGCAGCAGATCCGCAACAATCCCACAAAATTTTGCTTTTCTTGCTGACTCAGCAGGTCTGAGGGAAAGGGGAGGAGGCTGCTGGGGCTCCCAGCTGAGCCCCCAACAAGGGGGCTGCCACATGCACTTATACTGGGCTTGCCCAGGGATGTCACTTGAGCCACAGCACAACGCCTGTCCTTTGTGTAGCAGCCATGGGCTGATGCAGAAGCCCGGCTTTCTCCAGGTTGAGGCCCTCGCACAACTGCAGGGGTTGGAGTTTGGGGACAAGGATCAAAGTGCTGAAGTGCCACTCATGGGGCTAAGCAGGGAGAGAAGGCTCCTCACTTGCCCACAAGCCAAGGGTTGAGCTTTGCCTTCCACAAGAGTGTGGGCCATTTGCCACAACCCATCACCAGCAGCTCAGAATCTGGATCTAGTACTCAGTTGCCTCAATAATTACCAGATTAAAAGAAAAATCCACACTGAAAGGGTAGTCCAGAGGTTCCTCCTGGCTCCTGACAGCACACCCTGAGCTGGCCCAGCCCCAGCTTAAGCTACTTACTGTCCAGGGGTCACACATTTCCACAGGCAGCCCCCTCAACCCCATCCTTGCCAAGCTGTCCAAGAGCCAGGGGTAGAGCTGTGGGAGTGTCAGACACCTGTGAACAGGGGTGTGGGGGGACCATCACATCCCCACACTGATCCAGGGAAGCTGATTGTCACCTCAGCCCCAGGTCAGCACTGCCAGAAGGATGCTCCATCATTTGGTGGCCTGTGGATGATGCAGTTGGTGAGGCTGCAGGTGGGGAGGGGCAGAGGAGGAGGAGGTAGCAGATCTCTCCCAGCTTCTGCTCTGCAGCCCTGTGCCAGGACAGCCAGGCTGGCTGGCTGGCGGTGGGCGTTCGTGACTCATGATCCCTGATCACCATCCATGACACATTTACTGTCAGCAGGACGGGCCTCCCGCCAGCACAGCAACCCTGAAGCCTCACGGGAGGGTGGCTGGGCTTTGCCAGCAGCTGTGCTGATGCAGATGGGTGGGGTGGTCACCAGCTGCAGCCTTGGGATGCACAACCTGATGTACCCCCTGGCTGGGTGGGTAATGGGGGCAGACCAGAACCCTCTGTCCCAATGTTCAGTGTGGGAGCACGGGGGCAGAGATGGGAGCTGGCCAGGGACAAGCATAGCAGGCCTTGGAGCCAGCCCAGCTCCCTCACCTCCCACAGCACCCTCCCTGCCTGCCCAGAGCTGGCTCCCAGCAGCAGGCCCACAGTGACAAATGCCTTTAAAACATTCTTTATTAAGTGAGAAATCTCACTGCGCTCCCTACGCCGAGCCCTAATACAGTGCAGACCTAAATACAGCACTAATGCAAAAGCTTAAAGGATTTCCCATAATTGAGCAAAGCTGGCAGAGGGGTGAGAGCCTGAGGGGGGGAACTGCAGCCCACGTCCCTCCTCAGCATGGCTACCCTCAGTCTAACTCCACTGTCCAAATGCGGCCACAGCCCCTACCCTCACAGTGTTCAGTGTAGGAAATCAGAATCTTCCAAGGCCTCCTCCTCCCCAGCTCAGAGCCCCAAGTTGCCCTCATTACCCTCACTAAAATCCCCTTGATTTATGCAATAGCACAAGTAGCGTCATGATGCGTGACCTGTGCATCACTCATCCTCCTGCTGCCAGCACTGCCTGTCCCAAACCTCGCTGAGGGTCACAACAGGGCCAGGGCAGCAGGACTGGGCACATCCAGCTTGCAAAGCACAAGGGATGCTCCAGGCAGGGGAGGTGCTGAGCCAGCACCTGCTTCTCCTGCACTCCCCAGCATCATGGGGTATGGGTGGCCACCAACACCCTGAACCCCAGAGAATACATAGTCTTACCTTTGTATTTCCTCTGCCTCAGCACAGCCACACATGGCTCTGAGAACGGTGATGGGAATATCCTATGTCTCCTTATTAGCACGAGAGAATGTGACCCTCGGGCAGGTTCACCCCACAGGGCAAGCGGCTGATGGCTTTGATTCAGGCTTCTGTGGGGGAGAGCAAAACACATTTTCTTCAATAAGAGTTTTACAGAAGCTTTACAAAGCACAAGCACCTTTGCTTTGGTGCAGCCACATGCAGCCCAAGACACCCCCAGCGGCCCTTGATGTGATCACCAGGAGCTGTTCACCCTGCCAGACATTCAGGTACTGTGCTGTGGGTGTGGGGGCAAAACTGAGGGCAGGCAGGGCTGTGGGGCAGGTGAGGCCACAGCCACAAAGGCCTCACAGCCATGGGGAGCACAGGACATGCAGGAACTGCAGCAGAAGCACTGCCAGAGAGGTGGGCTGAGCGTTGGTGCTGTGAAGCATTAAAGCAGAAGCCAGATCGATTACAGACACGGGTGCTGAGCACACGGTGGCTGCAGAGGGTGGGAGGCAGCAGCTCCCCTGGAAAGGCTCTGATAACATTTGTAAGCAAATCATTTACACAAACCATGGAGCAAAGCAGAAATACCTCTGTGGAGCCCAGCTGTAGCTGTGAAGAGAGAAATGGTGCAGCAGCACCGTACCAGGACCTCCTGTCTGGCAGCAGGGATCTTCCTCAGGCATGTGGTGAGGTGTCACAGTGCCATCCCCTCGGGGCTGGATTTACACTTTCAGATCCAGGGGAAGGGCAGTGGGAGCAGTGGGGCAGATGCCAGGGCACATGCCCGCTAAACAGACTGGCAAAGCCACCCTGGAAAAGGCAAAACGAGGAGGGAATGGCAAAGCAAACATCTTCCAAGTGAGCCAGGCCTTGCTGGGACCCCCATCAGAGCTGACTTGCTGGGTGCCTGCTCCTCCAAGCCTCTCCCCATGGCCTTCAGGCTGTGGCTTTTTCTGTCTCCCTGTCCACAGACACCTCAGAGGCCTCCCCACCCACTCACAGGGATCCTTTGTTGGCATGTGCTGCCATCTCAGAGATGTACTTGAGGCATGTCTCACCTGGGCTGGAGGAGGCACCTGAGTCCATAGTCTGCAGTAACAGCTCAGAGAAAAGTGAGAGGGTACAGGCTGTTCCTCACACTGCCCTGCACTCTGGCATGTCCCCTGCTGGGGAGAGTTAAGGGCTACTTGTGTTGGAGAGCACATTTCAGATCCACAACTCTTTGGGGATAAGCCAAACATCTCTCAATTCTCTTATTTCTCGTAATAAATAGATCTAATCGATCTATTTATCCAGCACTAAGACCAGAATTCATAAAAACTGGCTTTGGACCATCTGAATATGGAGCAAGTCTTGAAAAATTGAATTTTTCCCATGTTTCCCACTGAAGCTTCAACAGTGAAAGACCTAAAAGAAATTTTTGTATTAAACTTGACTTTCCTGCACAAACAAGCCCCAGCGAGAAAGTAGATGGGCCAGGTGCTGTATGATTTCAAAATGACACATGCTGTAAATACAGCATCATGAATAATTTTGCTCAGATCCTTTAACCCAACTCCCATCTATAAAGCAGTTTACAGCAACTCCTCCTGTAACTTCTGCAAATGGGCCCTAGGTAAAATCCCACATCCCTGGCCCAAGGATGCTGTTTGGCATTGAAACACAATTTAAAGTCTCTTGTTGATGCACTACCCTCAATTTTCAGTGCTAGTGGGACTCCCACCCCCAACCTCCTCCATGGGAGAGGCTTCTGAGCAGAGCCAAGGCCCAGCCCATTCCACATCTCCAAGGAATGCATCACTTGAAAGCCCCTGTCTCCATCCTGCAGGGAAAGAAAGCGAGACCAAAGCTAGCAATAAAAATTATAGTAACCATTCAGGAAGGATCCCATGCTTCCACATCAACTGCCTATAAAAGTTTCAGTTCCACTTTTTTTTTTGATCAAAGAAACAATTCAGACATTTAACTATGCCATCAGATGAGGCAGGAGTCATTTATAGAAGAAAGCTCTAAGTGGCCTTGACACACAAATAGAGTCAATTAACCTTCAAGGAGAAGTCAGGGGAACAGGCTGATGAAAAAGCAGCAGTTACATAATTTGTCCTGGGCTCGGTCTGTCTGTTCTCAAAGTCAGCAGCTTGTCCTACTGGGGAAGAGGGGCAGTGTCTGCCCAGCCTCCTCTGGCAGTGCCTCCTCCAGCAGTGCCTCCTCACCACTGCTCCTGCCTGAGCAGCTCTACTGCACCCACATCTCCTGAAACACATTCTAAATTCCTAATTCCCCCCTTTAGTCAGATTCCTAAACTTCTTTGGGAAAACAGCCAAGGATCCCTCCCCTGCTGTGAGGAGACTCCCTCGTGCTGGCACCAAACTCCTCTGGCTGCCCCATCCAGGCTCACCTGTCACTCCAGTGTCCTGTCACCGGCCACTGTCACCTCAGTGTGAGGTGCCAAGGCTGCAGTGACACTCACACATCACCAGGGCAGTTTCTCACATCCTCAGGGTCCCAACGTTGTCCTCTGCCGCCCAGGAGCCAAGTGACGCTGTGGCCCCGGGACAGCCACGTGCCCTGGCTCGGTTCCTCCAGCTTAAAGCCTCGATGGAGCAAGTGGTGACCGCGGGGCAGTCTAAGGGTAAAAGCCCCTGTGACGCAATGCTGCTGGTAAGAAGGTGCTGACCAAGCTGGCCTCACTGGTGAGCAGTTTCCTTACGTCCAAATCTACACAACGTTACAGAAAGGACAAACAAGCTCATCAAGAAGCAATTTTCCCTTGCAGCAGCCTAGACCCAGCTCAGTCAGTGGCTCCATGGTGAGAGGCAGCCCCAGCTTGTGCTGGCCAGAGGTGTAAGCCTGGCTCAGCAGCCTGGGATGAGCTGGGCACTTGGAAGAGAGCTGGGGAATCCAGGCTGCTGCCAAAGGGGAGCTCACTGTTGTGTTATTGCACTGGGACATTCACAACAGTATCTGACATGAATGCTGAAAGAGAAAAATTAATACACACACCACTGTTCTACAAAAGCTGCAGGCCTTTGAATGGGAGTTGATTCATTCTTCATGGTTATCTTCAAATGCACAGCTCTGATCTCCTCTCTAATCACATCACAGACAGGGCCAGAAAGGAAGCATGGAAAAATACAAGCCAAGCAGACCACATCACATGTGTCTCCAAAGGTCTAAGGCACGAGAGAAACCAAAAGGCAGCATCTGCAAAGTTTTACTCTTTATTTTTCTAAAATACAAATGTCTGTCTTGTGTTAGTAACTTTAATATGATAGGCCGAATGCATCCAGTAAAAAGGAGGCACTGGCTACAGAATTCAAAATACTAAGATATCTTCTGGAAAGAAATTTATTCTGTTGATCTACACTTCAGATATAACATTGATTCAAATTCATTGGTTATTATTTTTACATCAGAATCTTTGAAGTTTGGGACTAATAAACTGGAACTTGAAAAGTTTTTAAAGTAAACTATTAATGTGTAGATATGGATCCATAAAAAACATAACCAAGAATTTTATACACTTTATTAAAAGATCAAAAAATAAACAATAACAATATAGAAGTAACATACTAAAATGAGTAGCATTATGCACATTTCTAAAGCACATACAAGCACTACAGCAATATAATGTGGCAAAAAGAAACATAAATTCAAAGCATACACCCTGTTGGTAGCAGTTGAGGGAATGAACTATCCTGTTATGGAACTGAAATACTGCATTAACCTATGTCTGTCTGGATCCAATGATATTTTAATTTCTTACAATTCCACAGGGCTAAATGTAATCATTTGTATATATTTTCTAAACTATTCCATTAAATTGATATCTAATGTTTCCCTTACTTTGTTTTACCAGAAATGCCTATGAAAAGAAGAATGTGCTTCAAAGATCTACTTTACACAGTACAGTATAAATGTTTTTATATATTTAAATTAAAAGTTGACAATTTAGGAGAACATTCTCTCTTTGATTTTAGTGATTGCCTAAAATACAATTCTCTATTTATAAAAAAAAACAGTGATCTGTTGTCAGGTGATGTAATAAAGGGTGAGGAGTTGGTTCATTTTCATGATCTAAAAAAAAAAATTAAAACAAAGCTAATTGGAAAAGAAAAAAAAATCCCATAATCCAATCTAAGAATGGTCTTATCATCCCCTCATCTGCTAGGATACAAAAGCCATGGCAACAAAATCATTTGGCTTCCACCACTATCAAATAGCATCTGTGTACAGTAATAAAGAACTGGAACCTTGTAATTCGGTGTCAGGTAATTCTCTCTGTTGTGTGTTTGGAAAAATAACTTAATTTTATTTAACAGTTGTGTTATTTTGCATGTTTAAATATCTCCTTTGAGAGGCATATAGAGTTATTTTTGATGATAGAGGATGTCAGTAAAGATCACTAGCAAAGATTTCAGCAGTGTTGTCATGATCATGCTCATACCCCGACGAAAGTTTGACCAGCTATGATTCATTTCACATAGTGCAAAATATTTTTTCTCTCATAATCCTAGAAATGAGAAAGAGCTTGATTTACAGAATCTGATTATGGCAAAGGGAAGCTGTAATGGTGTGGTGGCTTGAACTAGCTGATTATTTTGTATTAAAATCTAGGTTATTATATAACACCACAGAGAGAAGCAACATCTGATTTTCCATCATTTTAAAGACCCTGGGGCAGCTCCAATTCAGCAAAGCACCACTTGCACACCCTGTGGTGCAGAGTGGGCTGGCTGGGCACACACTGGCATTGCCAGGACTCGGGAATGCTGGCCAAGGAACAGGTCTTGGGCTTGGCAGCACCAGCTCAGCCCCCAGCCCTGGGGCATCCAGCAAAGGGTGACAGTGACATCAGATGCCACCCCCCACCAGTTCTGCTCTGGGGGACTTGACTCACTGCTTGAGTCAAGACCAGACTCATGGCAAAACCAGCTGCTTTTCTGAAGCAAAACTGGGGCTTGGATTTCAGAAAAAAAAAAAAATCCAACAAAAACTGAAACTTGCTCCAATCAAAAATAAATGGGTCAACACAGGAGCTTCAGCTGCTCCAAAATCCCCCAGCACTGCAGAGCCCCAGCAGTACCAACACAAACAGGAATAAGAGGCTGCTCACTGAGGGGCCACAGCCTTGCCCTCCTTTGGTGGCAACTCAAAGGGGCTTGTTAGCCCCTGCCAGCAGCCTCCACCTCCCTGCCCCAGCAAGCACCTGCAGCACCACCATGTGCCTCTCAAATAAACACCATGGCTGTCACACAGCAGAAAGAACTGGACCCGGACAATCCCAACCCATCCCTGTGGCTCACCATCTCCTTCCATTTTGTTACCTTGCCCCAAAAGGTTAAAAAAAAAAAAATCAAGAAGTTGTGACCTTTCAAATTCACTCTGGGATTTAAAACACTCACCACAATGACAGTCACCTCCCACAGATAAACACTTCCAGACAGAAATAGGATTAGGTGCTAGGAGAAATGTGTATGTGCTGCCATGGACCTACCAGTCCTAATAGGATTCACTGAGAACACAACCTATCAGAAACATGACCTGGGGTGGGTTTGAAATTGTAGGCTGATTAAAAAAAGTAATTTGAATCTTTGCTAGTGACCTTACTAATTAATTCCACACCGTTTCCCATTCTCTGTGCTGCAGGTTGGAGCTGACCTGTTATCAGTCTGCTGTATAATAAGCTATGGCAAACTACAAAGCTTTTACAACAGCAAAGCAACATCATGCTTTCAGATAAGTTTTATAGCAAAAAACTCCTCCTTTTCAAAGCCTTAGTAATACCTATCTCTTTTACAAACTTTTCCTGTATTATTACAGACTTTTTATATTCAAAATAAGTTCCAAGGATTTCTTTCGTGGACTATGTACATAAGTGCAAAAAAGGTGTGTCTCACACATTCGTACACTAACTGAATCAGTTTAACTGCAGCATATTTGTATCTTCAACACTGTTACGGGGTCATTCCACAATATTTTTTTCTTATGTACAGTTTTTGCTAATATAAATTAGTATTAAAATAGTTATATGCGCAATCATTTAGCCCTGATCGTAACGTAATCGTGTGAGTGTTCAATTTCTGGAGAAAAGAAAATTGCAGGCAAAGCTACAGTACTGAAACTGATTAATTCTGAATTCCCACCGTGTGAATGGATGTGAAATGAAAGCAAGACCGGTCACTATGTTGTAAATACAGGCTGCTGTGTTTCCGAAGTGAAAATACTGTGGAATAACCCTTGCCACACAACAATTTCTACAAGCTATAAAACCTGACTCTAAATCCATGTGTTGTAAACTTCTTGACTGAAAAAGTGACCTTAAAGACACAAATTCAGCGTTCACATGGGACTTTGGGATTTTAAAAATATTCAATCATATCTTTATCTGACAGTATCGAACTGTACCTTTAACAAGCTCATACTGTTACACATCACTTTTAATTTACATGTGAAAATTTCACAAATAATGTATACAAAGGTAGCCATGTTGTAGTTTTGTTGCCATAGCAACAACAACTTAATATAATTAGTTAACAATGAATCTATCATTGTAGGAGTTACATACAAAGTTAATTTTGTTCTTAAACTGTAAACTATACAAACTAGTTATGGACTGTATTCTATACCTTACCATGCTTCAGTGTTGGTTTAGAATATAACTAAATGGGCTGAATACATGTATTAAAAATTTTAAACTTTCTCTAACTCTCCTTCAAAATTAAATTCATTAGTTACTAAAGATATCAAAAAAAGCAATAATGAAAACCTTAAAAACTAATGGTAGAGAAATGAAAATATATGACATGAATTAATGCGTTGTAGCCCAGTAACAATGAGTTGTAGCTCTATTTACATTTGGATTAGGCTATCAACTATTTTTTTTTAAAGTTATTACAGTCTTTAACATACAGCATATACTCTAAGGCCTTCAACAGGCACATGGTAAAATCAGGTCAATATCAAACTAAATCCATTCAACAGGAATGGGAAATTAGATTTTCCTCATAAATTTCACCTTTTTCAATTTTCATGTCTGTGAAATGTACAAGGGATAAACAAAACGAGGACTCCAGTTTCTCAACCGCTGTGTAACCCGGCGTGTCCTAGAGCTACTCCTACCGCACCAGCGCCAGCCCGAGCCACGCCAGGCACACGCGTGTCCCGCTCCGGCCACCCGTGCCACCGACACGCTCCAGGCTGCGGCGGCAGCTCCGCAGGGACCCCGGCCCGGCCGTGCCGCCCTCGGGCAGCGCCCGAGCGGGGCAGCGAGGACGAGACGCGCGGCGGGAGCGCGGCTGCCCGCAGAGGGAACGGCTTCTAGAACGTTGCGATGCAAAAAATACACAGTCAAAAATCATCGGCTAAAAACTTCCAACTAAAAAACACGGCTGATTGTGAAATCATGTTCCAAATTACTAAAAACACTGTATTTAACAAAAATAATCTTAATAGTTTTATGAATCCATTTTATTTTAAATCCCTCTTTTATTGTCTGCTTATGTTACAGTTTAGTAGTAGTACTTTTTATTGAAACTACTAACAACCTTTTTTCGTGAAAATGATCAATCTCAGCTTTCATTTTCCCTCTGCATGACCCGTTTTATCCAAGTTTCAGCATTTCTTGCATATTGTTTGCATAAGGCTGAGAGAAATGGACAAAGAGAAATAACTTTGGATAAATAAAAAATATAGGTTCATGGAAAGTGGGAAGCTTATAAAAATGTCACTAAAATTATATTGATTTAAACAAACTTACATACATCTCTTGTCAAATAAAGGATGATATTCATGCTTTTATGACATTTGTTTAGAGTCACTAACTAGCTTGGTGACTTTGTAATAGTCTATTTAGGAAATTTATAGTCTGGCGACTGGTTTTTTTTTCTTTTCTTTCTTGAACAAAGAAAATTAGAGCAAGTCATTGCACAACTAGTTTAAATAGTGCTACCTCAAAATGGCATTTTTGCCGAGATTGTTTTGAATTTGGTGAAGTTTAGTGCTTCAAGCTTTTCGTTCCTTAAACTCATTTACAAATTAACTCTAAATTTGCCAGCAATATAAAAACTGTTGTGGCACCTAATATAACTACCCTGAACATCCCTCATTGGACCTCTTTAATAAAAAATAATCCTTAAACGCTTTTTTTTTCAGTGCTTTAAATGTGACATGAAAACAGCTGTATTCTAGGTTTACATTCTATGCACATCTATGCCAGATGTTTAAGTCGATAAATAAAATAGGAGGTTACATCAAAGTTTCAAGATATACAAAAATCCATTTAGCACTGAAAAAATTTCAACCTCCTTGAACTCATAAAGCCATACAAGCTTGAATGCATCCTTTCTGGCTTAAGAAGATCAGCTCTGTTCTTTGTTGAGGCACTGGCACAGGTTGTGCAAAACCCATTTTTGATACACAAATAATTTCAAACAGGAACTACTCAAATCCACTTTTTCCACTAACAATGTTATGGTTTCGGGAAACAGAAACACAGTGGTGAAAAGAACAGGTATGTGGTCACCAATACAAATGAGAGTCACTGATTTCAGGCCACCCCACCACTTGTGAGCACAGATGGCTGGGGAACATCCATGGACACAAGTGACTGTCAAAACTCAGGGTCCATAAAGGAGGTCATGGGGGGATGGTTTTTTCCCCTTTCTATCAGGGTTTGGTTCAAAGTCTGCCGAATTGAACAAAAAGATTGCTCAAGGCCTTCTTGAGCTGGGCTCCTCAAAGGTTCATGCTATGAGTGAACCTCCAGGGGCAGATGGGCAGAGCCTGCCCTGGGGCTGTGCCCTGGGTGTGCCTCTATCAGTCCAGGCCCATGGACAGACACATCTAGCAAACTAACTGTGCTCATACTGCAATAGAGGGGGCAAGGAAAATCTAGCCAAGGCCAAAAACTGGGAAAAGAGAAGAAAATCTGGTTGTCTGAATTTGGCACTCTACAGGACCACTCTGGGCTCGGGGTGGTCACCCCTCCAGACACTGTGAGCTGGCCTCTTGCTTGATTCTCTTTCTCCTTGTGTGGAGTTTGTGGATTTACAGCAGCAAATCCATCTCTTCCATAATGCCAATGATACTGTAGAGATATGACAGGGATGGATTTGGCAGTATCTTCAACCAAAATACATTTCTGCAGCCAGATTGTTCAGCAACGCAGCATAACGACAGGCGGGGCTGTCCAGGGTGCACGGGCTGAAATGCTTTTATTCGTGCGTATGAAAAGGAGGTATTGAGAACTAGCCCTTGTTGTGCAGCAAACTTTGCTCTTGATCAAGTAGAAGGTGCCAAATAAATCCACTGACCGACAGGAACTCTATTAAGACGAATGTTTATCTACAGCAGAAAGCTTATGCTGAGCTTTTTGCTGCTTTGTTACTGATGTGTTTGCTTTAAAGGGCCAGAGATCGTGGGGGGGAGGGGGGGAACAACCCACTTATGGAAAATGGTGATTAACTAAATGGGGCATGCTGACAAAATTTCAGCAAGAGACACATACAAGATTTCAGGCCAAAATGTTTCAGCATTCTTGGTGGAGACAAGCCCAAGGGCTCAGTGCTACCCAGCCTGGGCTGAGCCACCGCCCCGGGCCCTCCCCAGCCCAGGCTGGCACCTGCTCCTCTGCAATGCAATGAGCTTTTGCCCAACTGAAGCTGTCTCACTCCACTACCATTTTTTGTTGTTTGTTTTGACTGCACCATGAGAACAGCGAGAGAGATTGTGCGCCGTTTGCAGCTGAGAATGCACTTCAATGGACAACAGAGCTGCAGAAATCCCTTGATGCTTACCCCTGTCTGAGCAAATTGTTCCTGTGCCCTTACTGAGCCTGGGCTTTTGTGGTTTTTTTTTTTTTTCCAAAAGTTTCCAGAATCAGCTCATTGTATTGAAAGAAGAACCCTGAACTGAACTAAAATGATAGCGGTCCTTTCACATCACTTGTACTAAAAATTTGGAGACTATCTGAAGGCAAGTTTTAAATGATAAAGTGAGCATTTAACATAAGCAACTTTAGCTGACATTAACAGCAAAATCCAGCAAAGGACAGAACATTCTGTGTCATGTTTTTCAAGCACATAATTCCTGTTTCCCAGAATAACATTTTTAGTAAAAAAACAAACAAAACTGAATAAAATCTACACTATATGAAAATTTAAGACATAACAATAATGAAAAAATGGTATTGAGTATACTTGATAATGATGTACACTTTAAAACAAATCAATAGACTATGATGTAAACAAAACAGTAAGATAACACTTTAAAAACAAGACAAACATTTATCCATCGATAGTATACAGTAAACCAACAGTCCGCTGTGCAGATGCACTTATCATGATGGTAGTCATAAAATGATTAAGTGTGTTAAAGTAATGTGTTATAAAAGTCTATTATAATTTCCTACTTGTATATCTCATATAACAGAGCGCTGTTTGTTAATTGTTTCTATAGTGCTTTTTTTTTTTCTTTTTTTTTTGACATTCCCATTGATCAGTTTTTGGTTAACATGTAGGCTGCAACAGGCTTACTGTAGAGGTGGTAGAGAATGATAGAGGGAAGAGGGGAATATATACAGAAAGGCCATGCGCAGCTTCCCACCAAGAAGTCCTGGTGCTCCATAATTTTACTGTTCAGAATTTCAACATGGTCTGCTGCAGAGGAAAGAAAAAAAAACAACAACAAAGAACTAGTGAGAAGTTAATACATCTGTATTTTAAAAGTCATTCTAATACATTTACATCCTCAATGTGCTGCCCAAGAGGTTGTCATTAGTGTGTTGCGGACAGACATTTTATTCCATTAATTTTCTGATGTAGGGAGAAATTGCCAATAACACACTTGGCATCCTCTTAAATCTACACTTATGACTCTCTCTTTCCCATACACATCATACACAATGACAGGACAAATAGTGAAAGAGGGAGGTGGACAAATAGTAGTCTTGATTTTTGGATGGGATGCCAAGTAGAGGGTGGCTAAGGAGAGGGCCAAAGGAATCCCTGATCTGTGTTAGCTCTTGTTTCCTTCAGACAGCCACATTAAATATGATCCTAAGAGTCACAAGCCAAAGGCAAACTGAGCCCAGAGATAAAACACAGACACAGAAACCCTGTGCTCAGAGGACCCTCTTCTGGGAGCAAATTGCCTCTTTGTGATGTACTCATGAAAATCCTCCACTGAAGGACCCAACTTATCTCCTTCAGAGCTAGACCAGCCAGCATGGCTACCAGAACTACTTCAACCATGGAGGAAAAGAAAACCATCTGTCAGAGCAGCGAGTGTTTCAGTTACCAAAGTCCTACTCAGGGAAAGTCTCCTGAAAAAATGCTGAAAACAATCTCAAAGACTTCAAGATGAAGCTCTTCCAATCAAATCATCTCCTTATTGGATGGAACACGCTGGTTTACCCAAGTCATGGAAATGGGTTAACATGTCCAGTGTCACGTCTGTCTGCCAACTGGAACAGCAGCACAGTCTAAGCCAAGCATTTTCACTAATGTGGATAAGCTTGTGTCACCCCTCATGAACAGGGTCCATGGCCACAGTTAGCAGGTCATGTATATATATGGTATTTAATTAAGGTCAGCAGAGATAAGGGCCACCACTAAGAAAGTAGCTTCTGTTGATTGCTAATAGGTATCATTACAGAACTGCTTGCCAAATTAACTTCCAGTATTTAAGGACTTGCCTGTAATATATGACCTAAGGAAGAAATGGGTTGCGTATCTACATATATTAAATGGCTGCTTTGAGAAAATCTGGTGACCGCTTGTTAAATTGGCTGAACTGCTCTTTACTCTCTTGGGGTAAAAAAACACAGTCAAGAACTGAAACTGCCCAGAGATTTTAGCTCATTAACATCAGCTAAAACTCACAAAGAAAAGCAGTGGAAAAATGACACTTCTGCTATGGCTATGAAATAGTACTCTGTAAGTCCAAGGACAAGCTCCTCCATCATTCCCCTCAGAGGAAACTAACATCTTAGGGAAGCCCAGGATCTGCAGGTGGGGTATGTTGCTTATAACATTCATTCTGGTCTTCAACCCACCATGAGCCAGGCCCTCTCTGCAGCTGACCAGCAGAGTTCTGTCCAGACCAAGCCAGCCTTGCAGATGCACAGCAGCTGCTGCTGATCCAATCCTGCTTACCCCAGGAAAGAAAATATGTCACTAACAGCAAAAGAGAAGTTACACCTTCTCAGCTGACTCATTAACCAGAGCAGTCTTTGCCATCAACACTGCAAATCCCTGAGGCATCTGCAGGCAGCTGGGAGCTGTGCAGAGCAAGAGCAACGTGTAAACAGAGCCACGGGACTGGGGGGATGCACAGGGAGGCTGCAAACACCACCACACTGGTACTTGAGACACAGGAAACCCGTTATAAACCACAGGGCTGGTCCGTGCCTGTGCTGCAGCTGCTGAATTCCTGTTGAGCCAGCAGAGCATGAAGCCAATGGGGTCCCACGGGCTCAGTCCCTCTGCCTGAGCCAGCCCCATGTTTAGGGGATCCAGCACCCATGCACAAATCAATTCATCATAAAGAGAAATACCAAAAAGGAACTTACTGTTCTATCGGGAACTTCTACATCTGTGAAACAAACATGCTGCTACTCAGTTCATCTACTGATAACTGGGATATCTACAGCAAAAGAAAACAAAGAACACAAAACATTAAAACATTGCCTTGAGATTGGGCTGTTCATTCTGTCTTCAGTATCAAGTTAATATGTACATCAGGGTCTTAAAAAACAGGATCCACTCCCAAGTCTTTATTTTGCTACACATTAAGTACAATGTAGCTGCACCACTACTGATGCCTTGTGGAGTACCTGGTGATTGTACTGGGATTTTGACTCCATAGTCTACAAGTAAAACAGAAATGCCCTGAAACTATCTGGCTGAAACAGGACTCACACAGCCACAGAGCAACACTGCACAGAAATTTCTACTTTCCTCTCATGACCAATACAAGTCTGAGTAAGACCTGCTCTACCTGAAAATAACAACAAAGCACAGAAAAAAGACTGGCAATTCCTACTGCCTAGGACTTATGCAGGCAAAACTACCAAAATCCTCATGACCTCACACCATCAAAAGACTAGAGGATGCCCCCAGAGATATTACTGGCATTCAGCATGGCTAACAGCCTCCTACAGAGCAAAGTGACACCCCAATTTCTTTGCAATAGCTCTACACCTGCGAGCACGACAAATAAAAATGCTAAAATTAGTCCTGGGGGAAACATTTTTTAAAAAGTGTTTGAAATGTCTCTGGTCTAACTGGGAGAAGTTGTGTCACACCAAATTATCAGGAAGCATCACTAGGACAGGTTGTGTATATACAGTTCAGGACTGGTGCAGAAGCAGCCATCACACTCAGTATCTTCAGAGCAAAGTTTTGGAGAGAATTATGGCTCGGCAGACATGCATGGAATCCTGTACACTTATGGCAGTGCTACAATGGCACATACTGCACATCCAGAGTCCTTTCTGTAGGGATGGGTGACATGCTATTGGAGTAAAAAAAACTTTACACTTCACAGTCTCACCCCCAATTTTTGGTTGTTTGGGGATTTTTCGGTAGTTTTTAGAGTCCAATTTTGTGGTGGGGGAGGCCACTTTGTATTTTCACTTCCACTTTCCAGCCCAGAGAGGACATGCCAAAATACCACAGGGAAGGATGCTCGGAGTGGTATTTCTGCTTGAGACTGAAAGCAGAAGTGTTGCAGGTCTTGCACGACTGGGAGATTCACAGCCCGTGTTTTGAGGATCCAGGGGGAGGTGTGTGCCCCTGCCAATCGCCCATCCCTACGCTCCGGCCGGGCTCGTGCCCATCCCGCAGCGGCAGGAGGGTCCCTCTGGGATCCCCGGCACTCACACACACACGCACACACACACAGAGGCACACACACGCACACAGGCACACACACACACACGCACAGGCGCGCACACACATATACAGGCGCGCACACACACACGCTGCCTCTGCGCCCCAGCCTGCGCCGAGCCGGGCGGGATCCAGCCCTCGCCCGGTCCTCAAGATCTGAACACGTGAAAGAAAGCCATTGAAAGGGCCAAACCTGATTGGCGGTAGCTGTTGCAGCGAAGGGGACGCTGGTGGCAGGAGTTGTTGCTGCAGACACAGTGGTGGGCGTAGCACCGTGCATCATGGGCACTTTCGGAAGGGAACCATGGAAGCGACATACAGGAGGGTGGAGCGTATATATATTTTGTTTGTTTGGTTGGTTTTATGTAACCATGGCAACATGTGGTGGATTTGGGGGCGTGGCAGGAATCACAGCAACAAGCCATGTGACATCGTCATGAAGGACACATCGGGGCGCAGCATGCAATCACAGTGCAAAGCAAGACAGCGTTGGGAAAAAAAATAAACAAGAGAGAAGGGGAAAAGCCAATTACAATTATAATTAAGGAAAAAACCAAAACATTCTCAACACTTAGTACATTTATAAGCAGAACAATGATGTATTAGACTCCGAGGGCCAAATTTCCAAAGGGGGGAGAGGATGGGTGTGCTAGCAAAAGCCCACGTCAGCTCGCACCCGTGGGGAGTTAGACACAGCCAGTGCACGTTCCTTTGGGTGGGGACATTTTGGCAAGCGCACCCTCCCGCCCGCCTGGGAAAGCTTGTCCCCTTCCCTCCCCACCCCATCCCCGCCAGCAACCAGAGGTACATGATGCACTTTGCAGCGGCTGCCGCAGCCCTTTCACCAGGTTTTCTTGCCTCTCTCTAGCAGGGACAATGTTTCGGCACGGGACAGAGCTGGAGGCACGGCAAACGAGCGGCTGGCAGACTGAGCTCTCTCCGTACAAATTCAACATGCTTCCTTTCCACCTTAATTCTACAGGATTTGGCAAAACTCCCCTCTTGCAGGGTGGGGGTGGGGGGATGGAGAGGGGAAGGGACAGAGAGGGGAAAAATACACGAATGCATCTGAACAGCTACAATTTGCAGGAAGAGCATCCAAAAGGACAACACGGCAGCAGGGAGCTCAGCAGTCTCCTGCAGCTGCACATCCCACAGAGCACAGTGCTGGAAGGGATGCTCTGGGGCTCACACGGCCATCCCCCAAACCCGGGGAGGGTTTGTGGGGCCGAGGAGCCCATAGGAAGGCCCAGCCATCCCCACAAACATGCGGTGGGGAAGCAGACTTGTCTTCCCCTCCACCCCAGCAGCCATGGCCAGCCCCAGCAGGGAAGGAGCATGTGCCTGTGGCTGGGCACACTCCGGCCACAAGATGTTGGAACGTGTGGGTTGGGGTTTCCTACAGGCAGAGGTGGATTTGAGGGACTCAGCTCCCCGTCATGCAAGCAATGTGTCCTCCCTGTACTACAGGGAACAGGCAGGTTCAAGAGCAATGTTTAGCCATTCATGCCAGAGCTTCCAGACCTGCTCTTGGAAAGCCCTGCACCACCCCCCCAGGGCTCCTGCCTCTCCCTCTGACTAAAGCAGGCACACACCTGGATGCTAGTAGTCTTGCATAACCTTGGCTAGAGGATGAAAGCTCAGCTTTCACCTGCCCTGCTGTGCCTAACAGCTGTAGACAGAGGGGAAGGTCATCAAAGGCCTGCAGAGGTTTCATCAAGACCCAGATGCCGAGCCTGAACAGAGTGGATCCCTGCAGCACTAATGAGCATGTACTCACTGCCTCCCTGCATCCCATGTGCACCTGCAGTGGTACCTCCCTATGATCTCCTGTACCTGCACACCTAACACTGCCCTACAGAGATGACTCTCCAGCCAGTCCATGATTCAAACCCTGCTTCTCTCGCTGTACAAGCAGCACAATGGCAGAGGGGCTGACCCCAGATGTGTTCCTCCTTAGCGCCTTTGTTGAACCAGTCTCCTAAAATATCCTCAGAAGGACAACTAAAAATCCAAACTTAAGTCCGCCTGTTGCTTAATACAAAATAAAACAAAAATAAGCCAACAGGATCCTCCCACCTCTATTTCCTTATGTCAGATGACTTAAATGGGTTGTAAAGACATTTAAGTGACAGATTCTTGTCTCTGAAGCGGAACTAAATAGGGGTGGGAACACATCACCTTGGATTCTCTTATTGTAAGTCACATGAAACACTGCACTGCACAGAAATTAAAAGGGATACAACCATTTAAGCCTCAAAGAAGACAGCAGATAGACAGTCACACCACTCAGCCACCCAGGTTCTCACTGATGCATACTAACTTGCAGTCTCTTTCAGATTAGGAAAAGTTGAGAAGTTTGTGTAGAAAAACCTACCAACGCTTGCAGTGGGTGTCATGCACAGAACTGACCCTGCACACCATGCATTGAAGCGTGGAAAGATGAACAAAAGGGATATTTCATTAGTGAAGCTTCAGTGTTAGATATCACTTTAACTAAAAAGCAGGTATTCTCTTTGCAGCACTCAGTATTTAAGCACATGCAACTAGATTCTGTATATTGGTACATCAACAGTTTTAACTCAGTTTTAAGAGATCATAGCAAACCAAATTAATTCTTTAATTCTTGGGTAGCAGAGAATAAACTCCTCTCACCTTGGTATTAAATGATATGATTGATCCCAGAAATCAGCGTTGTTTGGGATTTTTTGGGTATTGGGTATGCTGATTTCTTTCTGATCGTGTCAACAGAAAACAAATTGCCCTTAGAAGAATGTCACTCATGTTAAAATTGACTTTCCAAAAGCA
The DNA here is from genome assembly GCA_013397075.1 of Rhabdornis inornatus. Classification (NCBI taxonomy): domain Eukaryota; kingdom Metazoa; phylum Chordata; class Aves; order Passeriformes; family Rhabdornithidae; genus Rhabdornis; species Rhabdornis inornatus. The sequence goes on from VWZS01006390.1 coordinate 1,528,495, forward strand.
ATTTACTCCCACCAGCAGGGACTGTGATTCAAAGTGTCTAGTTTAAGCTGAAAGAGGCACTTATTTTTCTGGACTTGAAAAAATTGCAGTGGTGATGCCATTTTCAAGAGACAGCCTGACTCCCCCCTGCCATAGCAACCCACGATGCTGATCACTCAACAACTGAACAGGAGATACTAAGAAAAGCATCAGCTCCCTTTCCCTCGCCACAGTGAGAGTTGCAACGTGCCACCTCTGCTTTGCCTTCCTGAGCACTGCCAACACCGAGCCCAGAGGTGGAGTCTGATGTGTAACACAAATTCATCACAGATCCATCCTCTGACTGGAAATTTGTTGCTCTGCCCAGCATTAATGTCTTCACACAAGAGCAGGTGCCAGTAAGCAGCCCTGTTATGCATCAGCCCTGTGTGTAAGTTCATTGCTGTGAGACCAGCACTGCAGCACAGCGAGTGCTGGGTACAGCTGATTCATGGTGCTCCATCAGAAATGCATGTCCTTACGTCAACTTTGGCAACTGTGACCTTGAGGGAGAGGAGTGTGCAGCCAGCTGGGAGACTTGGCATTCCCCAAGGTGTCCATGTTTCCTGAAAAAGTATTTCACTAGGCATCTGTCAGAGCCGTGGTAGGGTCAGCTCAGCCCAGCCCCTCCAACGCTCTGCAGAGCACAAAGTAAGAGGCTACTACTCCATCTCTCCACAGCAGAATCCACTTCCCTGGAAGAACACCTTGGTAGCTCCTGAGTGCTCAGTGTTCCCAAGGGCTCCCTTAACAGAAAGGCCACACGAGCAGAGGGTTTAGGTCCCCGCTCCCTGGATCCACACTCCACCTGAGAAAGTTTGCTCTCAGGACAGGATTCTCTCTAAAGCTTTTCCCCTGACCCCAAAGAACAACAGCACCAAGGTGCAGGTCCACTGTGTGTTCACCTCCAGGGGTCAGCCCAGAGAAACACTCTGTGTATTTATGTAAATATCATCTGACAAGTAAATACGGCATTAAACATTAAAAACACCGGGAATTAATTTTCCTATGATGCTCTGAATGATAATAATGATACTAAAATATGAGCTCTCAACTCTGTAATATTCCTAATTCAGCCACTTAAAATACTTTCCACTCCAAGCAGGTTTTGTTTTTCATTTAGCTGCAGTTAATTGGCCAGTCAGAAGTCAGTCACATCTGCCACATTAGTATTTCCAGTCCTATAAGAATTACTGAACTGCATCTTTCAATTTAACTCTGAGACCTTAAAGGTACAATAAAATCTGGGAGTTAAATTGCTTTTAAAAAGCTTAAGGTATTGTACTGGTCAAAAGACAAGGAAGAGGGAAATATATGCCTTTAAAGAGGATTATATAATTTGTATTTACTAAAGGCTAACCATTCCCTCTATAAACATCACAGCTGCTGCAATATGTAGGTCACTGAGATACAAGCTCAGGAAGGTGCCTACAGCCTCAAGAGAGCAGGCACAGAGGTCTGTAAGACATTTTAACATGAGTCCAAAGGAGTGCTACACAAGAGTCAAAGAATTAATTTGGGATTAACCAGTTGAACCATAAGGAGGAAAAACAGAAAGTATGAATTCAAGAAGCATGCAGACATTTTTCTTAGACTGCTTAAAAAAACCCCAAACCACACAAAAAGGGCTAAGAAGGATCTTTGCATGTGGAAAGCTCTAAATTGTAGTAGATGAAGAGAAAAAAGTCAAATAACAAATGTTAATTTTTCATCAATTTTTAACATGAAACTACACACCAATACTCTTTTGCTAAGCACTCTTAAAAAACTGCTCATTAGCTGAACACCGAGGCCATAAAAATAAACAACCATGATGGTGGGAAAGCGAGAAGACACTTACCTGTAGGGATGAATGTAGGCTGTTGCAACTGCATGTTGGCTAGAGCCTGTTGGTAGTGGAAAACGCTTGGGTTAAAGACTGTGGTGGCACCATTGTTTTTTTCAAGTGCTGGCCTCTTTGGTAAAGGTTGAAGTGCACCAGGCGGCAGGGCCTGTGGATAAGGGAGTCATTAAAGACAAGTGGAGTAAATAAAGAGGCCCGATGTAGGTCAAGCATGCAATAAACAATAGGGGGTCTTGGCTGCAAATCACCTGCAACTCTATCAACTTAGCGAGACAGGAAAGAGAAGGGCAGCTAAGTCACAGTACGAGTAGCTGGTGAAACAACACCTTCACTAGGAAAGGAGCTAGTAAATGCACCAGGAGGAGGGGCAGAGTCCAGAAAGAGGAGGGATGCTAAGAGCTTCTCAGCAGGACTGACGTGGGTATAGAGGGAGAAAAAAGCATTGGGAAAAGGAAGGGGAGAGGTGATCACCTGGACAGGATGCTACAAAGAGCAGTTGCAGGCAACAAGCATTAAAAACCCCAAAACAAACAGGAAAAATACAGCAGATGACTATTTAAAACCCAACATTAGCATAAGCAACAAATGCCATAAAAAAAAACAGATGCTTGCTTCTGGTTCAACACCTGCCTACATGTATGTGTGCATGTGTGGAAGCATGCACACTGTGCAGCCAACCCATGTGTCCAGATGGTAAAGCTGTAGCTGTTGCCACTTACACACGTAACATTACATTCACAGTAAAATGCATTTCCACTCGTTAGTAGAGAGGCTGAGCAACATGGTCAAGACCAGGCCTGATTCTCCACCGCTCACACCGGAGGCACAGCCCATCACCAGCAGATTTGGACCAGCTCCCACTTTATAGGAGGTGGCCTCCATCAGTCAAATACTGCTCACTCGTTATTAACAGTGGAAAAAGCCATTGACAAATCCCTTCTTTTCATTCTATCACACCACCAGGCTTCTTCCAGCCCGTCAAACCTGTTCCATGATCAGACTTGGTAAAGAGCATTAACCCAACACAGGAACTTTTCTCAGTGAGTTACTCATCATTCATCCAAGCATGTCTCAACAGCAAAGTAGTATGTCAGGTTCTTAAGAGACAGGAATGTTTCTAATGATTTACAGCTTTTCATTGTACCCAAGTAAGAAACCACATTTTTTTTTCCACATTGTGATAGAAAAGGGTCCTTTTTAATTATGCCCCGCAGTCCTTTTGCACGTAACACTCTCATTGACGTCAATGAGATTTATGCACGTGGAAGTCATGCAGAATCAGGTCATTTCTGACTAGCTGTTAGTCTGTATCATGTAGCAAAGCAATGGCTGAAAAACAGGGTTATCACTCCTATTTTTATTTTAATAGGTCACAAATGAATGGTAGGTAATGGAGAAGGTTTGGCTAATGAAGAGTTAAAGCTACAAACACACAATACTTGGAAGAAAGAACACAAGTAAAGAGATTTTAAAGCGTTATGAAGATCAACACACAACAGAATGTAAGTGAAAGCTCGCAACAGTTTGTTGCCATCTAGAAACAGGTTTCACTTCAATTTGCTATAGGAGACTGCTCATCTGAGAAATGTTAAGCAACACACTTCCAGGCAAAACATTACTCCATCCTATCTCAACTCACATGGTTGCTTTTGGGTGGTTTTAATATTAAAAAAGAAAATTAGAAGAAATTGCATTTGCAAAACTGCCCTCAGACATGCACACATCCTTTGCCTATGCTAGTGGGTATGGACTCTCAGCATTAGGACTTAATCTTCCCAGATTTTTTCTGGCTGCTACCAAAAGACAGTAGTCAAAGATAGGACAATATTCTCAGACACAGACACCAAAATCTTCTACTTAAGATCTGTATTTTAGGATGATGTACAGGTTTTCATTTCTAGGTAAGCTTTCATTGTTATCTGTGTTGAATCTGCCTGTTATCTACAACTTGTCTATGAAATGACGGCTACATGAATGTTCCTCCAGGCAGCTTACAGAGTCTGGAGTAGTTTCATGTGCATCACAGAGGTTTTACAGCTTTACAGTGACTGAAGAACTTGCTACTTAAATTCATGCTCCTTACGGTACCCAATTGCTAAATAATCCTTTTCAGACACTTCCAAAATCTGCTGAAGAAGAAGAATGTACTAATTATAGCAAAGCAACTGTGCCAGGCACATAATGGACTTTTGACTCCCTGCTTCTTGGCCAAAGGCTGTCACCACCCCAAATCCCACAACGGTAGTGCCAAAAGCAGAACAGCTGAAGGCTTTGAGACCTTGCTGTCATGTCCCAGCACACCATAGGACAATTCCCAAGCCCAGCAATGCAGTCAGAGGGGAACACAGAGACACCAGCAGGTCCCAGGGATGTCAAGACACATCAGACTATCCCATCACCTCTCCAGCATCACCCTCCCTCCTAGCCTGCTACAGCCCCTTGGGAGCAAGGTAAAGAAAGCTCTGGCAGCCTCACTGATGTTCTCCCAACAGCAGCCAGGTGGAGAAACACAAATAAATGCAATATTTCCAGAGTGTTCTAAAGAAACAAGCACTCTGCAGCAGCTCCTGTGCCACCTGAAGTCCAGCTCTCCCATGTGGGCTCTGTGGGCAGGGGAGCTAGGAACCCATCTTGATCTGCTTCTGGCTTGACCCAGCCCTGTGGGTCACTCCTCCACCCCAGCAGCTGGAGGAGTGTTCACACAGGATACATGCAGATGTGCTCCTCCTGCTGCCAAACTGATCTTATTTTAGATACCAAGGTGTATGATCTGGCTTCACTTCTCCAGCCAGTGTGCTGAGGTAAGAGCCTCAGGCCAGGAGCATGCTCACTGAAAGGTCCATCTATAATGCCTTGAAGAGGCATCTAAAATTACACATGATGAAGCTGGGCCAATACAGCTTTTGCACCGGGATCTGGCAGGGACACAGGATCAAACAAATGTGCCTCATTTGACACGGGCTACAATTTTTGTATCACTCAGGAACTGCAGGAATTGTAGCAGCTCGAGGGGATACAACATTTTTTTTCTTGCAGCATGTCATGGTTCTGAAGGAATCCCAAAAGCAGAATACAAAAGTCAACAGGGACTCCTCACCACCAAATTCTGTAGCCAGTGTCTCCCCATAGCAGCAGAGGAATTAGAGGAAATCCCTGTAGCAAAGAACTTACTTGATGAGTTCACCTCATCCAGCTGCTTGTGCTTTCCCTCTGGACAAGCTCTGACCACCACAAACACAGCAGCATCTCTGGACAGTAACTTTTTCTGACTTTGTTTTTTCCCTGTGTGTTGGTGTGTACACATGGGTACACAACCTTTGCAACAGGATCTGGCGATCTGTACCAGTGAAAGGGTTAATTCAGTTCAGTGTCCATGTGATAGTCCTGCACTGATCCAAATGAACAATTTCCACTAATTAAATTCCAGGCAGCTTCCCATTTTTGGGCTGGGAAAGCCACATTCCTGCTCGAATGAGCATCTGAACAAAGAGGCTTGTGCCACTTCTCTGCATAGCATGGAAAGCAATTCTTCAGCAAAACTGACAGATAAAAACACACTGCATGCCAAAGTCAGAATTTCCCACGTGCTGGTTAACAAACTTCTCATTATTTTTTGCAAGACAAGAACTGGATTAAATCTTTGCAAGAAACAATTTAATTGCACCTCAAAGTTCCCCTCAGATCTCTATCTCCCGGGACCAGATCACGCTTTCACCTTTCTGCACTCAGCAAACAGGGGCTGGGTTTGCTGCCAGGCTTAAGAAACACAGAATGATCTGAGAGAGGGCAGAGGTAGCACCCATTCCCTGGCAAGCAACAGAAGCAAAGTGAGCAGTTTCCTCTGAAGATCATACATGGTCTTATCACTCATGAAGGTTTCAGAGGAGGTGACAAGAGTGGCTGCAAACCTTTTGATGTGTCAAGAGCAGGAAGACCCATACAAGTAGCTTCTCTCATAGGGTTTGTTCAGTGGGGGAGTTATGGGCTCTCCTATTCTCTGCCAGACCAGGTCTCCTCAGAGTGGTGGCTCTTGGAGAGGGCAGTGAGGCACTGTGCAGGTCCTGCCTGTGCTGGCTTTGGGGCCGTGTCTGTGTCAGTCGTGAGCACAGCAAGTGATAGGCTGCTGTCATTCACAGCATCATTCCACCACTGCTGGCAGGAGCTGGGCCCTAGCAAGGCTTCCTACTGCTGCTGCCTAAAACTCTGATAAGGAAGCCTCTTGACTACTTAAACCCAAAACCAGTCTTTAGAGAGGAAGGGGAGCAGATCAGCTTCTCCTCCCTAGCTCTGGGAATGAGAAGCAACATCAGCTTGATGGTTTCACAGCTCCTCTGCATCCACTCTTCCCTCTCCCTGCTATAGCTGGGCAATAGGAGCTCTTTCTTTTAAAATGCCTTGTATCCCTTATTTGGAAAACAGGAAGGAGCTGTCTTCTATGGAGCCAGGACTGACAGCACTGTGAGGATGGCTTTTGCCTCACTATGAGTATCATAAAGCCAAGTAAAACATATTATTTGAGAGTCATAAAACAATCAAAGACAGCCTATATGAAGACAGCTCGCAGGCAGAAGCTTGGGGAGCAAATCCCTTGCTTGAGACCGAAGCAAAAGGCACTCAGAGTGAGGTCTTTGCTGACACTGTCCCACTAGGGAATGGGGGATGAACCACAGACAGAGTCAGCTGAACAGACAGCCATCTCCCCAGCTTACTCAACACATGAGCCAAGTCCCACACTGCACCTGCTTCAGTTCCCAGCACAGATCCCTAAGGATGCTGTTTAGCCCTTTTCCCCATAAATCTCAGTTGTCTTATTACGCAGAACACTCTTGTGCAGGGCAGTTACCAGCATGGCACTGCCAGGCAAGGCTGTGATGTTGGGAATACGAAGAAAAGTTACTGGATCTGTCACAAAACCACCCAGTCCTCTGGCATTTAGACCACACTGCACACCTAAGGAGCTAAATTCTCAAATTCTCCCTGAAATGCTGCACCTCCAAACATTGTGACTCCAAACATTGAAACATTGTGACTCCAAAGCTCCCAGTGTTTGGAAAAACACTTCAAAAGCCAGACCTGCCTCCCCCCAAGATTATTCGCTGTCTCCAAAACACATGGAGGCTTCAAGAGACAAAGCTCAGTCATCAATGGATGGTGCGTAGGGCACAGCACTGGCATGTCTGAATGCACACTGAACATTTCTGGTTGGGATGGGCAGTCTCCCCAGGCACTAACACCACAGACCAACAGCAGAAGGCTTCCATGCACACTAAGATGGTTACGTGCAAAGCAAGAAGGTGAAAGGTCCAAGTACCAGGTCAAAGGTTGCCTCGAGGGGTCGCTTCAGTGATCTGACAGCTGGCTGAGTCTTAATTAGCAGGCAGCGAGCACATGATGGCAATGGGCCGGGGAGGGGGATCAAGCACAGTAACAAAAACAGCAAGCAGAGGTGTGTCAAGAGAGAGCAACAATTTGGGAAGGCGAAGAGAAAAAAAAATAAAAAGTGAATGTATTATACAATATATTAAGAAGACGAGGCATGCACAACATGGGGTGGCTGGGTAATTACCTGGCCTAGTGGCAAGTCAGTTATTTTGCCTCAGTAAGTTTTAAAAGTAAAGAAATGTCATCATAGGACATGTGCTTTGGAGCCCCATCACATCAGCTGGAGCAGCAGGGCAGGAGCACTCAGGGATTAGCACCTGCACAGGGACTGGCACTGGGCTCCAGCCCTCATGCTGCAGCTACACATCATGCAGAGGCCAGCAGAGCACTCGTGGAGAGGGAAGGACCACTGGAAAAGGAAGGAGCTTCAAGCACATGCTTAAGTGCTGTCCTGGACTGGGGACCAAGCCTTACCCAATTCATCCAGTGCTGCGCTGACTTCAGCCAAGCAGGAGTGAGTAAAGCTACTACTTGTGCACGCCAAGTAACTGCAAGATTGGGTCCCTCAGAAATGCTGAATTTAGATTTGAAGTCATACTAAATCTGTTTTAGAATGTAGACCTATAGCCTGGCATCTGTTTTTCCCTCCAAGAAAATGGAGCACCTTTCTTCCCTTTAATAAAGTCTTACACCTCAACAGGTACAGTAAATGCATCAAGCCTTGAAAAGTCAATGAATAATGTAGGCTGTTTTGGTAGCGGGGGTAATGCAACAAGCCATCAATAAATATTTTAAAGGTTCTAGTTAACAGCATACAAATAGGGTTAATTACATTTTTAAGAGAAGCCAGCAGGATGAATAAAACATGCATTGGCTTTGGTTAAGTAGCAGTGTCCTAGATAATTAGTGAAAAAGTAAAGATTCAATTGTGAAAAACACAAGAGTTTCATTTCAGAAGGTTATTTTTTGACAGATCTGGAGTCTTATTTCAACAATAAAAACAGCAAGAAAACTAATAAATAAACTCTGCAGGATAAATAAATACTGCAGTATAAATTAATTGTTCAAATTACATACCAGGTAACATTGACGCTACAAGGAGGGCATTTATTTGATTTCTAGAACTGCCCTGGCTTTGCATTAAATTTCATTACGAATTAAAAGCAACCTCCTTTACTATCTTAAAAAAAGAAAAAGGTACTTGGAAAAAATTTAGTGGCCTTAATTCTAAACTAAAGAGGAGGCAAGAGCTTTTTTAATATTAATTTTAAAAATTTTAAGAAATCATAGAAGAGATGGAAGGGACCTCTAGAGATCAGCTAGACCAACACCCTGCTCAAAGCAGGGTCAACTGCAGCAGCTTGCTTGAGACTCCATTCAGTCAGGTTCTCAGTATCTACCAGGATGGAGAATCCTGTTGTAGTGTTAGACCTTTCTATGGTAAATAAATTTTTCCTTATGTTTAAATGGAATGTCCTGAATTTAAATTTGTGCCCATCGCTTCTTATTTTTCCATTTGGCACCATAAGGAAGAGTTTCCCTCTACCTTCTTTACCTCCCACATCAGGAATTTATGCATATGGGTAGGGTACCCTGGGCCTCTTCTTCCCTCCCCAGCTCTGTTACCTCTGGAATTAACAGGTCCCATGAAACCAAACTCAACAGAATGGCAAACATATATACCAGCTAGGAGTCACCTGGTGAGTCTTCCTTGACTCACGTTCAGAACTGTAAATATAAGTAGTCACAATTCACCTTAAAATGCAGGTGGGACCATCTCTACCAGGTCTGAAGCATCAAACAGGGCAGGAAGTCAGCTTTGTTTTGTGTCTTGTAATTTCACTAAGTCTTGGCAAAGGTACCGGATACAAGTTTGCTAAGCTCAAGCAACCAATATAATCTGTTTTTTTCAGAGAACAGGCCAGGATCTCCCTGAAAAGGATGTATTGTGTACTGAGGAAGCTGAACTGATCCTTATGACTCAGGCAAGGAAGGTGATGGGTGCTGCTGCACTTGCATTCATGTCACATCACAATGTAATGTCAGCAAATCACAGGGCTGGGCACCATGTCCCTCCCTACCTGGTGAGATGTTCTGTACCACTGAGAGCTTCATGCTGTGGTGAGCACAGAGCGAGGATGAAGAGATGGGATGCATCTTGCACATGCTCTCAGCTCTCTAGTCAGCCATTTACAAAGCTCTCTACTTTTCCACAAATGACACATACGACACGTGAAATCTCTTAGCAATGGAAATGCAGCTTGAGAAGAGTTCTACTTACCATTGCAGCTGCAGCTGTCTGGTTCACCTGGTGTTGAGCTGCCTTGATTTTGGCTTGCAGGTGTGCAGGGGGATGAAAGTACTTGCATTTCTCCCTAGAGCATCGACCTTTGATGTAATCCATGCAAACTGTAACAGTATTTTCATTTGTGTCTATCATTGCAATATCTATAGGGTGAGCATAGCGGCAATCATTCTCACCACGTGTGCAATTTCCACGCTGAAACTCTCGACAAACCTTAAAAGAAAGTCACATTGTTGAGCAGAACATCAAGTTACTTTTCATTCAGTATTTTCAACACAGAATATCAGTTCAGTTGGCCACACTAAACCATGTGTATATTCTAAATCCATACTTATCTGGATAGCACATACATTAACAGACACAGGGGCAACTAGTGCTACTCACAACTGCTTCAGGGGATGAAAAAAACCACAACGTTAATAAGGCCAATTACCAAATGCAACTGAAGTACAGAATTTGTGCAGAATGGAAACTGACCTCAGAAAATCAATGTCATTTTGACAAAACTTTTGCAGCTCAGGATTTCTCCCCTGCCTCTAAAGCTTAAATGTTAATAACTTTGCCATTTGTGTCTCACCTGGATTATGTACTTGTTATGGAGCACACTCTTGGGTAGGACATTTAATTCGAAATGTTACATACTACTGCTATTTACAACAAGTACTTTTTCTTAAACATGAGGTGCCTCTTTTACACAAGTAGTTTCCCTGCTCTTCACAATAAATCCCTGACCCTGGCATTATGTGACAGCACATTTGATTACGCAGCAATGTGTTTGAAGGTGTTGCCAAAATTACTAGTTGTACTAGGATCTCGCAGATCCTCCTAAGTTATGACCACTGAAGCATCAGAGGCAGAGGAAAAGGTTTCACAAAAAGTCTTCAAGGTTTCTTGCCTGAGGAACTGAGAAAAGTTGTTGAATAATACAGCAAGTGGTGTAGCTCACATACCAATGTGCAATCACGCTGAGTGTGGGGAAAGGTGAGATGTCAGCAGGGCAAGATAAAGTACATAACACAAAACAATGTGTTTTGAAATTACACCCTTCTCTGCTATCTTCCTGTGTTATAATTTACACCTGCAGGGGCCTCTGAATTCAGGTCCTCAGCCCTTATCTCCTGCAGAGTCTCTGCTTAAGGTTTGAAAGACATTTACAACTCCTCCACCAATAAGTCCCAGCATGTCCAGCCAACTGGGGAGGGAGAGACATCTTTCCAACACTCCACACTCACCACTCCCATCAGTGTAATGCTTAAAGCTTTTTGTAAAAGCTCAGTAAGCTCATCCCTAGAAAAGGGAAACATCTGTTACCTCCAAAACATCTCCCACTCAACAAAGTTTAAGGGCAGACCATCTACTTCGTTTTTTGAGGTTTTTTAAAGCATGGCAGATCACATACAAAAAACCAATCCTAATCCTGCTCTAATACCCACTGATACCAGAAGAGTGAGTTTTCCAAAATTTCCAAGGATTTGGGAAAAGGCCCCACAAAAGCATACGCTCCAGCAGAGAGCAGCAGCCCTGGGCTAGGAAAGCTGCAAGTTAAACTCTGTACTGTGCTGCATCAGGTCATTTTAGCAGAGAGCAGCAGCCAGGACCACATGTCCTGTTCATCCCTGTCAGCAGTATTGTATCAGATGTCCAAATACCTCCAGTTTATCCGTACGCATCAGTTTCTGCCCAGCAGAGCCTCCTGGTACTGTAACAGTAGGATTCCCAGAAACCAGGACAGGAGTATTTGGTAAAAGCTCTGCAGGAACTAAGCCCATCCCAGGAGAAACATGACTCAGGTAGGGACTAAAAGCCATTGTGGGGCTTGTTGCAAGCGATGGAGTCACAGGAAACGTTGTCTGTGTACAGAAAGAGAAAAAACAAAGTATTAGTTAAAAAAGCTCTGTCTTGGATTTCCCATCAAAGCCTTGCATCGCACTTCAATCCTTTTAGACAATTTGATTAGCCACATCAAAATGCTGTGCTCTCCAATCTATTCATTTATTGCCATGTATTTGAGATCCATTCGCTTCTCCTGACTCACAGATTTGTGACTCATCCTGAATACAAGGCATCTTTATTTCTCAGATCAAAGCATATTGATGATCTTTATAGTTTAATGACACAATTAAGGATTTCATGCCAGCAATTAGGGCAGGCCCAAATTAAACAGACTTCTCATTCCCAAATAAATGTCTCAGCTTCTTTATGCCTACACTGCAATGCTGTAGAAAGACTCCAAGGTAAACTGCAGCTTCAGGACCTGGAAGCAGGTAATCAGCTACATCCACCACCAGCCTGCCCTGAGCTCCATGTTAGCATGGCCAGTGGGCCTCAGGTTAGACCAAAGGCATCATTCAGTCAGGTAAGGTATCCCTGCTGCAGTACGCTCGGTTCGTCAGGCATCCTGCACATCTGCGGCTTGTTTCAGAGTGTCAACAGACTCCAGGCAAAAACCATTTTGCAGAAGGATCTAAGCCTGTGCCCCATGTGAATGGCAGCAAGAGGACACCAAACTCATTAATGTCACAACATGGCAGATCTCAAGGCTTTGGCAAGAGCAGGCGAGTCTTGGGCTTGGAACAGCAATGACAGAGTCTACCAGATGAGATGGCACAGGTGGACTAGTGTGAGATCCAGGACCCCACCTGTTCTACAGGGAACCATGTTCTCTTTGGGTCAGAACAACAGACCATGAAGATCTCAACCACCTCAGGTCCCTCCATTGTGTTAGGCAGGTCCTCTGAGTGCAGCAGAGATTCAGTGCTGGGGGCCAGAAGCACTTCCTTGACCTGAGCTGCTCCAGCAGCACTCGTCTGGAAAAGGAGCTGCTGTGCTGGCAGGCAGGTGAGCACAAGGATCCTAAGCAGATGCTCAATTTAAAGTCTGGGACTAGCCCCTATCACCAGGGAGTTTGTGAGGTTTTAAAGCACCAGATCCAAAGTATTCTTGAGAATGAAGCCAATTCCAACTGATTAAAAACTCCACCTCCCCCACTGAAGATGAGAGCATGCATGGCAGCACTCCTGCTCCTGTAGCAGGGGCTCAAGCACCTGCCAGGGAAAGCAGCCTGAAACCGGCAACCATTTTTATTTTCCCTCCTATTTTCACTCCTACCTTACCTGCTCCACTGTGAACTCTGAGTTCCAGTTAAAGCTGCTCACATTGAAAGGTATCTGTGATACCATCCTTGGGAGCTACAGCCTCTACTTGGCAGTAAATACACGTGTGCTTACACAATAGCCTGGGGCATGCTTTTGGCCACACACATCATTCCCTCTTTTGTTTTGGTACTTCTAGTCCTGTAAACTTCTAAAAGAAACCACATATGGACAGTGTGTTCCTCAACAGCATCTTCATCCTGGTATTTTCATACTTTGCTTGTTGTGATGTGGAAGAAGTTAACCCACAGTAACACCAGCCAACTGTCCTAACCCAGCTTCAGTTCAACAATGCCCTTCCTAAGGTCAGTGACAGCAAGCAGCTCCCGAGCCGATGGGAAAGGGAATTGCTGACAGAATATATCCCATTTTCTCCTCCTCAGTGAGGAGACACAGCTTCCTGCATCAGCGGAGCTGGATGCTTTAAGTGTAGCAGAACTAAATAATTCTCTTTCTGGGAGGGGTTTTCAATTTTCCTTCTTGTGAGCCTTAGTCAAGCACTGCTTCAGCTTTTGGGAGACTTCAGCCACTAAAGCCAGAGATTCCCCAATCCACAGCCCTTTAGTAAATAATTTTCTTCTCTCTTTCAATTCTCTGTAGCTCCCAGACATTTTACACCTTTTGCTGCTAAAAAAGCTCTTCAGGATTTCCAAAGCTGTGACTCCTGAACACTTTAGTGACAAGGCAGAATCCATTAGACTGTTTTCTTTTGTGAGAGTACCAGTAATTACAGTGGTATCTGCTGAATTCCCATCACCATTTGCATGATAAATCCCATTTTAAGGAACTTTTCCCACCTGGCCAGTTTGCACAGCTTATAGTGGGGCCTGACATATTGTCAGCATTTGTTTTATGTACCCATAGTAGCCCAAACCTTGCAGTACATGTGGCTTGCACAAATGTGTGGGCAAACCTACCCTATGTTTTTCAGCACCTAATACAGCAGAAGTACCCTGACTGAGCAGGTGTGGCACAAATATTGCTCCAAAATGCCAGGAGATCCTTTAAAGCAAGCTTCTCCTGCTTGGATTCAAACACAGCCAGCAGCCAGGCCAAGGACCTCGCTGGTTTCTGAGACAAATGGAAAATGTCTCTTTTCTGAGACAAAGGGAAGATGAAGGGGGCTTGCAACACCTCACACTGAGTGAATTCACCTGAAACATTCATTAAGAGATGGTACACCAGCCTCTTCACCAAAGCTACTACAAAGGTGGAAGCAGGACCTGCTCCCTGAAACACAATCCCCATCTCCCTCCAAAGCAGTCCCTCTTCTCACTGGCAGCAGTCAGCAAGGGCTAATGGATCCAAACCCAAGGCAAAGCAAGAAAAGATGTGTATGATGAACAAATGAGTAGTATGATCCACTTGCAACCCTAGAGACCTGCGGAGTGATGCTTGCAGGAGCAGGATGAGTTTTTATTGCTGCTGCTGTTTGTTCACCCTTTCTGTGCCCTGACATCTGCTGCTGCATTCCCAAGGTTTCACAAGCACTCCTTCTGCCTGCCTGCACCATGTGCCTGCTTCCCTGATTGGAAGTGCCAGTTGTGCTCCACACCCTGCCTGCAGGCTGGGGCTGAGCTCGCAGCCAAGCGGATGCACAGCCAGGGAACAAGCAGACCTCACTCGACATGTTAAACCTACAAGAGCTGGGGTTTTAAGTCTGGAGTGTGTGCAGCACCCTGAGAACTGCGCCTTTGTGAGCTGGCACCAGGGAGCTCTGTATTTATTGTGGCTGATGAGGGGAAAAGATGGGCTGTGCTCACTGCCAGACCCGGCTGCCTGTCTTGGATTGGGAAATCCAGTCTGGCTCATGCATCAGTACCAGTAATAGGGATGCTGCCAGCCAATTCTTTCCTCTACGTCTGTGCAGGTCCCCCATGTCCTCAGGGAATGTGAGCAAATTTCCTCCTTGCAGCCAGAACCCAAATGTAATTTTTACTCCAAACAGCACTGCTCTCCTTAACATGCCTCCTGTCCACCTCTTGTGACAGCTGCGCTGCTTTTGGCTGGGATACAGTTAATTTTCTCCACAGTAGCTGGTGTAGGGCTGTGGTTTTAATTTGTACTGGAAACAGCATAGATAATTCAGGGATGTTTTTGTTGTTTCTGAGCAATGCTTATGGTCAAGGGCTTTTCTGCCTCTCACCCCACTCACCCAGGGAGTTGACTATGGGGGGCAGCCCAAGGAGTTGGGAGGGGACAGAGGACAGCTGACTCCAACTGACCCAAGGGATACCCCAGACAGAATGGCATCATGTTCCTGATATAAAGCTGCAGGAGGAAGGGGAAGGGAGGAAGAGGAGACCTGACAGAGCAATGTTACGGCTGTACACTAGAAGACCAAACTCTCAACTTAATTGCTGGTGTGCTGTAGGGCAAACCAGAGGGATTGAAAGTATCAGCACTTACTCCTGCTGCCCCCCTTAAAGCTTTTGCTAATGCAGGAAATACAGAGATAGGTTTCCTTGCAAATTAACTTTTATAAATCATAGCATACTGGTAGTTACACTACCAGTAACTCCTGTGCAGAGGGAAACAGGTTACAGTGCAGCACCAAAGGGCTGAGGTAGCAGCTCACAAGACTGGTTTACTGAGTATTAAAATGCTTATAAGAATAGTAATAATTTTAAAAAGCCAAAATGGCTGTTGTGAGAACCCATCTCAGGGGGAGGGGTGCTAAGGACTTTGACAGCTCTGAGCTCCTCGCAGACCTCAAGCATGGAAGCTGTTGGGTTGAAGGTGTGAGCAGAGAGAAGGAACCATCCCAAGGAGGGACATCTGTCACCACAGGTGACAAGAGAACCCTGAACAGCTGATTTTGTTAACAATGTAGAAGTTGCATTCGATTTGGCTAGCAGAAATTGTGCTAAAGCTAGAGAAGAAACACAGAGTGGGTGTGAAGAGGAAGGCAGAGGAGCGGTTGGTGTTTTGTCAAACAAGTACTGTCTCAGCCAGGAAGTGTTGATTCTGAGTTACCTCAGACCCTAAAAAAGGGAAAGTCTGAAAATGAGAGGCCCACTGTAAATACAGAGGTGTCGATAGCCTGAAGGAGGGGAGACAGGTCACTGCTAAGCAACTATATATGGAAAGTACACAAAAAACAATGGCAGCTTACAGTCTGGTGATAGAAACTGAAGATAAAGATCTCGTACTGACAAGATTGAAAACCTGGATATTAAAAACGTACTTGATGGTGTCAGAAAACCCAGAAATCTGCATTCCCCTCCAATGCAACTGCATGGGGCTGGCTGGCTGCAAAACCACCCTGCAACATGAAGGCTGAACATGCTGGAGTGAATCTAATGGGCCAAAGCATCCAGCTACCTACCACCACAGACGCTCATTTCCCCAGCCAGACTGCAATGACACACTCCTAGCTCAAAGGATCTCTCATTTGTGGGCTGCTGTCGTGTGAAAGACAGGTGTTAACACCCCACAGCATTGTCTCTTGGCAGATACCAGCTCCTGGGTGGGCCAGGGTACACGCGTTTATTCATTCCTAGCGTGCCTTTGACTAGAGGCTGAGATATAAATCAGGTTTTTGCTGCGTGGAACAAATGCCTGTGCAAAGCACCTGTTGAAATTGGCTCCAGCACTTGCTCCAAGCATCACTGGCCAAGCAAGTTGCTCACCCTCTGCTTTAACCCCTCCATCAGCACCAAGGAGTGATAGCAGGATCCTGCTGCCCCAGGAGGAGACAGAGGGCTGGGTTAAAATCTGGGCTGTCTTCGGGGGCATGGGTGACTCAGAACTATCAAGATAGTCCTGTCTACAAAGATCTTGACAAGAAGAAAAGATGAAGAGCTTGAAAACAAAGAGAGGAAACAGCTTCCCTAGGCAGCAGCAGAGGCAGCTGCAGGGCAGGAGTGGTGGCAGGTGTGTCACCACTGCCATGCTCTGTCAACGGCTTGTTCAGGCAATAATGGGGAAGCACCAGGCAAACAGTACCCTGCTCTACCACATCACTTGGACCCTGGGCTGAAGCACCTCATGGTCATCTCCAGAAGTCTGTCCCACACTGCTGCAAAGGGTTAGAGCACGATGGAGAGGGTGGGGACTAGGTACAAGGTGCAGCACTTTTTGGGTGGTCTGGCACTGGCACATACAGGACACAAAGTGACCATATCTGAGAAACCAGACATAACATTGACCAAAGTAGCTCTTCCTGTCAATGCCAGAGCCCAGCTCACAGACAGATGCCATTTCAGGAAGCATGGTGAAAAGCTGCTATGTCAAGTGCTGGTTTGGTTTGGATTTGGTGGGTGGTTTTTGGTGATGGTTTGGGGTTTTTTTAACTCAGTAGCTTTACTGGTGAAACTGCACTTTAAAATGTCTAAGCATCCAGCTATTGTTTGGAGCTTACATTAAGCATGCTGTTTCAAATCTCATCTCTGGCAAGCATCCCAATTAAGCAGGCATCCTGTTGATCAGTTTTCTGATCACATGGGATTTGTTCTGCTGCTGTATCAGATACAATACTTTCTGCTTTGACGAATTTCATGCGTACCCAGAAGGAGGCCCCACCCTTCTCATTTAGAGAGAAAAAGATTCTCAAAGCCAGCTTCCACTGACAGCATCTTTGGGAAATCAAAGGCAGTTGAAAGAGCAATCTCTTGTTTGTCCTGAAATTGGTGTGGAGCAAGTCAGGCAGCAGAAATCAGACCAAGAGTTTGTTTAGTCTGAGTAAAGTGTGGGAAAGCATGAAGTGAGCAGTCACTGCAGAACAAATTTTTATTTTCTTCTTTGCCCATGTCTCCCTCATGGCACAATTTAGAAACCAGGGGCCTTTCTCATCAGATAAGGTTACCTCTGAAATGAGAGCACTAACCAGACAAACCAACACATTCAGTCTCAGAGGCAATTTAAAAGGCAGGAGTAAAATTTAGGAGCATACTGGACCTGCAAGATTGCAAAGTGGGAAGATGGGAACTTTCCAAAGAGGAAATCCCAAAGACACTTTGAATATCCACCCAAAGAGCATCCACTGTGAATTCCCCACAGAGGAAAACTCCAAATAGGAAGGGTTTGCTTTGGGTACAGGGCTTGGAAACCAATGCCATTATTTTGTGGGAATTCAGGATTTCCTTCTGATGTGGACATACTTTCAAGCTCCACAAAAAAGAGGTGCAAGACTACAGCAGGTAAGAGCCTAAGGCACAGCACAACTAAAGCCTTTTTCTGTGCCAATTTTCTCTTCTGTCTCACCTTTCCGTCTTCAAAATGGGAAGAATAAACAGCATTTTCCTAGCTTAGAGGGCAGGGCCAAGATAAAGCAGACACACAGGATGATCAAAGTGATAGCAAACATGGAAAAGCCCCCAAAACACAGCAGAAATATGCCAGACTGAGGAAACAGTCCAGTCTGGTGGCAGACCACCATCACGAAGGAACAAACACTGGCCAGGTTTCCCTGATGAAACAGGGAAACCTCCCTCACGAGCTCTTACACCAAACATCACAACAGCCTCCAACCAGGAGGAATCCTTCACTGTTCTCTGGTGAGAATAAACCAGAAACACCTGAGCTTTTCAAAGCTGGGGTGACAGATGCTGTGTCCCACAAGGGCAGAGAGGCCAGGCAATGCAGGTGGGACACCAGAAAGCCAAATTCAGGCTGGTTCTTAGACTTGACACCTTCAGGCTAGAAGAGCTTGTCCAAAGGATCTGGCCAGTCCTCCCATGTGGCATAGCACATGGAGCCTCACCCAACTACAGTGCACTAAGTGCACATTGCCTCAGGAAAGATACTCAGCCCCAACTTTAAACTGAGAACTCCTAATTAACTCTCAGTGCAGCTTATTCACATCAGCACTGAAGAGCTGCTTCAAGACCTCTGACAGTTCTTAAAATATACATTGTGACAGACTAAAACTCAGCTGACAAATGTCATCCCCTCCCAGATACACCAACCAGCAGATACAAGCCATCCTCTCCCTGGCGTAACAGGGTTCTCCAGCCTGAAACCTGTTTTAACTGACAAGCAAAAGCAAGGACAGGCAGTGAAGGCTTCTCTGAACTACCTGTTCTGCAAATACCTATCTCCCACAGGCTTCCCTTCCTACCCTAAGAGAAGCAAATCTTTCCTGCTCTTACTCTAAATCAGCACTACTGTGAAAAACAAGTGACAGGACTGTGACATTAGCACAACTCTCTGCTGGGACAACTGCAGTGAAATGGGTCTCACTACTAGACTTTAAAAGGATTAAAGTCTAGGTAGGATTCATCTTTCCCAGTTTTAGTCCAACAGTGCAACACATCTAGTCCAAGGGAGTCAGCACCACCTCAGTGTAAAACAACTTTCCAAAATAGGATCCACTGGAATTGAGCCACTCAGAACTTTCTGGGATGTACATCAACCAACTGGTCAAATAACCACCTGGTGGTAAGACCCTTCAGCTCGAAGCCCTGAATCTCACAGCTCCTCAGTTATCAGAGGAAAAGAGAGACACAGCTTGCAAGGAGATGCAAAGGTAGCATCAGACACCCCTTTGGAAGATTCTGCTCAGTTCCATGCAGCACAGACAACGGCCTGAGCTCAGGCACAGGGCTGGGGCTTGCGTGAACAAGCAGGGGAGGAACAGGGAGCAGGGAACCCCATGGGTCCATGGCTGTGACTCACAATTGGCTGTAGCTGCGCGCCCGGTAGCATGAACTGCATCTGCTGAGCAAACATGGCTGCGGCCGTCTTCTGCTGGATCAGGTTGTTGCGTCCATTTATTTCAAGTTGTGTTTTTAAATGTGGGGGAGGGTGGAGATATTTGCAGTTCTCTCGGGTACACCGGCCCTAAAAAACATAATGTAACAGCATTTCAGTGAATGTAACACCCAGGGCAGCCAGAGAAATTTAATTAAGGATTGTTTGGGTTACTGGAACAACACAATCATTGAGGCGGAGGCGGCTTGGTAGCTACTGTGCCTCTTTTGTGATTTTTCTATAGTAGGTGAAGAGAAGAGCAACATGACTTCTCCTGCAGTAACACTAACTGAATACTATCTAGCTAAACCAAAAAGTCAGGCTTCCTGATGTTAAAATGATAGTTGTAAGAAAAATCCCCAAACAATCTAACACAAACACCAAGACTTTCAGAAGCTAGCGGCAACAATTCCAGAAACAGCAACAAAAATTCCCTGTTTCCTTGCCTGGGTTGCTTTTCCCCTCCTTCCTAACACCAGACCACTTAATTGGCCCTGACAACCAGACAGCAAGAAACAAAACTGTCTGCACCACTTCCCCAGCTGCACGGGATAAAACTTTAAGAGGACAGCTCTGTAAGGCAGCACCTCTGATCCACAACATGCAGGTACCCCGAGATGCTGAGAACTGGCAGTCACAGGAGGAAGAACTGAAACAATTTTCCCCCTTCATGCTTTAATTTGTCAAAAGTGATGTGTGTTGCATCACTGATTACTTACCCCCTGCAATAAACATAAGCACTGGCCATGCCAGTGTCTCCTAAAAAGCAAGAGACCACTGATGTTATCCCTACAAATCAACTGAGATCACCACTTAAAAAACATGTATAAATTGTACCTTACTTTAATAGTGTTTGTAAGTAGACATAAGAAGATAAATATCAGTACATCATTAAATAAGAAAGGTGGTAACAAATGTCTTTAAGATTAAATAGTTCTTGAAAAACAAGGTTTTTTTCTCTTTTTGAATTTCTTTTTTAATTTCTTCCTCAAGAAACAAGAGACACACAGAAAACATGAAATACTTTATATAACTTTATGCAAAAATGGTGACTTTTTTGAGGAACAAATTCTTTTGAGCTATTCAAAGCCTATTAAAATAAGGCCAGACCTGGAGGCCACAGAGCTGTTCCATGACAGATCATTAATAATGGTTCCTGCAGCCAGCAAAGGCACAGGACCATCCATTTATCCAGCCTGTCCCAGGCACAGTCGTTAAGGGCTGGACACAGAGTTCTCAGTCTCAGTGTAATTAAATTTGCTTTCCAAAAGGGGCTTATCAGATGACTCCACGTACCTGCCCCTGTTGGCAGGATCACATGCAACAGAGCTGTAGCCCCACAACCAGGTCCACAAGGATGCAGATGTTACATACCACTCACCCAAAGCTCAGGTGGGAACCTACTGGGATCATCCCCTGACGCATCCAGGATACTCCCCTGGGGATTCTTTAAGGCTTTTGCAATCATACAGGTGGAATCACTGGACAGTCCAAATACCACTGCAAAAGGCCAACACCATGACCCACTGCAGGGGCTGGTTTTGAACCCCCAGCCAGGCTCCCCAGCATTCGAGGTAGCTGTAGAGCAGCCTCAGATTTCCAAGCTTTACTCTGCCTGCCTTCCCTGGTGGGGATAACAGCTTCACTGGGGAGAGGGCTGCAGAGCTTCACTAGAGCTTAAAAGGGGCTGTTTGACATGTGTCATAGGAACAGGCTCCCCTCTTATCTGCTCCAAGGAGATCAGAGTTAAACAAAAGGCAAATAATTAAATGCAAGAAGTGATGGGCTAAAGGAAGTGGGACAGGAAAAAAAAAAACACTTGCAAACTTTAGCAGCTTGGCTTGGTGGAATGAAACTCTCTGCCCTGCTCCTAAAAGAGCCCAGTGGCTCCCAAGAACCCAACTCAAAAGGAAAGAGGTTTTTTAATGCTATTGTTTTGGCTTCTCAGCAATCCAACAGCCCCAGATCCCCAGCAGTGAGTTAACTGCTCACAGGCCCTGAGGACACGAATCTTCACAAGACACTTTCTCACATCTGTGTGAAGTGAGCGTAAAATGGCAGCACGATGCTGGCCAGTGCTCAGACACCCAGTACTACTACAAAGGAAATAACTGCATTAATCTGTAAGAACACTCATCAACACTGGGCAAGTTTGGGTCATCTTTCTCATGCTGCAAGGGACCAGGCTTCTCTACAGCCTATCCCATCACCTGGGACCCAGCAAGAGTCCAGGGTTCAGCCTCAGAGCATATCTGCAGTGCCCCACCTCCACAGCTCCTGCAGGGCTGCTGCTGACCAGGAGCAGCCCCCACAGAACCACAGGCTGTCCATGGCCAGGCAGATGCTCAATTCTAAGCTCCAGCATCCACAGACTTACACATCAGCCTTAGAAATTCCTCCTGACTGTAACTTGGCACAAGTGCTTTGGGTTGGGGAAAACACTTATTTCTACCAAATTTGGAATAAATCTGTGTAGATGTTTCTACACTGAAGGAATGGAGAAGATGAAAAAAAGAACTACTACTTTCTGTAAACAATACTTATACAGTTGACTTCAACTTGAGAAGGACTTTTGCTATTTCAACTGAAATTGTGAATATCATTGATACCAGCACCCCCAGCTTGGTGTGAAGCTTTGTTCTACTTTTTCTCAAAGCAGTTTGTTTAATTCCAACAGGGGGTTCTGCAAACAGAATATTTTTACTACCAATAAAAAAAACCACCATACAGCACGAGGAGTTGGTCTTGCAGAAAGAGTCTGTAAGCTGAAACCAGCGCCCACACACTGCTACTGGTTTCAAGGACACATATTTGTAAGAAACAGAGCTGTGCAGATGCTGCTGCAGAGTAAAGGCTGTGAAATGCTGTCAGTCAGGCCTTTGAGGGCTCAGAAAGACTAAATGAATCACTGCTACACTCAGATTCAAACCCATGCCTTTGGTCTAACTTCTCCTCGCCAACATTTTGATCCTGAGCACCACCAACCACTGAGTTTCACTGGGGTGTATTGGAAGCCACAGCTGAGTTGAGCTGCCCTCTCCAGCACCACACTAAGTTCTTCATCTCTCAGACAATGAATTTTAGGAACTGGTGATGTGACAGAGCGACACAAAATGTTCCCAATTTAGACATCTTGCTATATAACAACTTTCAAGACATCTCTGTAGTGATGGGCACCACAAGTACCCCCTGAACTCCAACACTGGTAGCGGTGAGCCCTTCTATCCTTCCATCACAACACTCACAGTTCTTGGTACTTCCCAGAAACACACACAATCTTCAAGACCAATTTCAGCTCTGCAAAAGCTGCCAGAAGGACAAAGGAACTGCCATTTTTAACTCCTCAGTACCAGCTGCACCACAGCAGGGAAAGCAACAGGGAACTGGTAGCAAATCTGGTGTGTGGATACTGGGCTGGGGATAAATACGGACAACTCCATTTTATACCTGTGTGGCCTAGGAATACAACATGAGAAAATACAACAGGAGTTAGGTCCCCATTTTAGACGAGCATATTTATGCTACAAGGCACAGTTTTTGTGCAGGGACTAGCTGTGGCTCCAGCATACTAAAAGCTCAGCGTAGAGCACAGGACAGTTCCGGGGCTGTGCACAGAAGACCAACTGAGACATCCTCCAAGCTGAGTGTTGCACCAAGAAGCACCATTACAGCACCTGGAGTAACCACTGCACTTGTTGGTAGGGGCCTGGTGCTCAGAGACTAATCTGTGCTGCTAAGCAGCACGCTGAGCCTGCTGGCACCAGTGCAGCCATCCTCCTGTAACTGGAAATTTGAAATTTGCTGCTGTCAATTTAGCCTGAATACTGACTCCAGGACAGGCACATTCCCACCCTGTCCTGGGTGGCACAAAAGCCTGCAGCCAGGGAATCACCACCCAGTAACAGACTGCTGCTGGCCTTGGTAACATGCTAAATATAGCTGTATTTTCTGGCTCCTCACAAAATGGAAGGAGTCTGAAGGACCATGTTCATCTGCTTCTTTGCCAACTACAGCCAGGAGGGAAAAGCATATGGACTGCACTTCCCGAGGCTCGAAAAATAGATATTAAAAATAAATCATTAAAGGATTTTATAAAAGTATCTTCTCCCCATTTCTTCCCACACACTCCCCCACCCTTACAGTAGGCTTCTGGCATGTGATTGACTCTGTGTTGCCAACTTAAGTCATGCTGTGATGGCGTATACTGTAAATGGCTGGCATCTGACATCAGCTAACGTGACCGCAGCTTGCACTGCAACAAAGCCAGCTGTTTGGAGTGCAGCACTGACAGCAGCACACCAAAATTCAGCAGAAAAACCTGCATTACACCTGGCTGTGTGGAGTTCGCACCTTGTCATCTGCATCCTAGCTCAGAGATGCAAATAAGAGCATTCTGGTTACTGCACGAGGCTGGGTGAACCTTCCCTAAGCATGTTGCACAAATTCTCTCCTCCCTGGCTGCTGAAGTGAGTTGAACTGTGCTGCAGAAACAAGGCTCCCAGTACAAACCCCAATGCTTGCTCACATGTGCACCAGTAATGCAGTTTGTTACTGTCTCTTTAATCCCAGACACCAGTAAGGGGCTCCAGACACACATCTCTGGTTTTAATGACTGCACACTATGTCCCATCAATCATGAGCAGTTCTCATGTGAAAATCTTCAAGCTAATGTGGCTTTTTACACACTAGAGGCTGCAGTAAGTTGGTGCCCTGACTGTGCAGTCTTTTCCACAGACACTGATGACATGTGCAATGACTGACAGCAAAAAGAATGAAAAGAGACCAGGCAGGAAAGGATTTCCATGTTTTGCACAAAACCAGGCACCAAAACACAGCTTGTCTACATAACTTTTCTCTGTGTGAAGCAGCAGATTTCCACCTCCCCAAGAGGAACTCAGTGGGGAGGCACATTCAGAGATGTGCTGGCCCTGCTTCCTCAGTGCCTGTCGCTCCAGTGCTGAGGCATGAAACGCTCTCTGCTTTCCATCCCACTCACCACATGCACACAAAGGCTCTCTCCTGGCCATGGATTCTTGCTCCTGCCACAGCCTTGCATGGCTTTCTCATACACAATACAACCTCAACCACCATGGTGTCTGCCCCACATTTGCAGGGCAGGCTGCAAATTCATGCCATAGAGCATGAATTATCCTGAAACAGGAGGAGGCAAAAAGTGGGAAGCTCAGGGTTGCATCCCGTGTCCATGCAGCACAACTAAGAACATGCTGCTTCAGGTCTACCCCTACTGCCACCTGCTCTGTAAGAAAAGACAGGTCCTGGGAGGCAGAGTTGGTATCTGGTGCCCAAGCTCTAAGTCCTTCACTCATCCTATAAGGACTTGAAGCTTCAAAGCTACCCTTCCAGGACAGGAAACCACCAGTGCACCACCTCTACTCAAGTACTTCGTGCTCACTGCAGTTTGTCCCTAAGCAACCTGCTCCAGGGCTGAGCAAGTAGAATGCTGGCTGGATTGAGTGGCTCATCCTGCCACTTCCAATGCTGCACCACGCTTCTCTTACCACACAGGCAAAGAGCTGCGTTGAAGGAAGGGAGATAGCTGTCCATCTCACTGCTGGATCAAACACCTTTCACTGCCAAACATCAAATAGCATGGAAATAGCATGTTTTCAACTGGAAAACAAAGGAGGCTGGAGCTGACAAGTAGGTCTGATCATTAGCGAGTGTTACGTCTCAGATAAGTGTTCGTGCAGCCCAGCTGTCACTCGCTGCAGTTCAAAGCCAGCCCTGAACACACCTTTATCTGCTAATCCTTTCTACAGGCTAATGAAAATTCAAAAATGATGCTGCCAACTGAGTCAGTGAGAACTGCAACACTGCAACCTCCTTTGAACATTGACCCTGGCCCAATATATCAGGTAACTTCTGCTTAAGAGCAATGCTCTCCTCCTAGCAGTGTTGGAGCAGCTCACTTTCACAGAGAAGTTTTAAAGTGAAATTATGTAGAAAACAGTCCTTGAATATGTTCTCATGGAAGGCTGTTAGACCCCTACAAGTATCCTAAAAAGCATTCCTAGAAGAATACAGTGAAGTGATACATCCCCCATTGCCCACACAGATCACCTATTTTCTTTGTACCCATTACTTGTACAAATAATGGGTACAAGTTAATTAAACTTGTTAATTAATAAATTACTTGTGCATTTCCCAGACATAGGACTCCAACATATCAATCTCAGTCTCAGAGCTGATTTTCAACTGCAGTCTTGCTCCACTTGCAACAGAAACCTAGAATTTCTGGTTTAGGCCAGAACAGGAATTATTCCTGTCCTCCTTGAGGAAGAGCCCATACTTAAAGGCTGTGGTCATATCTACCCCCTTCCTTAAAACTCTCAGCTCTAGACTATGCAAACCACCCTCTTCCAATGCTCCCAGCACAGTCTGCAAGCTTTTCCTTAGGCCACTCTCCCCGTCCCTCCTGCTGTGGGTACTTGCACAGGGCACTGTGCTCCACCTGATCCCTGACCAGTGCTGTGCAGGTACACAGATTTTTTCACATGTCCTGCAGAATGACACTGCTGCTTTTACACCCCTGCATGGCATTTTCTTTCCTAACAATGGAACGTTCTTTGATACACTCTCAACAAGCCTTTTACAGAACTACTCCAGACCCAGCTATGCTGCACCCCGTATGAGGCAGCTGATTCACTCCAACGCTGTATTTCATACTGCTTTTATTGAACTCACTCGCCTTTTTATGGATTACTTTTCCAACCTGTCAAGACTATCTGCAACTCCACATCTGGTTCTCTAAAGAGTGTCTGTAGTTCCTCCCAGCTCAAAGCACCCTACCAATTTAACAAGCATACTCTCTCTATTCCATCATTTAAGCCATCTGAACAAAACAAAACTGAACAGTCCTGCCAAGCACATCCTTCCTGACTGCCAGTGAACTCAGTTTTCCAAGCTGTTGTGGATAGTCACATAAAAGTTTATCCTATGCTTTGTTCCCTGTCTTGTTTGGAAGCGGATTTGTGCTGCGTCAAAGACTCCCAAGCCTAATGCCAGTACTTCATTCTCCCTCTCCGAAATAATTCACCTCAAAGGCTTTCCAGTTCTACTGCTTTTTCTGCTCATTTCAGGACAGATGTTGGAATTCTGGAGAGTCTGTGTTCTGCACCCCTCCTTTGCCAGCAGCCCTGCTTATACAATATTGGGTACAAAGAAGCTGGTGGTTTAAAGTTACTTGTAACAGCAATAAAAAATGCAGCACAGCTGGCTGCTGACATTTTCCAAATGCAGGTGTAACACCCATTTACAGAAAGCCCGGAGACTGCTGTTATGGGGAGGATCCTGCTGTGAATAGATCATAGCTGGAAAGAAAAAGCAAAATGTATCTTCTAGTTAGCATTACCAGATGGCAATCAGCCTCCAAGGCAAGGGAAGCAACACAGACTTCCTACCATACAAAAGTTTCAATTTTAATATGTGTGAATAAAAATGCTAGAGTTAAAGTTAATCTGGTAGTTTCCAGCTATGGATGATACAGACCCTGCAAAATGCATGTTTTAGCCAGGAAAGAGTAGAGTTCATGAATACAGAATTTGCTGGAAATAAAACTCAAACAGCTCACAAAAAGCACAAATCACAGTTTTAAAATATCTCTAGGGTGAGTTTTGCCTAACTTTGAAATTCCCACCTCTGAGTATAAAGAGCCACCTCCCTGAGCCTGTGCAAACAGATAAGAAGAAAACTGCTAAAAACACTCCAGGTGTTATTTTGGCCCAACTCAGCTCCTCTGCAGTCACTCGAGAATTGTTTGCAGATTTAAAGCTGTTCTGAACGATGCTCTGAGCTGCAGCAGCAGCATGTCAGCTCTGACCCAGGGCTGCTGAGGTGAACAGGGACATGTCTTTTGTCAGGATACAGAGGACAAGAGTCAGACCTGCCTTTCCACACAGCTTCAGTGGAAAATCCAGAATAGCTATCACAAGCTCCCAGGGCTACCAACATTCCCAGCACTCTCAAGGCAGCCCCAGCTTGTCACTAAAACAGCAACTGAATTTCATGGCTTCAATGAATGTTAGGTCAAGCCCTTTCGGAGCAAGCCTAGACTTGATTTTGATTGAAATGAGTGAACCTTGATGTTCTGCATGATTCCAAATGAAAGCAGGTGACATTTGGCAGCTACGACAAGAGTTCTGGGTCCTTTTGAACTGAGAGCTCAAAGCAAAGCTCAGTGGCACATGCAAGTGCAAGGCAACTTGAAAACCCTTGGAGCACAGCAAGCAGATACTCTGTGCTCACCACACTGAAGGGAGGCTAGTACACTTTGCACAGTCCCAGTCTGCCCCTGGTGCATTTTGCACAGTCCCAGTCTACCCAGTTTTCCTCTCCTTACAGCTGAGTGACAGAGTCTTGGGAAGCCAACCAGTGCTTGAGCTTAAAAAACCCAAAATGTTTGCAAAAACTCTGCAACTTTAAAAGAACAGGTCAGTGAAACACAACCACTTCAGTCCAGGTAGGGTCTAGCTCTGTGTCCAGGGAATTAGAAAAATGCACAAGGAATGGAAAGCAAACACACCAGTGCCTCACATTAAGACACAGATGCTGCTCTTCGGCCTCCCTGTGACTGTTCTGCTGGGATATTTTTGCTTTGCAGGGAAGATGGAAAGGAAGACACAGAAGGTAAAAAAAGCCAGCATCATTTTTGCAAAAGGTATTCAAGTCCAGAAAAACAGCTGCTACCAGCCAGCTGAGGAGATTATTGAACAAACATTGTTAAAGATCTGTAACATTTCTATCTCTTTGTCATTCCAGCATTTGTCTGTGAAAACCAACCTCTACCACAAACCAAGCTGTAGGGGCTGTATTTTACGACACTGGGTCAGGGGGATGTGCTGTGCTTGAAGGCTCTCTCCCATCACAGGACTGGAAAGCTGCCACTTGCCACCAACACATGATGACCAACCCCTGTGGCACATGGCCAAGCTGACAGGGCTTTGGTCATCTACTTATTGCAGAGTTGGGCAGGTCACCACCACAAGGTACATAAGGGACAGCAGCACTTTGCCCAAATGTGCGCTTCCCACCACGGGGCACAAACAGTTTAGCAGCTGAACAATTTCACCAGTATATTAAAAATGTACACTGAGCTCATCACCCTTGCATCTTACCCTTGCACCAGGGTAAGAGAGTGATCAGGTGGAAATGCTGGGAACAAACAGATGCACAGTGTGGCCAAGCCCCATTGCACATGCCAGTCCTTTCAAATGGTCTGTATGAAAGTGCAAAGCACTTGGACAGGGGGCTTTGCAGGATCAGATGTGCTCTGCTGGAACTCAAACATGCTTATCTAGGACTTGCTTAAAATCTGCAGCCTCAAAATGCTTGTCAAGCTTGTTTTTGTTACATAGCTCAAACCAGAGCAGGAGACAAAAGCAAAGCCGAAAGCAGTGTTTCTATGTCCCCATCTCCCTTTTTGGTAGCACCTTAACTGGTGACAGCCACTCACAGCCACTGCCAATCACCTCAAACCACTGACCTCGGCAGGCAAATCCAGCTCCAGAAAGAAACGATGGCTTGTTACCACAGAGCTCAAGTACTATCACCCTGACATTCTAAAACATATTTTAATTAGGAACAGGGGGGACATGCAACTACTGCATTCCAGTAGACTCTAAGCAGCCACAGGCACTAGCCTAAATTCCCAAATCCTTATTCACCTGGCAATTAGGGAAGCTGAGAGCTGCTGTGAGTGAAGTTTTGCACATTGCTGAATACAGCAATGTTCCACTGAGTTTCCCCAGGACAGCACAAAGAGGTCATAGCTGTCCTCCTGCTTTCACGCAGGATTTTCATTCCAAGCTGTTTGTTATACTTGAAGGTTCTTAAAAACTCAGAGCAGTTATTTTGTTGGGGAAAAGCCCTGTAGCTCCTTCATTATATTTTTACATCTTGACAACTCTTTCCAGCTCTGTTCCCCTGCCAAGCTCTCTTCTTTGAGGCCAATGGCATGCTCTGTTATGCTCAATGAAAAAAGTGTATTGATTTTAATGTTTTTGGTTTGTGGAACATTTAGCTTGCTCCAAGCAATGGACAGTGTTTACCAGGCCCAAGAAATATATATTAAAAGAGTATGGCACTGTCAAAGTATGGTTTTTGAACTGTAGAGCCACAGAGCAGAAAAACACGTTTATCTGAGAGATTACTACTTCCAATAACAGCAATCTCATGCCACAAAAGACAGGAATAAAGACTTCATCAAGCTCTTTTCTTTTGTATCCACCAATACATTTTGATTATGCTACGTTTGTGAACCATATCAGTCTGTTACCATCACATATTTGAAAGGAGGTTTAAGCAGAATAGAATTATCTTCATTTCGAGTTCAGAACTGAGCATTTTTAATGTCTTCCAAGTATTATTGCACTACTCTCCTAGGTTCAGGAATGTTAAAAGCACAATAAAAAGGCTTCTTTAATACAGTATCAAAAACAGACTCTCTCCAATACAAATAATTCTTTAGAGACCTGCCTGGCCACAGACCTACTGAAGGAAATGATCGATAACAATTACAAAAGAAGGCATTTAGTGTCCAGTAAAGAAAGCACGTTTAGGAGCATGTTTAGCCCTGGGACAACTGCATGCAGAGTAGGATGTGGAGTAGGTGACATCCAGCAATGTTAATATTCCTGTGGGTTTCAATGTGGGACTATTTCTAAGTTAAAAAAATCAATTCTACCTGGAAGATAGAAACACTGGCAAGTCATTGATTTTTCTTCTATAATAAATTACAAAAAAAGCCCATGCAAGCTCTCTGGAACAATACTGCACAAGTACTGTATTAAAAAAAAACCCACAAAATCCCAAAGAAAAACAAACAAAATTAAACTTCACATATGTCTTCTACCTTCCATCTCCCTTAATGGTGTCCCTCCTGATTGCTATTACACCAGGCCAGCATGTGAAAACAGCAAGTGCAGTTTCTCTTGTCCCTTAAACCATCTTTTCATTGTAAATCCCATAATCCAATTCTATAACTTTCACCAGCTGAATCTGTCAAGGTCATATGGAAAGTTGATGCTTCTGACCTTCCTCTACCTACAGTGTCTGTTGAATATTACAATTGCAGCAGGCAAACCACACGTAGACAGAACCAAGCAAGGTACATTAAAGCCCAGGAGAATAAATGTTAAAGTACTGTGTTCATGAATACAAATATCTGACATGTGACCACCTCTGGCAGCCTCACGCCTCGAATTTACACAAAGGAAAAGGCAAATAGGGAAGAGCAGAGATTGATAACTAAGTGTCTGACCCAAACCCTTCCTCCTGTCCTGCAGAGGGCAAAGTCATGCTCAGGAAACCTCATTCTCACCGTGTTTCAGAAAGCAAAATGAAATGGCAAACAAAAAGATATGGAGGTGGCTAAGTTTAGTTGGGTTTTTCTAAGCACTCGGCAGAATACAACCATTCCCTGAGCAGGGACTGATGTGGCTGGGCTCTGCCACTCTGGCTTTCCACACTTCAGGTGTGTCAGAACATGACATGACAGTCCCTATGCGCAATAGCTTAAGCCAACAAAGGAGGTGACTGCAAGGCAACAGCAGTACAGAAGGGTGATGGCCTCAGTTGCCACCACAGGATTTGCTCCTTGACATCTGCCAGAGCCAGGGGTCTGATGTTCCAAGGCACAGGACACCTTTCTGCTCTTGGCTAGGATTTGCCCCATGGCAGAGCAAAGCCAGCTTGCCCTGCTCCTCACCCTGATGGCCCGCTGATGTCCCCAGCTGCTTTCTCAGGCTACATTTCAGTTCACCATAGACCAAGCTTTGTCCCTGTGCTCCTGTTTCAGCTACACGTGCCAGGCATATTTGTGCACAGCAGCACGTTTCCCCTCTGCTCTGGCTTTGCAGAGAAGCTACCAGAAAAGGGCTGACTGTGTGCCACGAACTCCACAAATCTCAAGGCAAGGACCCCAAAGCTTTCTGGTCCATGCCAGGCCTCAGATTCCATGCCCACAGTAAAATGAACTTGCTGTTGGTCAAAGGATTAAAGGTGCAGATACAAAAAGTACCTTTAAGAGAGCTCCTACAGCCTGCTAGGCACAGCAGGCAAGGACCACACATCTCACACGGGCCTTGGCTTCCAAAGAGGACATTCAGGCCAAATGACATTGAATCACAGCCCTCCACCTAGGAGGCAGCAAGGCTTGAAGAGAAAGGAAGAAAGAGAAAAAAGGAAAAAAAAACCAAGCAAAAATAAAAAGAAAGCCTGCCTTGCCCGAGGCAAATATTCCGGTCAGCTTTTGCAGACTGATCTATTTAGTGAGTTGTTTATTACAGCCAGTAACATATGCACATTTAAGCCACAGAGGAGATTTTTCTCTTAAAAAACACCTTCAGAAGTGCTCTTTAAAAAGCACCTGGCAGCAGAAACCAGATATGTGACCAATGTTTGCTACCATCTCAAGTGAAAGGGAAGTTAAGGCAGTGTCAATGTTTGTTATGAGCTGAGCCCATGAAGAAGCATAGCAAGCTGTGGCGGCAACAGGACAGACCCTTTTACACAGAGGCAAACACGATGGGCTCACAATGCCAAAGATAATACACTGACACCTCTATGGGCAAAAGGAGAGTTTGGCAATGACAATTCTGGGCTAAAACTGCAATTAGTAAGACATATTTAGGTGTAGTTCCCATGCACTAGTCACAAGTGCCACACAGGCAGCCAGCTTTAATGAACATGATGCCCAATTATGTGCAAACATCTGAAAACCTGTTAATATACAATGGATTTATTACAACAACCTTGGCCAGAGCAAAACTTCTACCTGTTCTAATTACAACACAGCTCACAGGTCCCTGTTCCCATAGTCTGTTACGCAGCCTCCTGAGGGTCTGTGCAAGATTCACACTGCCAACCTCACTCAGCCAAAGCAGATCCATGCTCTTGCCTCTAACTGAGCACACTGTTAGAAAGTAACAAAGCCTCCCCAGGATCAGTGAGCCAACACAGACGCTGCAAACCAGACTGCTCAGGGAGGCTTTCTGCTCACCCTGCATAGCCAAAATTTGGGGTCTGTAGGTCTCTACACTGACATACAGCCCAAAGACCCCAAAATCTAGCAAGAGTGGTCTGCTTTCTCCATGTGATGCCAAGAATGGGTATTAACTGATAAGGCATTTTGCAGAAACCATGATTTCATTTGCTGAGAGGTGGCTACATTCCATGTAGTGACTGAGATCTGTTCCCTTCTGTGTAACAAGAGCTGTAGGACAGGACACAGAAAAGGTTGTATGCCTTGTTAGGTGGATGCATCCATTTACTCCTGCGGGATGCAACTTTTGGTCTGACCTAAATTCTCCTCCGAGCAGTACTGGTGCAAGTGCCAGAACAGCTAAGAAAGGAATGTGTCCTGCGTGTGCATACATGTGTGTCTGTCCACCCATCTGTCCCAGCTGACCAACAAGAATGGAACTGATCAGGGCTTTCCTTTCATTTGCTTGGTGCTTTGGAGTTCATGTTTTTAATAACCACCAGATTCACTTACTTAGATTTGAGAGCACAAGAGAAAAGCTGGGGGAGGCAGAAGCAACTAAAGCATATCCATGTGGATGTGCTTGCTTACTCAGACTTGAGGCACAAAAGCAAACTGATCATATTACCATGGGGTTTTTCTGTCCTTCCTGTATTGCTGCTCTGCTTTCCAAACTCCTGCCCTGAACTGCTTATCCTTGTCCCATTCACCAAGTGCAGTACAGACTGCCTGAGATGCTCAACCTTTTGTAGATGAGGAGGAATGCAAGGGTTACCTTTTGAAGGCTGTTTTCTATTACAAAGCAATCTTTAAAAACATTACTTCCTTAGGCAACAGACACCTATCTCATGTATTTTGCTTTTGCTACTGACAAGAGATATCTTCAGATGCAGCACAATTCCTTCCTAAAAGGGCAGCAAGAAAAAGACCTTTCACTGCCCTCACCGGGCAGAGTCAGGATGAGTCAGCTGCAATGCAAATGTTCATTTGTTTTTAGGTGGGATGGGCCCATATAGATGAGGGTAGGAGGGATTGAAGGGATTTTTTTTCTGCAAGGAAGAGTGACCTTTCTTGAGGACATCTGCAGTCTCTCTGCCACGTGAGAGGAGTAGCTGCAAAGAAGCTCCAGGGTCATTAGCAAGTCTGGAATGCAGCAGGACCAGTGCCTACGTAAGCATACACTCCAACACTGCTGGAAAAATGCTCAAACTGGTTTAAACAAAGATAGATGGGCTTCTGATAGGGCCCCAGCAGAAATCCCAGCACAAACTTTTCTTCAAGTGCCTCTGATACAGGCCAAGAAGGACAAAGTAAGAGAAGTGCTAACACTTTTCCCCTGATTGGGCTAAGCACTGAAAGGATGCTTAAAATCATTCTCCAAGAATTAGCACAATCAAAACAGGAAAAAGAAAACCCATTCTGAGTAGTGTTTTTGTCCAACCTAATGTTCTATTAGGAGTTCTATTCCAAGACTTCTAAAGATTTTATATTACTGCGGGCTCTTCAAAAACCCATGCAGAGAAACACAAAACAACAATGAAAATCCTCTTAATTCAATCTATGCTTTATCGCACAAGGCCGCAGCAGGGGATTTCTGGCTGTGGGAATACAAATACTCATCAATGCTACAGCTCAGGGTCCTGCTCCAATTACTACCCAAACACAAAATCAGACAGCCCCAGCCTGAAGAGTTTTCAGTCTAAATACACCCGACTTGGTGGAAAAACCCCAGGCAGCCAGGGGAAGTCTCAGCAACACCCAGACTGCATTCCAGCTGCTCTGTGCTGGGCTGCTGCCGCCCTGATGCCCTTGATGCCTCCCGAGCTCCTTCCTCCCGGCAGCCCTGCCCGTGTCCCACCTTTGCACGGCTACCTAAAAGTTATCCTACCCATTTGTCTCCCAGCCCCCAAGGGATTTCCCGCTCCCCGCCCCCAACTCTCCTAAGGATGGTGCAGAGCAGTTTGCGTGGGCTCTGGTGGTGGGCTCTGGTGACAGGAGTGATGTGGGCTGTGCGGGTAATACGCGCCCTGCTGTGACATGCCAGCCAGCAGATGCTGACAGAGCTGGCAGCGATGGGTACCTGGAATCCCTGACATGCCCAAGCTCCCCAGTCCTATGGGAAAGTGGCTTGGGGAGCTGCACTGCTCCTCCCCAGTCACCCCCACCTCCTTTCCTCGAGGTCAGCTCAGAGAAGGTTTCAGACATCCCTGTCTTGCTTTTATCAACCCCGATGGCTTTCCAGCTTCGAGCACCAGTCATTCAGCCTGCCCTCCTTGCTTCAGCTCCCACCCTGCAGCACATCACCGAGGTTTTACACGCATCAGAATTGACACAGCAGGGAGTCAAAGTCTCCAGGGAGGCAATCGTGATTATATCTTCATCTGCAAGGGCACCAGATGCACTGAGAAATAAAAATGGCTGCTGAAGCAACAGGAGAGGAGAGCAAGAGACTTCTCAGGCTGCCTTGTACAGTCCCTGCAGACACTACAACAGGGATAAAGAGGACATGGCAGCTGCACTAGGGTTTGGGGACAAATAGGCCCAGAGGGGAGGAGGAAATGGAGCAGAAAGAAGAAACAGGGCATTAGAGTAAGGCTGGCAAGTCTTGCACCATCGGAGCAAGATTTGAGAGGGTTTCTGCATAAGCAGGAGCATCTTTCAACACCTTCCCCTAAGATGTTTGGGAAGGAGCAACATTCCCTTCAAAGACAACTCTCTGTTTTGAAAGTCTGCTGGTTCATGAAACAAGATTCCTTCACAGGGAAGAAAGAGCTATCCTTCCTACAGCTGATCTAAAACATAATCATCATCTCTGCCATGCCTGGATGACCTTCCAAGTCCTCCTTAAAGGCTCATCTATATGTCTGGCTTTCAACTCCCCATTACCCTGAACACTAAAGTGCTACTGCATGGGCTGAAATGTCCAACCCCATGAGGCCCTAGCTCTCTCCTGGCAAACTCATCCTGAGTTTGCTATCTGCAGCATCACGTGGAAGGGACTCTGGGAGCAGAGCCCAAGCACTGCACGCAGCACAACACTGCACAAACCAACCATTTGGGATGAAGAGCACATAATGGCTGCAAGCCTTACCCATGCTCTGATGCTTTAGGAATAGACAGCAAGAGGAAGAAACGTAGATCAGTGGGATCTGCCAGTACCGTTGGGATTACACACTGAGGTTTTATATTCAAACTCTGCTCAGCTGAAGCAGGGCTCTTTAAGGACGTAATCTCCGTGTGACTGTTCCCAACATCAGTCATGCCCCTGAGGATAACAGGGACTTAGGGAAGCACAGTCATGACGGCTGCAGTCTCAGGCACGTGGGCTGCAACTCCACCGTGTTGACGCTGCCTTGGCCACCTCTGAACACCCAGATACTCCACGCTTTCCCAAATGCCCCTCTGTTTAAGAGTTGTCTCCTCTCACTATGCACCCCGAGCTGATCACAGTACCCAGAGTTCATAAGGCAAAGAGAAGTAATGAGACGGAGTTAAAGCACCATGTTTCAGGCCACTGGCTTAAATCCCCATCAGAACCTGGTGTGGGTACTGCTGGTAGAGATGCGGACATCACTCATGCAACTCAACTGGATTCCAACACTCCTATCTGTAGTGGTTGTTCTGGGTCTTTTGCTGACACCAGTGTAGGAGAACAGCTGAAAGTTAGTGCTGTGTTAATGAAGGGTATGGTCAGAGGCAAGATAAAACTTGGAGACCACTCACCAGTCACCTGGGCAATACATTGTGATACCATACCCATCCTGGAGTACTAGCTAAACTCATCCTGGTTCCCATTCCCAGAATTAAGCAGAATCTGCCTCACTTGTTAATGGTGCTCTGTACACCTACCTCAGTAAGGGGTGAGGGCCAGCAGCACCCCTGCAGCAGTTACGCTGGACTAGGTGGTGGGTCTTTCTCTTCATTGTGCAGCCAGACTAATACACAAAGTAGCTTGTTTTAAACATCCACATTCCACTGCTGCAAGAGGAAAACTTCCCAGAGCACAGACTGCCACCTTCCAAACAAGGTCAGACACTGACCTCCTCCCCCACCGCCA
This sequence comes from Rhabdornis inornatus, assembly GCA_013397075.1. Lineage (NCBI taxonomy): Eukaryota > Metazoa > Chordata > Aves > Passeriformes > Rhabdornithidae > Rhabdornis > Rhabdornis inornatus. Next base: position 1,564,945 of record VWZS01006390.1, read on the forward strand.
ATGACCTTATTAGCACTGATCATGGTTCTAATAATATCCCACATTGTAAGCAGGCCATCTGCCGTAACATTTCACTACAAACTTGGGGAATTGCTTGATTTGAGTATGCTCACGTCCCAGCAAGCCAACTGTGCCCTCTCAGGAATATGATTCTTCCTCACAGCTTTAAGCTAAATGTTGCAGAAAGGCACCTCCAGGTCTTTCCAGCTTGGAGGTGAAGCATGCAGAGAACAGCACTGAGCCATTCCCAGGTGCTGGCTTCAGACAGAGGAGGTAAAAAACACAGAGTTAGTGATTAATAATCCCTCACTCCAGCATCCAGCTCCTCTGACAGTGAGGACATCAAGTAACCATGTCACTGAAATCCTAAACCAAGGCCAAACACTAACCAGACATTCAGGGAGCCAGATGCAAAGCCCAGGGCTCCCAAGGGATCAGCATTACTTTTGTGCCATGTACTTTCTACTGTGTGGACAGCAGAAAGATTTTACTATCCTAACACATTAGCTATGGTTACGCTGAATATTTTCACTGCTATTACAGAACAGGGGGCTTTCCTAACAGGCAGGTAAGCTTACAGAACTAAGCATGCTTGATAGCTTTTTCCTTTGGAAGGAGCCAGGCTTTGAAATGCTTACCCAGTCAGGACACTTGTCTAAAACACCCAGAGTCTTGCTACTACAGCAGCTCAGCTACACTCAGCCTTCAAAGGCATTTTTTTTGTACTGCTCCTGTGAGGTCAAAAAGTGCAATTAGGCACAGAGACCGACATTACAACACTTTGAAGCAGTTTGCATCATCACAAGGCTCTGAAAGGTGGTTTTCCAAATCCTTGGCCTTTCCTCTAATCAAAAGACTGTCATCAGACATGGCACGAGCACTATATGGGGTGAGGAAGAGGGTCAGTGCCTGGGTCCCTGCTGTTTTATGAACAGCAATAAAATAGTATTAATAAGCCAGAAGTAAAACTGCGCCTTGTATGGGGCAACATTCACCCAAGGCCTTCAAAGCATTTATTTTAATACCAGCAAAACAATATTTATAGGGGCAGAATTTCAAAGAGCTCAGCTCCTCACTTGGAAATCTAACCACTTATTGAAATGCTCTGTGGGAGATGTCAGGCGATGGGCTCTCCAAAAAGCCTGGCACATCTTGTTTATATTTGTTTTAAAGCTTCTAAACAGCTCAATTACATAAAAGCATGTTACTGCACCCTCCCTCAGAAGGGTGAACCAAGTGGCAGAAAACTATTGTCAGCTAAGGGATTACATCGAACTGATGCTATGCCACTGAAGAAATCCACCAACTCCACGTGCTCATACAGTCACTTCCCTTGAAGGCATCTTTCACCACCTTCCCCCCAGCTCATTCTGCTGGCCTAATGCAATCAGGAGCACGAGAAGTCCCTAGATAGCTTCACTGACACTGCAGCAAGACAGGACACCACAGCCAAGCATCCTCTTTGCCCCAGACTCTGTCCAGGCATAGAGAATTGTAGGTTTGGTGTTTCTGTTTCAATCCCAGTGTTAGCTACTGCTACATATCAGGGCTGGAAGACGTAATGCTTGAACGTCTTCCCTAGAAGGATTTGGCAGTGCCATATTTTGCAACATGGCACCATTTGAGGTGCCAGAGCTCACTGTACACACACACACACACCTCCTTTTGTGCTCCCTTGGCCAACTTCTGACTTGCAGCAGGCGGGGTGAACACAAGCACAGCCACTTGCTATTGGGGCCCAGCACTTCATCTCCCTCCTCCCTGTGCAGAGGAAGACCCTGGGGCTCACAGAGTATCCCCCCCCTGCAGCTGTGCTGGGTCACAGGCATGGAGCTTGTGCTTACAGATCCAAACGGGCTTCTCAAGACTGCGAACTCAAGGTGTGCCTGCAAAGAAACCCCCAAAAGCCAAAGGTGACAGAGCAAACGACCACGGGCAGCTCTTCCCCTCTAGAGAATGGCCAAGAAGACCACTTCCCACACTCAAAACTTGATGCAACAGCTCACTCCAGCACAAGGAGCTCTTTGCTGCCTGCAGGAACTCTACAGCACTTAAAATCAGGCTTAAGTATTTTGCAGAACTGGAACCTTGGTCTGGAGGGCTTTGCCCTTCAAACATGAAAGCAAGCCTCAGGAGCAGGAGGTGGCATGCCGTGGCCAGTGAACACTGTAATATGCCCATAAAAGGTTTCAAAATGCATCTGCTTAAGCACACACAGAAGCTCAGAAGGGTTTAGAGTCAACATCCCAAAAGAATTTCTCTCCTGCTTTTTTAGGCAAGTGTGAGCAGCAGTCAGCACTTTACCATCATCTTCCCAACGAGAAACCCAAGGTTACTCTTGGCTAATATTAATAATGTAAATGCTGCTGGCTTTACCCTTTGAGGATGGTGGTTTGCTCACGCCACAGGAAGAAGAATGAGGCAACATGAGCTGCAGGCAGGAGCAGAGGCCCTGCATTGCCAGGCTGCCTGGTGAGGAAAGGAGAGGCAAGGCTGGCAGCAAAACCCCATTGCCGAATTTGCTTGGCCCACCGCCCTGAAGAGGCTGGCCTCTAAAGCGTGGTCTCAGGACCAGTTTGTGGGCACAGCTCTGCTTCCCAACACATACAAGGGAAAAAGCACACAAGCCTGAGGCCCAAGGAAAAGCTGTAATCAATCAGCTGCAAGAAGACAGACAAGGATGGTGTTCCTGTCCTTGCCCCTTGCATTAGGGGTGCCTCCCAACATGTCAGTCTGTGCCTACACCTCTGCCAGCCTCTTGAATCTGTCCCAGAGACATCAAGAATGAGATTGGCACTCTCACACAGGCAACAGCAAAGGCATCTGCTCCTGTGTGGGCAAGCCCCCAGAAGAAATGTGGGGTCAGGGCACAGATGATGTCCTCCATCTACTTCACAGCAAATACCCAGTCACCAAACATCCACCCTCTGCAGGAGTACAAGCAATGAGCTGAGAAGAGAGCATCGCTCCAGGGTAACATCAAAACTAGTCTACGCCAGGAAATCTTTAGACATCTCACCTTTCTTGCCATGTTACCATGGACAACACCAAGATTACAAAGCACATGTCCTTGTAAATGTAAAGGCCAAGGTAGTGCTCCCTCCTGAGGCTGCTCAGCTACAGAAAGACCCAGCAGAGATAAGGACAAGGCCAACCTCTATACACAACTCAAAGATCACCTCCATATTTTAGACACAGACAAGAATTCCTGTCAAGGACTCTGCAAGGACCTTTGCAAATGGCTGGCAAATGAGTAAGACCTTCCTGCACCTCCCTGTCTATTGCTGTCCTTGCAGCACTGTCACCAAGTAACACCAGCCTGTTTCCAGTTACACAAGTTCATCACCCAGCAGTTCTACAGAGAGCCAGGACCAAGGGAATTCCAGCTGCTGGACTTCGTATTCAGTGCCTAAGGTGCTCTGTCCTCCTGCTAACCCTGCAACAGTGGCAGCAACCTGCAACAGAGAAGCAAGCAGACAGCTCAGAGCAGCAACCTTCTAAACCACGACTGCAAAACCCAGCAGTGCTCATCTGCCACGGTTCAGCTGTCAAAAAGTCACAGATAAATGAAATGAGACTACAGGGCCATCAGAGAAACCATTGGAAAACACTAAACAAATCAAACATGCTGTGTACAGACCTCTGTCCCACAAAAAGATCAGCTAGGCAGATTAAAGAGACAAGGTGTATCCTTTCCCTGGAAAGCTGAACATGCCTAGGGAGGTCACACATCATCTTCAAGTAAGGAGCCTTAACCCCACAGAGAGCATCTGCAGTCCAGACACTGGGGCAGGCCTGGGAGATGCTCAGCCAGTGCCACATCAGCTTCTCCATCAGTGCTCTCCATCCCACACATGTGCCAAAACTTCTGATGACACTACAGAGAGTATAGACAGAATGTGTGCCAATTAAATTAAGCTGTAAAAACATGGAGCTTGTTGCAACCGATACACAAGAAGGGATCAGGCCTAAATTATTTTCCCCCCACAACTCTCCTATTCACCTTGAAATACCTTGAAATTTACTTCAGAGAGAAATACAAAGAGAAATATAAAAATTAACAGAGAAAGAGAAATAAAGTATTAACAGTTTTTATAAATAAAATTGCATCTAAATACATTTTCCCTACTTTAAGTTGTTTGATTTGGTAATTATAAAAAGCACTTATGACATGCTGTAAGATACACAAGCATCCAGAGTAGACAGAAAGCTGCTGCAAATCTACTGTTGCCACACAGGTAAGTGGCTTAATCACAAAGGAAAAGTGGATGTTTGTCACACAGGTCATTTGGCTCAACACTGTTCTTGTGGAATATATACATCTCCATTACACTGAGCTGAGACACGGAGTCGGAATGTCTCCAAAAATATCACTATGGCTTTGTTTGCTTTCTTCTTCCTCTCTAAAAGTGTAACCATATGCTAAGTTTAGTGGGTGTTTTTAGTTGTTTCCTAATTTGGAGTTTATTTAAATTAAAAAAAAATAGATTTGATTGCCAACCAGTAAGTCAGAAATAATTCTAGTCAAGTCAGCATAAACCAGGTACAAATTAGCATGAAAACTGTGAGGAACAGCCTCAGGTACATCAGTTTCAAGATCATATAGTACATCCATTGCCCAAGCAGTGTAAACTTTTTGGACTGCCGTGGGATTTTGAATATTATTACCACAGAATAACACTTCTTTTAGAAAATAGACAATTTAGACAAAACTACTTTTAACTTCTTTTTCTGCCTGTTCCCAGAAAACTTTTCACCTTCTTTTTATAGAGTACTGCTTTGAAACATGCAATAGTTTAACAACGTTTTTCACATGAGACCTCCCAAAGCCAAAACTCACATTACTGAAATTTTTCACCCCACTATTTTCCATCTCAAAATGCTCTTTGAAGCTTCAATTCACATTAACGTTCATAAAGAAAATTTAAAAACCCCTAAACAGCAAGAAGTCCCATCCCACACCTCACAAAGCTGCGTTTATAAATTTTTTTAAACCCCAAGTCCTCAGTGCAGATACCCAACCTGTGAGCAGTATAAATCAAAGCCTCTGTGAACATCTGATGTGCATTACTTACACATTTTTATGTAATATGTCACCATCTCCTAATGTGCTCTCAGCTCTCTGCTCCATTTGTGACCAAAGATTATGCTTTTTTTTCCTTCCTGACAACATCAGAAACTGAAAAGACAACCAATGACTTTTTGGCCAGAAACTAAGAGTTGGACAGGCCCAAATCCCACCCTCCTGATCCAGCCTGAATAGGAAAGTTAACGATTTGATGAGTAGCCCACCAAAGTGCCAAAACAAACCTTTGTAGGAACTGCCATGAGCCAGCAAACGTGTCCCAGTCCTTACAAATAGCACTGGCTCTGTAAGGGACGGTGCACACTGAGCGAGGGAGAGAAGCAATAAACAAAGCCAGAGGTACCCGAGTTTGCAGGGGTGACATGACATTCCTCTCCTTTGCTCAGAACATCTCTGAGGTGCCACAGGACCTGCCTAGGAGGTACCAGGGAGCACTGGCTGCTGACCAGCAGCCCTCGTGGTCACTTCTGGAAGTGGGGTGGGCCAGCACAGCCAGCTCTTGTGCCTCTGGATTGTCCCGCAATCAAGCAGTGCAGATTCTCCTGCCACTCACACAAATTAATTCAGAGAACACTGCTTCCAGAATAACAAGGAGGGATGCACGAGTAGAGTGAGAGCTCTCTTGGCATCTGATTCAAATCACAGCTTTTTGCAAGGAACTATTTTTAAGTTTTGTATCAATCTGCTTGAGAAAGGTTCCTTCTGCTGCCTACAAATGTGCAAACTCCCCCTTCAAAGAAACACAGCTCAGGACAGCAAGATCCAGCCTTGCACTTTCAACCTAATCAAGACCAAATATTTCACGACTAAAGCACTGCACAATACACAACGTTCCTGCAGAGCATGTTTTGGTGACCCCCACCTGAGCACCAGTGAGGGCCCCCATTACCTTCAAGGAATCCTGCGTGTTCTTCACAAGATTACAGGTAGCACGCAGTTACCTGTGAAATAACCCACACTGAGGCAGTCTGACTGCTTCTGGAAGCCTTATTGCTTTTTCCACTGGAAGAGGTGTGGAACTACTATAGGAGACTGAGTAAAAAGGAGAAAAAGGGTTTCAGTAAGCATATGGATGCTGTGCATGACCTGATCAGAGAGGTGAAACCATTGTTCGCTGGGTTATCAGAAGTTCCTGTATGAAGGCATTGTTCAAGCTTAAGAGGTCTGTGAGAAAAAAAAAACAAGCAACAGCAACACACAATGGATGCAGATAAGCAACGTCTGAACAAAGCCCTGGGCGGCTGCAAGACAACGGGAAAACTTATTAGCCACAAGCATCCTATATCCTGCCTCCAATAAAGCAACACAGATGTTCTGCTAATGCACGGCGTGAAAAGACAAGAGAGCACTAAGCAGCTATTGAGCCCTTCACAGGAGAGTCAGCGTTCCACAGCTGTTGGGCACAAAGACACCCACAGGATGGGCACAAAAAGCCTCTTAAAGGGTCTGAGAATGCAACGTGTCTCTGGTGACCGGTAAGGGTAGTCACCCTTACAGCCATGAGCCCCTCAAGACCACTGCAAACAGGGCTTTGCAAGCCCAACTCTTGCCCAGGAACAGAATGACCATTGTTTGAGGGTTTAGTCCCCAGGAGAGTTATCCCCACTGGGAAACGCATGGCGTTGGACACACACACACTCAGGGGACTGGGACTGCAGCCCTCCATAGCACAGGGAAACAGGGCTCTGCCCACTGAGAGCTGATGGATCCATGGGGCTGAAGGAAGTGCTCCAAGACCCACTCTCTTGTCTGTAAAGAGGGGTGTAGAAACAGCCTCATCACCTCTGGCCAAGTGCTCTGCACAGTCGGACATCTCCTTGAATACTTCCTAAAGACAGAGCTGTCAGCCCTCCATGAGGCTTTCCTAAGCCCAAAAAATCTGTTCTCTGGAAAATTCAGGCCACTTAACCAGCACATAGTGGGCATCTGCTAGTGAGTCAAGAGGAAACTGCAACCAGAACATTATCTAACAGCCAGTTACACAGGAAACACTCTGAGCTGTAGAAGATCACACCCTACTCCTTCCTCTGGGTTTTTTTTTTTGTTTTCTTAACATGGTGTTCCCCATGCCATTCCCACTGCTGAAGTGGGAGAAGTGTTCGCCCATACCAGGGGGTGGGATTTGAACTCCAGCTGTCCATGGACTTGGTCCTGCAGATTGTCCCATCCCCAGTTGTGCAGAGAGGGGCTGGCACAGAGAGCCTGGGCATGCTGCAGGAACCGCACTGCCAACAGCACACGTGGGGAAGCGTCACTCACCGGGTGACAGTACAGCTCAGAGCCCAGCCAAACTGGGTGGCTGCACAGGGACACCTCCCCAGGATGCTGCAAACACCAGCAAGGGGCACAAAACTACCCTCCACAGCGTGACAGCCCTCCTTTCTATTCACAAATAAACACTATAAAATATGAACATATTAATCTCTTCATTAAAAGTATCTGCACTGCCACTGGCTAAAATTCAAAAGTTTCAAGGGCATAAAGAACAAAATTTTTTCCTCCTTCAGTTAAAAAAAAATGTTTGTCTCTCACTGTCGGCAAACCAGCAATGTAAATGAACATTTGAAAGTCACTGTATAACGAAGAGTCATTTTATATAATCAGATTAAAAAGAGAAAACCGAACGCAAACAGAAAACTTGAGCTTCTTGGAAAAAAAGAACAGAAATGAAAACATGAAGAAGCCACTAACAGGAACAAAATGGGTAAACCAGTGTTAGTCCAGATCCAACCCTGGTCTGAACCTCTGCATATATAATTCTACTAGTTCTGCTACTCATTATGCTCATTTTAAAAAATAGAAACAGATCTTTTCAAGCAACAGTTGAAGTTCAAGAGAAAATTTTTAACACTATAAAATTTTCCAGACTCTTTCTAGAAATTTTACCAGGTTGATTAATTTGGTCAAAACATTAAACACAATGTCAAGAATTCTCATTTGCTATCAGTTATCCATATGGTCTCAGAATAAAAATACTTTTGTGAAGTCATACATTTGGGAAAAAGAAAAAAAGAGTGGATCTTCCTTTCCCAAGAACCATGGTGAAGTGAGGCCAGAGATGCCCACATCCCCCTCCTGTGAGCCCCCCCTACTCCTCAACCCTGACTCACAGTCCAGGTCTTTGGTATTTTTGAAAGCCACCCCTGGAACTCCAGCAGGCACAAGCAACCAAGAGCCATTTGCCTCCAAAATCGACTCCACAAGGATTAGCACCAGCCTCAAGGCTCAGTCATAGCTCCAACAGGCCTGGCACAGCCATCGAGTTCATATGTCCCTAGCAGAAAGCATTTTCCCAATTGCCATTTCTGGAAATGTTCTTCAAATATTTTTGCTGGTCCTCATCTACAGGACAACCTTAAAGAGCATTTGCAACTCTGTCTCCAGGAAATATGTGTAAAGTTGTTTCATTATCTTAAAATGCTGCTTTCGTTTCTGCTCATTAAAAGCACACTTCAGGTTCCTGCACAAATGCCCAGTTGATGTGATCTGGACACTCAAAACTGGGTTTTAGTTCTCTCTACTCTTCTTATTTCATTTGCTGCCCACAACCTGTGTTCTCTGTTCCAGGGACAGCTGTATCAGACCTGAGCTACCACTGAAAAATGCCCTGGATAAAATCCTCTCTCTCTGCAATGCCTGGCACTCCAGGCAATTGCACTCAGCCTAGATTCCAGGAGCAGCATCCTCCCTGCAGACACAGAGCAATAAACAGCTGTTCTGCACATCCCACACCCCTGCACACCGAGCCACTCGGAAGGGAAAGGAAAGCAAGGAAGCTGAGGTAATGCACGCGTTACAGTCCTCACCTTTAGGGAGTCAAAGCAGGCAATAACTCGACCATTTTCCACATGGCAACTCCGTGACGGATGGGCGAACTTGCACTCTGCATCAGACCGAGAACAAGTCCCTCTCTGAAACTCTCGACACACTTCTAACGTCAGCCATTTTGTATCACGAACCAGGGAAACGTTTACAGCCATATTAAAAAACAAAAATTAAAATGCAAGCAATCGCACCCTTCCTCAGGGTGATATTTACTGCTGATCTTCTTTTTTCTTCTTTTTTTTTAAAAAAAGGGTAAAAAAGTGAATTCAAGTTAAACGTGAAGAAATAACTAACTTGTTGCTTTGGTAGAACTCCTATTCATCAGCACTTAGGTTTTCATTTAAGTCAAATCGTGTTTCTTTAAACAAGAATTAAACATAAAGCCAATCATAAAATAGAAATCTTATCAGAACAACTGAAAATCAAATTAGAGGCCAGCTCCTAAAAGTGCAATTGTAGAAGTTAAAATACAAGTGTTATATTTTGTGCCACTGCCAAAGTTACTTGCAAGTAACTGGCAGACTTTCAAAAGAATTCTGTGCTCTCCAGTTAATGGTTTCAATTATTCTTGCAAAAAGCATATGCTGCTGGCAGCACTTCAGTTTGTGGAATGGTCTCGGTCCTTGGGGAGAAAACTTCGGGTTTTGTTTTTTTTTTTCCTTCTATTTCTTGCTTCTAAAAATTACGGTTCACGAGCATCAAAACAGGCAAAAGGATGTCTGCTTTTTTTTTCTCTTTCTTTTCTTTTAAATATTTGCTACATAGTCGGGGGAAGGAAAAAAAATAAAATGGCTGAGCAAACTGCGTGTAAATGGGGAGCAAAAAAAAAAAAAAAGGGCAAGGCTGGAGGAGCCGCCGTCAGGGCACGGACCGCAAGCAACGCCGAATTAAACAGAGAGGGGGGCGAGGGGCAGAGAGAGGCAGCCCTAGACAGAAATCCAAGCAGCGCTGGCTTCAGGAAAGGCACTTTTCAGCAACCTGCAGGAAAAAGAGAAATAGAATCAGCCAGGAGCCTGCGGCCCCGCTCGGCCGGGCGGGCGCGGGGCGGCGCCGGCGGCCATTGCGGGCACGGGGGCACTGCCCGCGCCGCGCTGCGCATGGGAGGCGGCGCCGGCCAATGGCGCTTGCCGTTACAGCAGCACCCGCGGGCAGCCGACCAATACAAGAGACCGTTTCATAGGGCCGCGGAGGGTGCCCGCCGCACGCCGCAGCCCCGGGACCCTCTGGGCCCGGCCGGGACCCACCGGCCCTCCCACACTACGGGGGAATAGTGTGCTCTCCAGTATTTTTATTTATTTATTTTAAAATTAACATTAACTAACCCACCCCCTCTTCAGTAGGAAACGTTCAGGCAGGAAGAGCAGCCGGTGGCTTTCTTAGATGCGAGGCTCCGGCTCAGCCCTGCACCGCTCCGCACTTCCAAGGTGTTCCATTAAACCCAGCCCAGCGCACGGCTGCTCCTGCCGTGGCGCATGGAGACAAACGACCGCTTCGCAGCCGCTCCTCTATGGAGTCAGAGCCTACAAAACTAAGAGCAAACCCGACAGGGGAACCTAAGCCACACACACACACACGGAAAAAATTAACTCATTGCTCACAGCTGTAGTTTTCCACCAGACCAAAGGCAACTCGAATTACTCTGACTCCAGCAACTCGTGTTATACAACAAACAACTTTCAATGCATTCCAGTTGAAGGCTTCCTTGGCATCCACTAAAATGTTAAGCTGTCCCTAGAGTCTCCCATTCTAATATTAGCGGTACCATTGCCGCCTGATAGGATTGGGCTGTTTCCAAGTTCCAAAATCCAGCCCTTTATCTTCCTAAAGTACGACCGTCCACTTCTGCAAACATTTGACAGGCACGGGATGTTGCCTGTGTGACTGCTATTAAGATTTCAAGCTTTCGTAGGAGAAGAGCCTTCAACTACAAAAAAAGGAAGCTTAAACTCCTCTTTTATTATTGGTGTGTTATTGCAATTACACTGATCAGTAACTGAAACCTACTGGAGCTGGAAACAATGGAAACAATGCTACCAAGGAAGAAGTGTGGGAAGAGGCTGTCATCAGCAGCAGGGGGTGGGGCACAGAGGCTGTTTGATTCACAGATCGAATTATTTCAATTTAGAAAAAACAATCCTCGTTAAACCTACACTGCAAGTACTTTCTAGGCTTAATTAGACTCAAGTTGATAACAAAACCTGCCCAGATCCCTGCAATCCAGCTTGAGGCATCAGCACAAAGCTTGGTCTAACCCATGCTTCTGGAAGGACCTTTGCATTCTTGCACATCAGGTGGGGAACAGAGACTGCAAACGTCATATTTGCCTAGCGTGTTTTAAACTTCAAAGAGAAGGAAGAAAGGCACATCTAACCATGCTCATGTCTTTTGGGTTTTGTAAAGAAGAGATGCTCTAAATCAATTCCAATTTCGCAAACAGGAAAAATTTATACAGGAATCCCATTCACTGGTATGTGGGCTCTGTGTTCAAATGAGCTCAGAAAGGAAAAGAAAGGAAAAGACGGGCAGAAGCCTTCTGCAGGGAGCTAAGGACTAGCTGGGTGCAGCTCTTATAAACGAGCTAGAACAGGTCAGATATGGGTGGGGATTAGAAAGAATGCACTCTCAGAAGTTCTTTCGAGCAGACTGAAATACAATCATCTTGTGGATTAAGTGCCTATTCCACAGCTTCAGACTACCAAGGGAAGTGAGGGTCTGTTAATGCTGGGGATAGAATATGATGTGTCTGACTTAACACACAGTTACACCAAACACCAAGATGTCCAAACAGTGTAGTAACCTCTGCCCTTCCCAACTCTACAACCTCAAGAAATCCCAGTGTAAAAAACCAAATGTTGATCTTGCTCTCAAACCATGCAGCTCAGGAGCACACACTGCCCACGGGTACATGGCTGCACTAAACTGCTCAGTCCTCAAAATGAAGGGCATAATGTTAATGAAAGCTAAATTAAATGAATTTTACAAAACATTAAACTACACATATCAAACCATTCAGACACATGTAACACGGTGGATATTTTCCTTTACAGCTCATGGAGGAGGAAACAAACCCCACTGATGGAAACTGCCCCTACCCCACATGCTGTAGAAGGGCACGCTCATCTGTGTGAACATTCAAGAGACAAGAAATTTTCTGTGCTATGGAAACAACCCACCTCCCTGCAGAAGGATTGACTCATCTCAGACCCTGGCACTAGAGCTCCTGTACTGGAAGGAGCCAAATGAATGAATATATTCTTCATACCGCAATTGCAGAGCACAGCACCAGCACACACTGCCCCATCACTTGTTTGCTGGGCACTCAGGAGAGCAGTTAAGCACATGCTTAACTCTGAGCGTGCCAACAGTCTTTCTGGAAAGAAAATCTGAAGCATGTTCTTAAGTGCTTTGCTGAATCAGGGCCTAAATAAATGAATCTGCTTCACAGGTTTATCAGGACTGGGAGGCCAGCAAGCACAGGCAGCAGTCATCGTGTTTCGGCTTACACGATCACAGCCCAGAGGAGCACGAGTTAGGCTTTTCTGCAAGTCAACAAATACAGTTCTGCCAGTGTTTGGATTGCTGCAAATCCCTCTCCATGTGGTCACGGGGAAGGCTGGAAACGCATGCATGCAGGGCTGACATCACAGCAAGTGCTGCACACTGCTGCAGCGAGGCTCCCACGCACAGCCCAAGGACAGCACACCTCAGACAGGAACCACCGACAATACACAGCTTCACCTCTCCAGGTTTCAACTCCTGGCAGCAAACAACTCTTCTCACCAGAATGCACCCTTACAATTGTCTTGTATTACCCTTTTTGAGGGGGGAAGGTGTGGGGTGGCTGGCATTTTATTCCCTTTGTTCTCCCGTATATTTCAAATGGGAGGAATTTAAAAAAAAAATCCATGCCAAAACCAACATACAACCTACAAGGATTAAAAAGTAGCTCCAGAAATCAGGGGCCTTGTTAGCATGCAGGAAATACAACAAAGGGTAGGTGCTGCCTTTTGAACCCTTCCCAGCAAGCCAGATCCGTCTGGCAGGGCTCAGCTCCTCCACTACCAGATGAGCCAATCTCATTTCAACGGCATCAGCATCAAAGCTGCAGAAAGCAGCAGAGCAGAGAGAAAAGCCTGTGGCCTTTATCCCTGTAAAGAAACTACACTATCCCTGAAGCCCCTGCTCCAGGGCCACTTGCTGGGCCCAGCTCTAATTGCCTGAGCTGCAGGAGGATGGGGCTTGCTCCAGATGTCAGACCCAGCCTCACAGCTACCGAAGTGCAGGGAACAAGGGCAGTCTGAGGAGCAAAGGTCACACCAGGGCTCACCTCTGGCAGGACTGAGATGCCCTGACCGCTTGAGGTAACATGAGGACGAGCATATTCACTTGATGCTTGAATTCCTCCTGCTTGCCACGAAACTGATCCCCTTCCACTGACAGCCCCCATGGATGTCAACTTGTGAGGACACTTCCTGACAGCCAAGTTCAGAAATGGTAATTTATGTGACAGGATGGATTCGAGCAGCTCCCAAGTGTAAATGATGCTATTTAAAAGAGATTTTTTTTTCTTTCCTTTCTTTTTTTTTTTTTTTTAAGAAAACTGGACTCAGTAGAAGTGCCAAGGTGGGTTCCTTATTTACTGTTTCTCAAGGATTTCTGGGTCACAACTGCTCAGTTGAGAAACAGAAGTGCTGTTGCCCCAACTCACAGTCCAGTGAGTAAGAACAGCAGCTATTCCCTTTGCCTAAAGAGGAATAGGGATACTGCAGACACAGTGGAGTTTTCCCAAGGTTAAGTTCCAGCCGTGCCTGTTCTTTATCATATGTTACTCTGCCCATGCTCCTCTTCCACTCAAACCACCAGCCTGTGACCTTGGAATTGAGGACTGGCTCTCCTGAGTCCAAGCGCATCCCTGCCAGGCTGCAGTGCGCTTTACTTAGTTTTGCAAGTTACAGTCAGTGAAAGCTCAGACCCATCCTGGATGAATGGATGGCTGGATGGATGGATGGATGGATGGATGGATGGATATCCTCGAGGCACAGCAATAGAGAAACTGTGCTTGTGAAATCAAGACCTCAAATTTGACACCAATTCCACTAAAACTAAATATTGCTATTAATGTTCACTGAGTATCTAGATGCTGTCACAGTCCAAAACAGAGTTTTGTCTATGGGCTTTCCTCAAAGCATTAAATTCAGCTGGCAGTACGAATGCCACACTCACTCATCAGTCCTCTGAGATGATTCTGTAACCTGGGATTTTTATTGCACCTTAATGAGTATGGAAGAGCTTGGTGTGCCCACCACCACATCCTTGATAAGCCAGAATAGGGAACTCCTCACCCAAACGGCAGTGAGATGTTTCCATTATCAAACAATCTCCCAAATAAACACAGTCTTCCTGGAAACACTGCAAGGCAAAGAGAAATGGGAGCAATGAAATTAGCACATTGAACTGGTTTGTTCTGAAAGAGAAAGAAAACTCTGTGGAGAATACCACCAATCCAACAGCCTTCCTTTCTCTTCCACTTTCACAGCAAGTAGTAAAGAACACATGAAATTATATCCTTGCTTATCAAAGGAACCGAAAAATTATAGTCAAAGGCAAGGTTTTACTGAAAAGTGTTCTACTGTTACATTTATTGGCAGCGATGCATGAGGTAAGATAATGCATATTTATGGGCAGCTTTCCAAGTCAGTGAGGAGGGAAAACAAAAAAGTTTAAAAAAATCTTCATCTAGAATCCACCAAGCCAGGAACACGTGACATTAGTTGAGTTGGCTGACAGCAAAGGAGTTCATTTTGGCTCGGAAAAGCCCATGGCAAGTTAGGTGCTGTCACCATTGGATCACAAGGCTTTACTTGGGACTGATTCAAAAGCGCTGCTTCACAGCAAAAGAAACCACAAAATTAACCCCCATAAAGTCCAGGTGTGGATCCTTCATTGCTGAAGCAGCAGTGACAATGCTCCTACCCTCCCTCACATAAAACACAGCAGTGTTCAGATTCCCACAGGCATGATTCCTTCCCATGTTCCAATGGTGGAACAGTGACAGTTTGCACACAGCGGGGCTGCCTCGGCCAAGGGCTGGCTCCTGCCCCCCACGCTCCCAGGCTGTGCACTGGGACCGGAGCCATCTCAGCAATGGCAGCTTCTCCAGGGCTCCTCAGCAATCCTGCACTTCATGGGCTGCAGTACTGAGACCAAAGAAGGTCAATTCATTTTCTGTCACCTGCAAGAGGTATTTTTGCTTTCAGATTAGAAAATAATCTTCTATTTTTTGCTCTGGCCCTCATACTTTAAAACAAACACTTCAGGGACACAGTAGACACTTTGAATATTTCCTTTTTGAACATTCTGTACCTGGACACTTTCTCCCTCAGGGAAACACTTTACTTAATTTAAGGTAGACCTTTACAGCTGAAAGAAAATAAACATCCTTTTGTTCTTCTACCAGTTACTCAGAAAAAGAGCAGGTTTCCTCTACCATGGGCATGCATGAAAAGGTTCTGTTCAAGGTCTAATCACAGATGTTGGGGGCCATGAATCACCAGGGGTCACACCGCGTGCCAAAAAGTCAACTCAGTTCCGAGTGCCGTATGTTCAGAACATGATGGCAGAACCCAGAAATAAATAATAAAGCCACGCAAGTAAAACAACTCCCCAGTGCTGCTGCAATGGAAAAGCCTCATTTTCAGGACATAAACCCACTACAGAAGTGACAGGGTGGATGTTTGGGCATGCAGGTACCACACAAATCTGTGCTGAAGGAAGCACTAACACTTGTCCTTCCCTCACACTCTCTCACTCTACTGGCTTAGAGCAACTTTGGAGAGTGGCTGATACTGGTGACCTCTCTGGACAGAGCAGCACAAGAAAGATCCTCCTGCCCCTCAGTGGGGAAGGCTGTACATACTGCATCCCATCCCTTCAGAGGCTCTCCAGCCTTGCTAAACTCTTGGATTTATGGCACTCTGTGGCTGTGGGGCTCTGCAGGGCCAGCAGTGACCCTGTCCTTGAAAAAATGGATCATGCATCATTTGCCTCCTCAGGGCGCTTCCCACTGCTCTTAGATGTCCTGACACAACCTCAGCACCTCTCTTCCATGCAGAGGTGGCCAACTGAAAAAAAACAAAGGGAAGGAAAAAAAAGAAAATATGCAAAATAAACTAGCACGATGGAAGGAAGTCCTTCACTGCAGAGAAAAAGAATGTAAAAATACAGGGAACTTTATCCTCCCTTGTGTAGATGCAATTCTCCACGCTTACACCCTGAAGCAAACAATCATAGGAAAAATTAATGCTGAGTTTAAGGAAATATTGAAAAAATCCCTTTGTTTTTGCATTTCTTGTCCACCAAAATTCAGGGAACTCCTCTCCCCTTCACTCCTACACGATTAGTTCTTCGAAATGCTTCCACAGGCAAATGGCTGGGAGTTATTTCTCAGTATCTTCTGGGGATTTCTAAGCCAAAAATGCACTACAAAAACATTGCATTTTAAGGAGCTTTTTTGTTTATTTGTTGATCTTTGAACAAAGTCACAGAAGCTGCTGTGCTGGACCCACACACGTGCCTTGGCAGAACAAATACCTTCCCATAGGGTGTTCCAGGGCAGCATGCACTGCAGTGCTCCAAAGGGAACTTCCCCCTCTTTCACTAAACAGATTTGTTGTTAGAATAACCACACATGCACATTTCTGTTCTTCTGGGCTTTTGATTTTCTGCCATCAGCTTATTTGAAACCAGTTAGAGGTCAAGACCCCTTTCCTAATCCAGCTCTCTACTAGGACTGATAGTGACTGCCATCCGACCCCTGTGGGATCTGGGGGATGCTCTGCTGATCACGCAGTCAAGTGAGAGTTTTGTCTGACTAAGGCCATCACCAGTAAGAGACACATGGAGAAAAATGCTCCCTTTCTATTAGGACCTTCTGGCTTCCTACATGAGGCAACTTCCCAGTGCAGAGGGCCAGAGAGCTGCCTTACAGCAGGGTGGCTGACCCCCAAAAGGAGCATTTCCTCTGCAGTGCAGAAGCAGCTACTGCACTTGCTGTGAAACAGTGCTAAAATCCTCTCCAGTGCCAGCACCACTTGGGAGGGGTTAGGACCACAATTACACCAGCTGCAAACACAAAAGAAAAGAGGAAAAAAAATTGTTGGCAGGGATCTCTGGAGGTCAGCTAATCCAAACCCTGTCTCAAAGCACAGCCAGCTTCAGAGGTGGATGCTTCCATATCCAAGCACAAAGAGAGCTCAATTGAGTCAAACAAATTTACAGAGGAGACAGGAAAGGCCAAGGCTCATTAAGGCTTGTTCCCCACCATGTAATCGTAAGAAATAGGATCAAGCAGATGTATCCCACAATCTATCTGATTATCCTACTCAGTGTTCAAGAAACCCCCAAGGTCCTTGCCAATCACGTAAGTGTCTGCATGTGTTTGGGACAGCTGAGAGGAGGGAATGCTTTTACCCCACTGCCCTTCCTGATATTCTGCTGACAGGAACAACCTACAGGTATCTCCTAAGCTCCAAGCACAATCCTAGCCCTCAAGACAGGCAATATACTCAGCCAGGAGAAAAACAGAAACAGGAGCCCAGCTCAGTCATTCACTGTACTGCAAAGACAGTCTGGGACTTTGAGGAGGTATCAGATGTGTTCTATACACAGAGGAGACCAACCCAGAGCTGGTGCTTCATAGATACCTCTGCCCAGGCACACATACTTGTGTCTGGAAAATTCCCACTCAAGACTTCTCAATCACAGCGCCTTCTGCTCAAAGAGTCAGGTTTTTCTCCAACAAAAAGGCACTTTCCCTGCAGGTCCCATATTATATCTTCTATAAGCACATACATGCTCCTACACACACACTACAGCTGAAGACACTCCAGTGTTAACTGCTCTACCTGGTCACCACGGGCCTGCAGAAAGAGGAGACAGCATTTGGACTGTGGTTTGAATTCTTTCTCAGCTGGGAGAATTCAGAGAAAACAAAAAAAGTTTTTCTTTTAACATTCTTTGTACTGAGCACTTGGATAAGCCATAAGTAACTTGGCAGCAAACCAGTTTGGTACAAACACAGCACACCAGAACACAATGCAGTCATCACAAAGCCACCATTCCGGGCCAGACAGTAATTTTCCCCTTCACGCAGGGCAGGCCTCCAAAATCTTTGTGCTCCTACATTCGAGTCCATCTGCATTACATGATGAGTTAAAAATGAGGACTCATGCACAATAGGGAAAACACCTATCATTTATGGGCTACATGGAAGGGAAATACAGTGCACAAAGGTACCCAAAATACGCTGGTCAAACAATTCAGGACTTGAGAAAAGTAAAGCCTTGACTAATTTCTCAACTCAGACCTCCAGCAGCATCCTCAGGTTGCAAATCAAATACGCAATGGCAGGAGGAGACTGAAAGGTTGGTAACAAAAGCATCCAATGTATTTACAATATTTTCTTTCAGAATTAAAATAAAGAAGTTAGAACAAGTAGGAAAGCAGGAAAACCAAACATAGTGGTAATTGAGAGCATATTTACCACTTCCATATGCCAGCAAAAACCCAGAGCAGCCTAGTCCCAAACCCCAAAGGCATTATCATTGCACAGGTAGTCATCATTTTGACAGGAAAGATGCTCTAGTCCTATCAGGATGGGACCCTGGAAACGGGCTGAAACACTGCTGCAGCCACAAGTGCCACAAGTGACAAGTCACTTAATCCCCCTGCAAACGGCGGTTGTTACTTTCCCATCTATCAGTGATATCTGGCAGATAAAACACAGGAACTGCAATCAGGCATTAAGAAACTGCTGCGGTAAAGACTGCACAGGCACCAGATGAACAGATCTGTTTCAGACCCCACAGCCATTACAGTATGAAGCAGGATAGAGGAGAGAGAGCAGAAAGCATGCACACGCACAGAGATCTGCTCCATTAATCCAGCAGGCTGCAACAGGATGAAAGGCACCATCCAACAATTCCAATCCTGCTTGCACAGCAGTAAACAGCCTCCCAGCGTGCAGGGGAGGCACTGCTGTCGTATGTACAGGGGAGCAGCCAAGTCAAAAGGCACCTAAAGCTGTAAGGGCGAGGTTTGGCACCAAGCACCACCCACTCTACTCGCTGTCCAGTGCTCCTGTGGGAAACAGGGTTTAGGGGTGCATGCAGAGAGAAGCCAGCACAGCTAAGACCTAAAAAAGGCAAGAGGAAGTCAAAATCATCCTTGAGGCACTTCCCAAGCCATTCAGAGTTAGAGTTGGCCTCTCCTGCCTTCCATGCACCCCAAAATCTGTTATTCATTACTCTTTACCTCACTGCCAGGTGGATGAATCAACTTTCCAGGGACTGAATATCCTCTGTTTTCCCTGACATGCCTGAGTCATTGAAAACCAACTGAAATCCTCAGATCCTCAATTATCTCATTACCCTCCTGCATCTGTAACACCACAACCTGTAACTCCCCTTCCCCATGGAAGTCTTAGTGACCTGAATTATTTTCAATTTCCCCCTTAATGCCCGTGGGCATGCTTTCTTCTAGAAAGCATCTGAATCAGCATGAAACCTCTGAATCAAAACCAGGGGCCCAAGAAGGTGGGCAGATGTACAGACGAACAGTGTCTTCCATGTTCCCCACCCTTCCTGCCACCAGTCTGCAGCCCTCAGCCACATGTAAACACACAAGCACCCACCCCTGACTGGCTGGGTATCTGTCCAAGCTGAATTTTAAAGAATTGGCAAAAAAACTCCAAGTAGGGATATATTCCATTAAACCCTGAGTGCACACACTGAACCACTATCCATTAACACACTTTTGTCCCCCCATCCAAGAAAAGGAGCTTGGGTGATGGCAGAGGGAAGAGGGGATAGATAGCAAGTGAAGTCTTTGTTTTAATTGGCTGCTGTTAAGAACATTAGAAGGATGTTTGAAGGAGAATGATTATGGGCAGAGTGCAGAGGAGGTAATCAGAAGTGTCCAACAAACTGAATTTATGATGCGGCTTAGCAATCCATCACCTGGCTATCATTCCTATGTACATGCACGTACATAAGCCTCAAAATATATTTAGCTCAGGGGATCTGGAAAAAAGAGGCTTTTCTTGCAACTCCAGCTAACAGTACTTTGCTCCTTATAATATTACAGAAGCAATCTTTTTCCAACAAGGCAGGAAAATCAGATATAAAGGATAAATTGTTTTAAATTCTTCTTAGTGTGAAGACAACTTTGTTTACTAAATGCATACGAGGGAACATGTGTACAGCACAAACTCAGCAGTGGAAATTTGGCTCCCTGCAATTCCCTGTTATATAGATGCATTTTTTTCCAGAGGAAGTCCAATGATCTTGTTTGTTTTCACCACTAATAGAGGAGTTCAATGAAATTTTCTATTGGGAAAGTCTAATGAGGTCAGAATAAGAGAACAGAGTAACTAGGAAGGAATGTCATTGCGTTTTATTTTTAGAAGAAGGATAAAGGTGGGGCCTCACAAGAGGCAGGGGATGGGCCTGTTTTGGCACAGAGGGACAGGCTAGAACGCTTGGTCCTGTGAGCCTGAGGGGGTTTAGAGTTTGGTTTTTTTATTGCAACAACGAATCCCTTGCCAAAATCAGTGAATGAGTGGAGGGGTCCAGTTGGGAGAAGAGCAGAGTGATGCCTGGGGGTGCACAGACAGCGGGGTGAGAGCAGCCCTAGGGAATGACTGAGGGGCAGTTCTCAACCACACTCCCCTCCCCAACCTGTTCCCCTTTCTTTCCTGGGAAGATGAGCCCCTTCAGCTGCTCCACTGATCTGTGGATCTCTTTACTGCAATTTAAAGGGAATCTAAGTTACAACAGGGTAAACATGGAAGGAATCAAGAGTAAGAAAAGCTCAATGCAGAAGCGCAGAGGGGCACATGGCTCTGCGAAGGGAGCAGTCATGACTACAACAGGAAACAGGATTGACTGTTGTTAAGGCTGGATGTCAAAACCCAGAGGCAGCCCCAGGGAGAGGAGATGGGCCAGAGTAAGGCTGTGAAAATAAAAAGGAAGGAACAAAACTAAATTAAAGAACTGAAGCAGAGCGGAAAGGGGCTTGACTAGGATAAACAGGTAAGGAGGAAAAAGGGTGCATTCAAGAGCAAGCAGGCCGTGGTCTGTTTCCTGGCATCAGCTAATCTGATTGGCACAGAGATACAAGAAACAGAGGCTTAAATAGCTCATGGGAGCAGACCTTCAGCTGGAGAGAGCCATCATCACTCAGCAATTAACTCCCTCGCAGGCTCTGCCCCCAAACCCGAAGTGCAGAGCTGACCCTGTTGAGCACTGCCAATGCAGAACGAAGGAGCATAAGAGGAAGTGTCTTTCCAAGGGTTAACAGACAGCAGAGAACAAGCTGTTCCATGCATTCAGGTCACAAAAAACAGAACTGGGACTCACCACGCGCACCATGCAGACACTGCTCTGCCAGGATCACCAGGGCTAAGTGCAAGAGCAGCCAACTCTGCCTGCTAGGAATGAGGATGCAAGGAGTTTCACCTTAAAAAACGTGCAACGACAGTGTTAACCCAGGGGAGTATTAATTAGGGAACATTGAGGCATCTGAGAAGACCAGAGACTAGAATCTCTGTTCTGTCTCCTGAAATATTCTGTCTAGGAAAGGAGTAAGGGAAAACTCTTTAGGGGGAAAGTGTGTGGGACCAGGCATAAAGCACTCTTTCACCCTTTCCTGTGCTGTCAAGTGCTTCAGGTTTCCTACTTGTGCTGAATATATAGGTGGAAACAACCTAGAAGACTGGAACCAGAACCCCAGGAATGGTTCAGGGAGGGCAAGAAAATGCTTCTTGACAAGGAGTCATGAGAGGTTGGACTTCCCCTCCAGCATGCAAGCCCTCAAACATCATATTTCAGAGTGGTGCACTGTTTGTGGGTCCTTACTTTGCTCCTGTCCACAGGCAGGTATGGGCAAAGAAGGCAGGAACAGCAGGAGTGGAGGAATGACTCTCCCTCCAGCTGGGCTACAGCTGGTGAAAACGATCCAGCAGCCCCATAGATGCCCAGGAGTAACAGCACAGCACACGTGCACAATCTCCCACCCTGGTGCTCCAGCCTCCCACTCCTTCTGAGGACTCCCTAAGGATGCCACTGTTTGCCTGCTCACTATTCCCCATCCAACTCCTTGTTTAGTGCTTGCCCAGCCTCTGCAGCACTTTTCAAAGCTTCATGTGCCCACAGCACCTTTTGGCAAGGACCTCCAGAGCTCCATTATGACTTCTGTGAAAGGAAAGGCCTCCTGTAAATCCCCAGACACCATCATGCCCTTATGTCCCTGCCCTTCCCCCAGCTGGTTTTATGATACACCGCAGACGGAGCATCAGTCTCTTCTCAGAGACACATGCTTTTTGGGGCTTCTAGTATCAGCAATCAACTTAAAATCTATGTACAGTGGTTTACAAAGCTATTTTCCTGTTAGATAAAAGGAAGGGGCAGAGTGAAACAGAAAATTGCAGGATGAAATGCCACAATTTCCAACCCTTTCTGGGAGCTTGACATGGCAAGTCTCATTTCCAACTCCAGACCTGGGAGAAATCTTGCAATTAAAAAAATTAACAGTGACCTTGAATACAATGGCTACAGTTTAACTTACCCGCACTCAGGCTTTGTTAACCAAGAAGCCCTTCTGTAAACTACAGCACAAAGGCACTTTTCCAAAGATCAGGTTACCTCAGCCCAGCCACACCACGTTGGACATTTTAAAAACCTTTATTTAAAAGCTCAAAAGAGTTCTCCAGTGCTGAAACCGCCCTATTCACTCTTCACCCTCTGCTCTGCAGGGAGCAAGGTGAGCATGAGCCTGGCTCAACCCATGGCTAAGGCAGGGCTTGCAGTAAAGCAATAACAACCACAAGCATTTCCAAGGCACTGATGACCAGCTGGGTGGGGTTACATCACATCCATGAACCTAATCACCATCTCAACCTCTGGAACTGCACAGCAGAGGCTGCACCAGGATTATAACACAAAGTAAGATACTCTTAAAACATGCATCTTTCAAGGCTCTGGAGAGCCTTACAGCTACATCTTCACAGATAATTACATCACAGGTACAGGACAAGGTTAGCAAGTAAGTGCCCAGAGCTAATGAGCCAGTTTATCCATTTTATCTAGCAGAGAAGTGGTTTTTACCCTCCATTCCACAGTAATGTTAGCTTGACAGGTGCAGCGCCCACAGTAAATACTAAGGCTGTCCCATATTCTGAATTATCCCTTTAGGGATGAAAGCAAAGATACATATTCAGGGAAAGGATGTTTCCTGCAGCCTCCCGCACATCTTGCAGCATCAGAAAATTAAGATGATTAGAAGAGCAAAGCCTGATGCTTCTCCTAAAGCAAAACTTATTTGGTATCATTACTCATAGGCCAGTTAAACTAGGGAGCTGGCTACTCTGGACTCTTTTCTGCTTACTTTTTTATGGATTATAGAGCAAAATATAAAATTCAAAGAAATGTCCTGGAAATGCCGTGTGCCCTAGGACACTGAGCCTAATTTTGCCTCTCTCCTTAAATTGTTACCCTTAACAAAATATCAACTGCATGCATTTGCTCTAATTGCCTAGCTGGAATATCATTGAAATGTGGTGGCAGTTGGTAATTTTTAACTCTGGGAAGTGTTTTTTATGGCAGTACTTCCTGCTGGGGTTGGTCTTAACATGTTGTCCTCACTCCTCTGGAAGGCTCACCAAGACCACATCAGACACAGATATCTGCGCATGTGGATGGACCAAGGTCTTAGAAGTATTATCAGACTACAAGAGAGCTATGAGCTTCAAATGGTCTTGTTTCCATCCAGGCAGATGTTCAGCATTGTAGATTCATTCTCATCTCTTGGCAGTTTTAATTGCTCTATCAGCACATCTGCCGAGCTCCACACTATTTCTGCCCAGCCTGAGCTCTGCCTGCAGACAGAAGGGCTCTTTTTGTCTGGATCTTTGTTCTTTCAACATAATCTAAATATCACTCCCTTAACACCTGATTTAGTATTTCAACCCCTCTAATTACACACAGTGAGATTTTATCGGAAATCTGATTATTGTTTGAAAGTCTGAGCATTTCATCCCAGCCTCAGAATTGATCTATTGACTGCCTTTAAATCTCACATTTTAATTTAACATTTAACACTTTATACCCGCATTAATTACATTTCCCATGATCAATATCAACAAACACTGTCTCTGGCCCTCTCCTGATAGAGAGACCTTGGAGACCCTGCTCTGCCAAACACTCTCGACAGCTTTGCTCTTGAACATGGACATTTACAGGGCTGATCTATCCAGTGGAAGAGGAAGAGAAAGGAAAAAGTCATGAGAAACAGCAGTGGTGAGTAAGTAGCAACGTTTAGGAAGCAACATCAGGTGCAGACCTGGCCATGGTAGTGGCACAGGGACTGGCCTGGTCCCAGGACGTGGGGAGCAGAGACTCCAGCCAGCTCAACACCCATCTGTCCCACTCCCACCTTGGCTGGAGGGCAACTTGGCTCTGAAACAGGGAGCCACCAAGTGTAGGCTCACTGCAATTCCTGCTCACTCCAAACAGTGGGTGAGCTGGGCTTGGCCTGTCCAGGAGCTGCACGCAAGCACCGGGCCATGGGAAATGCCTGGCTGGCTCAGCATCTCCTGGCATTTAACCAGCTACAGGTCTAGTCCCCCTGTTTGCCTCCACACAGAACAGGAAAAGCAAAGTGCCCCTCTGATCTCTGAGTCTAGCAGATCTCTTATGAGCAAACACAAACTGCACAGATTAATATTAATTACTAATTAAGGAAGACACCCATCATGCTGCCTCTCTATCCAGCCACTGCCAGTCTCAAAGGTGGCTGCTATAAGGCACTGGATCCAGCTTTGCCAGGAGGACAGTACAAAATTTCTTTCTCTAGGCCATGGGAAGCAGAACTGGCTGTGCTTGAGGAGGGTCAGGTCCTCCTTGTACCCCATCTGCAATGCATTTGTGTTTGTGTTGCGACTGGAGATGGAAGATGACATTGTCCCCAGTACCGCAGAAAACAGGAATATTTGTCCCTGAATAATTTCTCTAGCATATTAAGCACAAGTCATTCTTATGCAAAGACTGCCCTGTACAGCTGCCAAGGTCAGTAAGACCTTGCTTTATTTGCTGCATAAGGGCTGGCTGTGCAAGAATTACCTTGTACATATTTTTCCATGTGTTGTCTTAGATTTCCCTGCTGCTAGTGTCTATGCATCTTGCTGTCTGTTCAGTAGGTCATGCTACCTTCTCTGGCTGTTAATAATGACTACCCAATATCCAGTGCTCCAGAACAGTCAAAATTCCAGCAAACCAACTCTTACAGTATGTTTAATTCAAAAGACAGCAAGAACAACATTGAATAACAATTTTCAAGGAAAACATGCTCCACAGCTTTTGCTAACAACATCAATATGTTTCTATTTTCAGGGGGTCGTGACCTGCTATCCACTCACACAGACATCACTGTTCAGATTCTAGTATCTACATACAGATGATTTTTTGTGCAAGGATTGCATTCAACCACATGGCACTGCCTGCACACACAGGCTCTGGATTACAATATCAGTGAGTGCAGTCTTCAGGAAGCAGCCAAGTACTGAAGAGCCTGGGTTTAAATAGATGATAGGATCTGAAAATAATTCTCTATGTTTTTTAAACTGCAGACATTTTTACAGACTACAGCCAATAGTTATACGTAGACTAAGGACTGTCCCTCTCCCCAGTTTACTAAATCCTGTTACACTGCAGGTACAACAGTCAAATTTAGATATTCACACAAGGAAGAAAAATAGTATTTTGAAACTGTACAATATCATGATACTGCAAAACTCAAAGTTCTTGACATTTAACCCAAGCAACTCCTTTGCAGAAGAACAGAATTAAGTGATCCTCCTGAGGTCAGTGGCCAGTTAGGAGAACTGTCAACAGCCTGCCCTGCTCAGGAAGCACCCTGCCTCACCCCAGCCTCTGAAACCAAATCAGTGGGGAGATGGCAAACAAAAACACATCCCCTGATCTGCCAGGAGCAGTGCAGCAGAGTCTCCCAGCAACCCATCTTTCTTGCTGTTTCATTTCCCCACACCTGATCCACCACAGCAGCATTTGGTGCTGAGCTCCAGTTTATCAATGTCTGATGCAAACAAGCTTCCAGCCAGTGAGGAGATCTGGTCTGGTGGAAACAGCAAGCCAGGACCCCAGAACACAGCTCATACATCCTTCTTCCAGCTCAGAAATCAAGCTGTTCTAACTGCCTCACTTTGCCCCCCAACATTGGTTGAACCCCATTCACAATTTACAGCTAATAACACTAATGTCTTTGCCCCCCAACATTGCTTGAACCCCATTCACAATTTACAGCTAACAACACTAGTGTCACATCACTCTGCGGGCTACAAGCTCCTGGGGTAGAAACCCTCTTCCCCTTTACCCTGCAGCAGTCTCTGACCTTGGTAAAACTCCACAGCCATTACCAGTAACACAAACCATCATTCAAACTTAAACACATCCTGGTGCCAGCAGTTTCTCAACTGGAGACAGGCAGCACTACAATGGGGCTGCACAGAGGGGTTAAAAAGCACTGCTGAAAAGGGATGCAAACAAGGACTCCAGGCTCTGAGCAAGCACACTCTGCCATACAAAAGGTGAGCATCACTTGTGAGCAAGAGCTGTCTGGCTAAGTATACTGCCTTTGTTAACAGAAAAGGCTACATGATGGAGTGGGCTAATTAACTGCATTTTACTTTGGGAAACCCAGGCTTAAATCCTGGCTCTTGTCACAGTTGAAAATGAATTTAGGGACCAGAATAAAGGCCAAGATAATTTATTTTCTACAAAATCATCAAATAGTTGCCCATCCCCTGGCAGAGAGGCCCAGAATCCTATGCGAGGCCACTGCTGCTTATGCAGTTTCTCCAAATACACAAGTTATTAAGTGACTGACGTGAGTGGTGATCACAGCTACCCAGGCTGCTTAGCTGGACTGAGCACCCCAGTGTGATGAATCTCACCATTCAACATGGCCTGTGCTTCATGATGCAGTGCCACATGGGTTGCAGGTCCTACAGGGAGGGACATCATGCCTGGCACGATCTAAAATTCAATTTTCATATGGAGTCATTTATCCCTTAGCTTTGAAGAGCTAAAGCACAGCTCTGGTGTAACTCTAGTTACTTCACTGGAAACCACTAGGACTGGTTGTGGTCCAAGGGAGATGAGGGTAATTTCCCCACTTCCTCCCGGCTGCAGGCTGCCCAGCAGAGCCAGGAGGGAAGTAAGTACTTTCCCCATAAAGTAATTATCTATTTTTATCATGCTAAGAAAGTTTTTCATTTGGAAACCAAAACTCCTACTTCAAGAAGAAGTTAAGGACCCTCTTCCTTTCTGATTTATACCATAGACTTGTAAATCTAATCAAATCAGCCATTTTTTTCTGAAAGGCATCACTGTGGAAAAAAATCAGAACAGCAGACCAGCTCCTGAAGGTCTCCAGGCAAGAAGTAAAGATAAATTACATTCCTGACCCTGGAGGTGGCATGTTCCTTCATACTACTGTTCGCAGTGTCACCTGACCCATCCCAAAGGACAGAGATCCCTGGTGTAAGAACTCTTCTGAGAACAACATACTCAATGTGTAAGCAGCAGCTAATGATCATAAAGCACAATTTTGGCATGGTGTGATGTTCTACCAAAGTATGGGGCTAGTTATTGGCTTCTGAAGTGCCATCACCCTCCTCTTTCCTTCTCTCTCAAAAAAGAGACAGCCTGCAACATCCTCAGCCACCAGCACAACTGAATTTGGGCAGAAAGACACAGTGGAGGTCAAAAGGAGCAAAGAAACATTTTCTGAAGCAGCTTCCAGCACATAATGCTCCAGCGTACAGCACAGCTCAGCAATACAGCACCTTTCATCTGCACCAAGCAGGAGACCCAGACACTTAACCCTCCAGCACAACAAAGTGAGGGGTGGGTGTTGTCATCACAGCAAGGTTTTACACCAAGCCAAAGGTTTGGGTGGGAGGTTTCCCTTGAACGGCAGAAGAAGAAAGCTTAAGTCAGACTTCCAGCCAAAAACTCAGACTCGGGGGGAAGGGATCAGTCAGAAGACACCCATGAACTGGAACAGCAGCCACAGTGCCTTGGGGCTCACAGAGAACTCAGGGACCAGGAGGTCCCTGCTCCCAGGCACCGCGAGATTCCCAAGGCCAACCCAAATTCTGCAAGTAAGGGCCACACATCTCCTCCCACAGTTATCTCTAAATCCTATTTATTCTGCAGAGCTATTCTCCACCCTCCTTCCCTTTTAATCAGGCCTGACCTACAGATGTCAGCCTCATTTCGGCTAAGTCAACACAACTGCCACATCTAGGATGCTGTTACAGGAAAAACCTTACACTCTTGGCTGGATTCCAGAGTCTACTTCTTGGTCTAGACCTGACCTCGTTCCTTTTCTGCAAGCTTAATCCTATACCTTAAGGGCACAGCAAACACACAGTGACTCCAATGCGGGCCTGTCTACACTCGGTCTCCCCTTCAACCTGCAGACTCTTTTGATCACCCTACACAAATAGCCAACAACTATTGACAGGAGGCTCCCTCAGAACTGACTGTTCTTAAAAACCATACATGTTCAAAAGCCAAAAAGCAAACAAAACACACAGTACTTTATGAAAGCCGAATCCCTACCCTAGAGCTCACCCAACAGGACATGAACCTTAAATCAACAGTCCCCAAAGTTCCTCAGAAGCAGCTCTGGCTTCACAGTGAAACCATAGCCAAGTTTAGTATATCCAGCTTCATCTAAAGGTTAGAATGGGGATGAAACCAACCTTAAAAATAATTCATTTCCAATACCTCTGTTATGGGCAGGAATACCTTCCGCTAAAACAGATCGCTCAAACACATTGCTATCCAACCTGGTCCTGAACACTTACTCATCTTTTATCAGAAACACAAATCAGGACACCAATTGAACACAAAGGACTTCAACCAGATACCACATCACCCCTTGACAGCACCTACCAGGCCCAGCTCAGTGACCTGCTGCAATGGTACAGTCAAAGAGCAAGCTGGCTCCTCTATTTTACCACATGTGGCCTAGTCCCTGCTGTCCCCACCCCAAATGGCCAATATGCAGGAGGCACAGGCTACAGATAGATGGACAACAGCTTGTCCTATCTTGCCCAAACACAACATACAAACAGGGTATCAATACTGAGCAGGATCTAGCTCCTGCACTGCAACTTGTGACCCAAAAACCTCGACCCTAGTCACACACCAGCAGCAGCAGTGGGAATATCAAACCACAAATAAGGTACTAGTAGCTAATTTGTTATCTGTTTATTCCAAGAAGGCAGCTAGCTGTGGATTCAAGCTTCAGGCAACAATGCAGGTTTTTGTTAGCTCTCAAAAACATTTGCACAGTGCTTGAAGTATTTGTGGGCGATGTTCGAAACCCCAATTATCTGTATCTGACATGACGCTGAACCAATACACTCCCAGTTCATAGGAGCTGTAAAAGCAAAACTCCCATCAAGGCTAGGAACAGCCTTTGGATCAAATTGTCTGAGCTCTGATACAGTCTTTGAATGTGCTGCAAGAAATCCCCTGTACAAACACACCTTTCATATCATGGGAGGAGGAGGGGAGGGAGAGAAAAAGAGATTAAAACCAAAAGCCAGATCCTCAGGTAACAGAAAAATCAGAGGTTCTCCCCTAGTTTACAGTGCCACAGATTTGAGCCAAAGGTGCTTTTAAAGTCCTTTCATGAAGTATTTTAATCTTTCTGCCTTCTATGTGTGCAATCTAGGCAGTGCTTTTCAGAGAAATTATTTATTCATATTTACAGTGATTCCAGACTGCTTCAAAAGAAAAACTGAAGCATTTCTTTACAAAAGGCAAAGAGCACTAGACTTCTTTCCTCCTTGTTTTTCCTTTCCTTTCTTCCTCAGCTGAAACATTTCTATGTCTCATCTAATAAATAAACAAATTATGTACCTTTCCATAAAAATATGCTCTTCTCTTCACCTCCATGCCAAAAATGCGCTGCCAATTTTTTCTTTTTGCTTTGCAGATGCCACTCAAAATGGAATAAATTCCTTTTTTTTTAAAAAAAAATAGATTTTTCTGTTTAGCTACATATATGAAAAAAACCAGCAAGTCTTACATCACTGGTTGCAGTCTTACAACCTGGAATAAACTGAAGACCATGCTGAAAAGCATGGGATTACCATGGGCTTGCCATCAGTGGGATACCCTAGGAGAAACAGCCACAGCCAAAAGGAAATTACAGGGTCAGGGAAAGTGGCCAAACTGTTGCATCAACTGCCTCAATGTTGCTTCCTAGTAAGTAAGTAGCATCACAAAACTTAATACAATTAAGGCTTTAATCCAAGCCATCAAATGAAGGACCAGTTCCGAAAGGCATGGAGTCACCAGGATACATTTCCTGGCACCCAGGGTAGATGTCCTGAGGACAGGGAGCTCAGGTAGCACACACACCTCTCTTCACTACGTGCCTGCCAGAGGGGAAGCAATATCACAAACAGCAGGTCTGGTTTAAGGCAAGGTTTAAGGTTCTTACAATTGCATTTCATCAGGAGTAAGCTCTAATTCTGCAATGTGGAGGGCAGATGTACATTTTCTTGGGTGGAGATGCCCTCTACAACCCAGCCTAAGACCTTCACTTACATGGGGCTGTGATTAGGGGATTCAGGTCATAAGCAAGCAGATCTCACGCTTTAATTCTCTCTCTCATTTTGGTTGCCTGGATCTCCAGGATGAGC
Organism: Rhabdornis inornatus; assembly: GCA_013397075.1. Taxonomy (NCBI): domain Eukaryota; kingdom Metazoa; phylum Chordata; class Aves; order Passeriformes; family Rhabdornithidae; genus Rhabdornis; species Rhabdornis inornatus. The sequence continues at coordinate 1,595,655 of VWZS01006390.1, forward strand.
AACATCACATTCCTACAGAAACCTAAGCTCGTGTGCAGCAGCTCTCTCCCTCAGAAAAGGGAAATGCATGAGGTTGATCATGATAACCTCCCACTCGAAGATGTCGGATGTGCCACAGCACTTTTTCCCCAAGTTGAAAGCTCCAAACAGCAATCCTAAAGCCAGTCTTGCCTCCTCATGTCCACAATCCAGCTAACAATATTGCATCAAATTCATCAATACCATTGCATTTGTACTTCCCCTCTGGTAAACCATCCAGAAAGTCGTGTATCAAAAACTACAGCAGCCTGCACATTCACACTCTTTCAGTTTCCTCCTAAAATCACTGTGCTGAGAATCTCTTTGGCAACACACAGGTTCAAGACCATCCTAAAACCACACACATGGAAGGATTGCAGCCCTTGTTTCACTCTCCTGTAAGTATCATACAGGATTAACCCCTTACTAAATGATCTGGGACTATGGTAACACACTGCCAGATTTGCTATTTATTTGTGGCAGCTTCCACTACCTGCAGATGCTGTCCAAAAATACAGAAGAAAAACGTGTGCCCCTGGGAGCTCATAGTCTAAAAGCAGAGGTCAGGAGAAACACTCTGTTCTTATTAATGCAGTTCTACAGAGAGCTGGGGAAAAAAAAGAAGCCTCGTCTGTATGCTTCTCAGAAGCAGATTATGGTTAATAATACAAAGATTACCGACATTAAATGAATTTAAATTCATTCTTCTATCATTCAGAATATGAAGGTTTTTTTTCCTTTTTCCCAGAATCACTCCCATGTGTAGTCAGCCTCACCTTCTGCCTATCACAAAGTTATTATATTTGGACAATAATCACCACAGTGGACTTCTCCCCTCAACAGTTTTGTTGTATTTGGAGTCTTAGAAAAAAAAAGTATTTGTAGTGTTAGGACACTTACAATTGCTGCATAAATCTCTGAAGAAGTTTCAGCAATCCTAATGGGCTTTCTGCCTATCAACAGGCAAGGGGAAAGTCTCACTTGTGCTGTAGTAGTGTCACTCCTGCAGACAGAACAAGTGGTGTTCAGCCCTGGGCTCTGCCAGGGAAAGGGAGCTGACACCCGCCAGTATGGAACATGCCACAGCACCAGCACATGTCACAAGCCCACAGGACCAACAAAAAAGTGTCTGCTGCTGGTGACCAAAACTTGATTTTAAATTCTAGTTGCTCCTCACTAACATTCAGATTCAAACTGAAGATACTTCTCTGCACCACCCCACTAGGGATTTAATGGTTTTACAGCCAGCACAGCAAACTGAAGATGGAGCACAGTAACAGCAGCAAAGCCAAACACAGATTTATTTTCATGAGACAAAACTCATTTCGAAACTTAAGTTTTGGTTCAACTGTAAAATCCTCTCCCTAGTCACCATGACACTGACAGAGAAATATCTGAGGATGCTCAAGAGAAAGCCATCAGACAAGCAAGTCACCAGTCACATGTTTGCTGCAGAACATCACAAATGATTGTGCTAAAAAAGCAACTCACAAGTGTTTGAATCCACATTTTACTGAGAGAAAGGAAACTTCATGTCAAAAAACCTGTCAGTCAGTCCCAGATCTGGCATGCTTGGCTGGACTGTGGCATTCCCCACTTACTCTCCTGGTCCCTACATTGGGAAGTCAAGCCAATATATCCCCACACCTACAAAACCAGAATTAGTGGGCAGTTGTCTGAAATGTAGTGTGTGGTGAATTGCCACTGCATGGAATCAGTCCAACTCAACTGCCCAGCCTTTTTGTTTCAAAAAGGGAATTACTGCTGCTAAAAAGCACCTGCCTTAGCTCACAGCCTTATGCAATGGATGCTCTAAGCATTTTTCTAATTAAATCAGTATATAATTATTCGAGTGTTTTATTGAACCAAAAAACCCCAGCACCTTGCGAAAGGCTGCCAGAGACTGACTCAGCCTCACCCTTGCAGACACTCTCCTTCATCACTGGGCATCCTCCAGCTCCACTTTCACCACCTTTTCCAGCTGACCCAAGCACAGCTGCATTGGCCCAGGCATCATTCCTGCCCTCCCCCTCAGCCAGGACAAGCATTCAGAAGACTGACAAAGCAGAGGAAAGAGGACAGCAGCAGTGAGGAAAGAGAACACACCTTTCAGTGCCAAAAAACATATGAAGCACATGAAGGAGCAGGCTTAGCTCCTCGTGGCACCCATGAAGCCAAGAGCACTTGGCATAGCCTGGGAGCTCAAGCAGCCAATGGCTCTGCCTTGGCAATGCCCCATTGTCAAGAGGTTTCCACCTCTTGTCCCAAATACACACATTCCTCACAAGATGTTCCAAGATCTAGGGGAAAACCATAATGTAAGCTGGCATGCAAAATGGTGTCACCATCCAACTAGGGGCATCTGTAACAGTCTCTACACCTGGGCTGAATGTAGAAATCCAGGTATCTCTAGAAAAACAAGATGGGTGGCACTGTACAGAAAATGAATAAATCTGTTATTAAACACAGAGAAGCTTCCCTGTACCTTATTAATAGATCTCAAGGCCTTGTCAGAAGGATAACCTTCCACCTAACACAGGGCACAGAATGAATTTGGCGTTTGGCAGCAGCATCCTCATTCCAACCTTGGTACTTGAGCATCAGCTACTGAATGAGTCATATTACAACAGTCACCAGAGCTGGAAAGTCCCCAACCCAGCAGGTCTCTCCCTTCAGCAAGGTTCATAAAACCTCATGCAGAATCTGCCCTACATGCCATATACATCTCCACAGTCTCAGAAGAAACGTAGATCACAGCTACTCAATCCCTTGCTCTGCACGTGAAAATTTGATGAAGGTGGTCAATCCTGTGAGAAAGCCACCCAAGAGAGGTGCCCTGGGCAGACTGGTCCAAGGGAGTGTGCATTGCAGGTATGGGGAGGAGTGGAGATAACCTGCTTGCACTTCTGAGCAAGGAGGAGAGGCTGGTTGCACCCAGAAGCAGCAGGGGAGGTGTCACTTCACTGCAGAGATGCAGGAGGGAAGGGGCTCGCCGTTCATGCTGCAGGAGAGCAGCCCACTCTGGTTTCCTTATTTACATGACCTGAAGTGCAGCTTCCTCAAGCACCATGTGAAAGGTGCTGCTTCATTAGCCAGACCACGCCTGGGCACTTGGGACGCCGCCAATGTTAGCTCGTTACCGAGGCTCTGCTTAACGAAGGGCACTGAGGTTGTCACACCAAGTGCTTCACTGAGTAATTAGTCGAGCCAAATTCATCAGTGATGAACTTGGTTTGAGGAACAAGCAGAGTACACGGAATGGAGGCATATGTTTGTGGATCCAGGAGCCAAGAACAAACGCAAGGTAGAGATGCCAGTGCCAAAACCTGGGGAGTCTGTCTAAGGGCATGGAGGCTTCACTAAACACCTCTGCATTCTGACTTCCTCAGTCAGATACAACTCCAGCATCCGGAGGCTCAAGAGAAAGGAGGATAAACCACCTGTAACCTTGTGAATGGCTCCATGCTACTGTTTCTTTTATGTACTTCAAAAATAACTCCACTGAAATGTATCTGAATGCAATACAAGCCCCCCGAGCCAGCACAGCTTATTACTATTTATATAAAAATGTTCAGACTATATTTGAAAGGAGCCCACTGATACCTGGTATAGCCATAAAAAGATTTACCCATTCTGACTTGCTGGCTGCAGAGTAGAAGATCCTACAGCTGAGCTACTTAAGAAGAGTGACCAGCCTTGATTAAGAGTTTTGATAGATTTTGGAGAGAGAAACCCAAACACTTCTGCTGCCCAACCAGGGCACAGCCCAAAGAGCCTGATTTGCTCTTCTCCATCTGTTTTGCACCCTATGGCCTGTGGTAACATTTTACATGCTGTGGACTAACCCAGTGCTCTGGAGAACAACTCCCAGCAGCAGCCCAGCAGTCAGCCATGGCTCAGAGCCTGTCCTTTACCGGGCAGGATTTCCCATCAATGACATGGGGATGTTTTATTACAGCTCACCATTCCAGCCTTTAGGACCACTTTAACAACTGCTCCATCAACCCACACAGGCTCCTCCCAGCATCACAGCCCTGCATTGCACAACCACACCTCACCACCACACATTCCCAGAACCTTCCACCAAAACATTAGCAAATGCTTCACAAGCACTAATGAATTAAGTCCCAGCATCCCAATTAACTTCAGGAGGAGAGAAGCAGGCTGAGGTGTCCTCATCTCCCTGTGAGCCTGGTGAAGAGCCAGGCATGGCAGACAGACCTGCCAGCTCCCTCCCTCTGCTCAGCTACAGACCTGTGAGATATTTCAAAGGCTCTTTCCAAAACAGAAGGATGGGAGAAAAAAAGAAAAAGCTTTCTGTTTTCCTTGAAAAGCAGGTCGTGCAACAAAGAAAGTACTAATAAAGGTTTCACCATCCAAATTAAAAGTCAAAGGCAGCAATGAAGAGTCTCTGAAATATAAGAAACACGTTGTGCACTGTGTGAAATTTATTGCCGCCTAGCAGAATGAAGCCAAACATCTTAATATGGAAAAACACCACTACTTTTGACCCAAACAGATTGGGAACAGGAAGTAAAAACAAATCACCCAGCTGCAGCCTCCCCACACTAAGAGAAGCAGCAGCCAGTGTTTCCTGCCCACCCTCACCCTGTCCATGGCTGCCAAGGTCTGCACACTGTTTGCTCAGGGGCCAATCCCACCTAAAACAGACAGTTTGTTATTAAAGCTGCTGTAGGCAAGATCAGGCCTTTTTTGAAGGGGATTCAGCTGGGAAGAGCCAGGAAAATGGAACTGCAGCAATCACCCCAAATGCTGCACCCATTTGCAAACTGCACAGGGACAGGCTCCCCTACAAGGAGATTCCCCTTCTTTCAGTGGCTCTCTACATTTCCACCAGCCAAATTCCTGACTCAGGACAGGCATATTTCAAGAGTTAATTTTGGTTTTACTACATCATCACCAGCAAACCCTGAGGAATTAAGTCAAGCCTCAATTGGCTCAAAACATAATTCCATTTCTCTTAAATAATAGCTTTGCATTATTTCATTTTTTGTTGGTTTTTTGGGGTTGGGTTTTTTTTGAGCTCGTGCATATTACATTTTAATTATATTTTAAAGCTTTCATTTGCAGCTACAGGAATAACCCAGAAAGACATACAGATGAGCTAATTTTCAAATCATCACTTGACGAAGGACATGAAGCTTTAAAAAAAGTGACATATAGACCAAAGACCTTGGGGAAAAAAAATGAAAAATGTGAAACTGAAAGTCCATTATCTCTTTTGTTAAAGCCAGTAACTCAGTGCCAAAGAGAGCGGCTTTAAGACCTCAGCAGAGCAAACACTGAATATCACACACGTAATGTAGTAGAAAATGCCATTTACACAAAAGCTACACACTGAACAGCAGCTCAGAACCTGGTATTCTGACTAAAATTCTGCTTTCAGCAAATCTCATAAGTATCATTTTTATCAGCTCAAGCAGATTTTTCCTACAAGATTTTAAAAGATTACATGCCAGGTGTAGAATACTTCATAAAGCAGAATTAGATTTTTGCCTTGCGTGATTTTAAAACTTTTTTTTTAATATATATAATAGCAACCAGCAAATTACAGCCATTGGTACAACACTGCCTTCACAGCAGATTTATGGCAGCATTACCAAAAGCAGAATTTAATCCAACAACACTTCTGGCTAACACAGACATCTGCAGAAACAAGGGGGGAAAAAAGCACATAAGCATGCACAACCACACATTTCGTGCATTACCATCCAGGACTTTTTCAAGGATGGGTGCTTTGTGCCACTGTTCTGCAAGACAGTACCCTGAGCACACACAAGGGTCTGGTACACTCTCCTGCACATAGCGACCTCAGTCCTACCACATATTCTTTTAAATCCCTCACCTTCATGCTCATAAATACAGCTTTGGCACAGGAGCTGCACTGCAAGGAAGGAAACTCACCCCACACTCCTGTTACATGAAATCCTCCCTCTGCCCCAGCAAGCCCCAGGTTTCCAAGTAAATAAAAAATATCCAAGTTTATCACGCCAAGGAAAGAACAATAAGCGGGAGTCCGAAAAGGCAGTCAGAAGTACCGCCAAAAAAATCAGAGCTCTTTCTCAAAAAAAGGCCCTCCCTTAGGAAGCCTGCCAATCAAACCCGATCACGAGGCTGTTTTCCGAGGGTGAATAGAGTTCCTATTGACACAGCTTATGTCTGCAGCATGCAGCCCTCCACAAGGCTTTCAAGAGCAGATCGGATTACACAGACACATTCTCTCTGATTTTATGCATTCAGAAGCCCTCAGACACAAAATACCCGGCTCAGAAGGGCACCGCTTTTTCAGCTTGCTATCGGCCTACGTGCTTTTACAAAAAAAAAAACCACAGGCAAACATATCCTGGCACCTTTACTTGGACTTCCAAGGCCGTCACCCTCACTCAGCAGGGCCTTATAATTTGCAGGCCAAGCCACAGATTTGCTCCATGTGAATAATACAAGACGACTCATTCCCATGGTGAGCACTTAGCATCAGAATGAGAGAAGGGAAAAAACAAATATCTGCTGACACCATTTAAAATGGGAGACGATAACATCGCTCCGGGTAGACAATCCTTCCTGGAAGATGGCATGGAAAAAGGGGAGGATACACACCTTTTAAAAGAACAACACACACTGCACAGTTTAGCAGGCAAGAGGTGGCCAACTACAAAAGCATCACAAGCACAAATTCAGGTAAATCATCTATCCAGGGGCAGCAATTTGCACACATGCATATCTGGAGAAAACAAACTAAAAGGATCCATTTATACAATTTCTATATTTAGGGGGCATGATAAAGAATTCCATTTCAGCAGCAGACACAGAGAGAAAGCCTGGGGAACCTGTGGTGTTGCATTAGAGGTGAACAGAGAATCACAAAATATTCTATTATAAATGCTCCAGCTTAAAGACTGAATTTCAGCATAAGAGAGAAGTCTGTGCTTAAATCATATGACAAATTAGAACCTGAGCATTGCCCTAGAGATGGATGCATGCACTGCCCAGAGGTCAGGACTATACCAATTAAAAAGAAGCTCACAACCCACCCCTCCAAAAAACAGTCTGAAAAGCAAACCAGTACATTACACATGGGTAAGTGGATCCCTATCATCTAAAAAGGAACTCCTGCATCAACTCAGGCACACTGAATTGAAACTTCTCACTGAAATATTACATATGGCAAACACAGCAAATCAAGCAAGCTTGAGCTTCAGAGCTTTTAAGGGATTTTAAGAGCAAACACATGCTGTTCAATAAAGATATCCCCTCTTCCCTGCTTCCAGGCTGCAGTCACTCCCCAACCAAGATCTTCTAGCATTTTGCTAAAGATTTTTCTCATATTTTTCCTGATGGCTGCTGGGAGGCTGGACCTGGGCAATGGAAATGCAAGATGCCATGTCTGTCTGACATGGCAGTTCTTTGGTTGGATGTTTGCACTGTTCTCAAAGTACACCAAGAGAGCAATCACTCCCAGGATTACCCCTGGATACTGAGATCTAAGCAAACTGTGCTTTTCAGTGCTCAGCTTCCCTCTCAATGAGCAGCCTCGTGTTCCTAGTACTAAGTTTCCACACATGACTTCTAGTATGTTCATGGTCAAAAAAGCCTGCTCCTATGAATGCCCCATACTCTTTCCCAACACAATGGTTCACTCCACTGACAAAGCCAAGTTGTCACCACCAGCAGAGAAGGGGTGTCCCACTGCGGGCATCAGTCAACAAATCCCAAATGTAGATTAATCATCTTCACCTCTGCCTGCATTAGCCACAAAGAAAATCTATATTTGTTTTCAGGCTCCTGACTGAGCTGCAGGCACTGGTGACTAGGCCAGCACGGTTTGACTCGTGCCTTTAGGAAGATCCATTTGCCAGGCATTAGCAATGCAGTTATTCCATGGCCCAACCTCATCCTGTCCTGCCTGGGCCCCCCAAGTCCTTGTGCCAACACAACCATTTCTGTGGCCACATGGAGAAGCCGAGTGATGGCTAAAATTCTTTTCTTGTTATTCTGCAAGATTATACTTAAATCACAAGACTGGAGGAAAAGGCCAGAAGCAGCACCACTTCCACCACAGCACCAGCTTCAAAATTGATTTGCAAGCTATGCTGCAAAAAGCAAGAAAGCCAGCCTCCCTCTCTGCAGTCACAAGTTTTCAAGTTGCACTTTGAGATTCCCTTAAACGTGCAGAACAGCCCCTCAAAACTTCACATCTGATGGCATCAAAAGCACAAAATTCTAAGCTCCACATATTGCTCTTGCCAAGATGGGACAAGCCCATGAGAAAATTTCTAGGTCTGTAAAATTCTAAGAATAACATTTAAGGCTTACACCAGCCATTCCCCAACAGAGAATAAGAGGGCAGAGCAGGCCCCCAATGCTTGTGATGTGGAATTGGGCAGGAAAACCACTAGAAAATCCTCTGTGTGGATTCAGCATCTGAGAAGGACAACTGCCCAGCATCCCCACGGTCAGTAACCTTCCTGCAGCACATGGTCCAGCACTGGGAGGGAGGAATGGCAGGTCTACATCCACTCCCCCTTTCTCCATGTGAGTCCCTCACTCCCTCACAGCAGTGGAAAGGATGTGGCATCCTGAATTCTGCTGACCTGGTCAGATGCTGCAGGAGGCTGAGCAGGACAGTTTACAGCACCGTGGAGTTAATTTCCTTGCTGACCACCAGGTCTGCTTTGGGCCCTTGCCAACATATCCCAAAAGGCCCATAAGGCAGCACCAGATCTGCAGGAGCCACACAGCTGTAAACAGGCTGAACCAGGTGCACAAATAAAACTCAGCTGCTCTAGGAAGGCCAACAGAGCCTGAAGTAGACTGCTCCTTCTCCTGCTATCAGCACATCCCATAATACCTAGAAGCTTCAGTCCATTGTCTTTGAAAGAGAAACACTCAAAACACTGAAATAGTTCTCAATACTTTTCTGGGCCATCTCTACTTTAAAATGACTTCATTTAAATATGTACCATGTCTATATATAGGCATACACACCAAGGGAAATTAGCACCCGTGAGCAGAGCTGGTGCCCACACACGGTACCTCTGCACAGCCTCCCAGGTCTGCCTGCGCAGCTCCACACCACCACAACCCCACAGCAAACCAGAGCCACTTGAAGCTGCCCCAGGAAGATCCTACCCCACTGACAGGAGCACTGAGAAGACGACAGCCTGCAGGCTCTCCACCAGACTTGCTAACATTCATCTTTCTTGGGGTACAGAGAGCAATAGGGGCAAGGGAAATTTCAAGACCAAATTAGAGTCCTTTAAGTCCTTCACTTCTGCACGAAGCTGAACCCCCAAGTCCTCCCTTCAGGGTTTTTTTATCCCTCCCAGGACCAAGATGCATGATTTGGATGTTCATTAGTAAATTAAGCTCCAAGGAGCAGGTCTGTGCCATGTAAGGCATTCCTTCAACCTGGAGAGCAGCACCATTGCAGCCTCCACATACTACCTTAACAGCAAAAGAGGACCCATAGGGGAAAAACATCTCTGCAACCCCATGGAAGCTGCTCTATGGAAACTTTAATTGCATTACTTCTGCTTCTGTATAATCCCAGAATAACTAGTTTAATTCAGACTGCTCCAACTCAGACACTCGATAGTTTCAACCTGGTATAGACTATAACCTCACTCTTAATTACAGGATCATGTTACATGTCCAACAACTGCTGAAATTTAGTCTTGCCTGATACATCCCAGCTGAAAATTGCTCATACCACCTCTCACTCGCTTACTTTTTGGCAACCTTTGAATGGAGGCAGGGATACCTAGCAACACCTCAGTATCTGACACACTCGCACCCCAAGCCCCATAAAGATTAAGTCATTAATTCCTTGCGGTAACAAAGGCAATGACTTCCATCAGTGCAGAATAAACCAGTTTTAGGCAAATAGCGCAGACATGACACTACTGTTCATGCACTTCTCTATGCAAACGCAATACAGGATGATTGCTAAGAGCCACAACACCACGAATTCGCACGTTGCTCCCTCAGCCTGCTGCTGATAACACACGGTGCCTATCTGAGCAAGAGGGGAGTTTTCAGAGGCAAAAGCTGCAAGACCAGGCAGTCGGACTTTCACTACATCAAAGGCAGGGGATGTTCCTTACAGCAGCAGCGCACGTCTTGCCTTTGAGCTCAAAACTGCATCCGCGGCTCCCGCTGCCATGAAACGGGAAGGTTTTCTCCCCGCAGCCGCTCGCCCGCGCCTGAGCCGAATGTTAACAGGTCTCTGCCTCGCGTCAGCTTCGCCACCGCCTCATGCTCGGCCGGGGAATGCTCCGCTGCCCGAGCGGACGAGCTGTCCGGCCATGGCTCGGCGATGATTCAGCAAGGGGGTGGCTCCCGGTGAGAAGGCACACCTCCTGCGAGCTGTCACACCGCGGGGCCGGGGCAAAATGGGAGACAGAACTTGCTCTGTCTATCATGGCTGCACTTTCCAAAATGCGTAACCTGGCCTGGTAGGGGCTAGGCGGGCGAAGGGGAGAGGCGGAGGGGGGGGGTTGTTTCCATCAGCAGGCACATGGGAATAATTGAAGGAAACATCTCGAGGCTTTTGCCGATAGCACAAGTAAATGAAGAAATAAAAAAAAAAANACTTTGGGAGCCAGCATCAACTTCGCCAGGCTGTGTTCTTTGTTTCTAGGCAGACTCCAGTGCGGTGGCAAGAATGAACAAATGCGCATGTCTTCATAAGAGTCAAAAANAAAAAAAAAAAAAAAAAAAAAAAAAAAGGGGGAAAGAAAAAATCCCCCCTCCCTCCGGCCCCTCTCTCGCCGCTGCGGCGGCCGGAGCCCTCCGGAGAGTTTGGGCTGCTTTTTCCAGAAGTAAAACTCCGCTTCCCGCTGCTCCGAGCAGGGGTTTGCCACGCTACCAGGCGTCCGGGGGTACGGCAGCGCCTGCAACACTTTCGGCTGCAAAAATTAGTTCTGGTGT
>VWZS01006390.1:1615252-1701822 GCA_013397075.1 Rhabdornis inornatus
TGCTGACTGCAGAAAGATCAGCCGAGGCAGCAATATCCGCTGAGCGCCTGACACAGAAGAGCCTGACTTACAGAAATCACTTCAGCCATTTGCAGGTGTGATCTTGGTTAAATAAATAAATAAATAAATAAACCATCACATTGTTAAAATGGCCCCTGCCTACTCAGTGCTCTGCTCCCCCACATTAATGCAATTGTGTTTGCAGAACTGAGGGAGAAAAGTCCCTTTTGACTGCAGTGCTCCCAACAGGCTGCAGAGCCACTCTTACAGGCTGGTTCTTGCCTGGCTCATGGGGTATGTCCCAGCTTTTGCATACATCCCATATACAAGAACGTCCCCTGGGACCATTTGTTCGCTGCCCCACCCACCCTTGTCCCATGCACCCAGAGATAGCAACACTGATCATGGGTGTACCTGGGTGGTGTTTGCCTGGAAGAGCATATGTTGGGCTCCTACAGTTCCCAAATGTCATAAAGTGAACCAGCTGAGCCGGTCTTCCCCTGTTGGCTTTTTGTTGTTCCTGGGTTTTTATTTATTTATTTATTTATTTTATTTTTGTTTGTTTGTTTTTTTGTTGTTGTCTTTTGCTAGCTATCCATCCCATGTCTGCTGTAATAAAAAAGGCAAATCAGAAAACAATGCCGTCTGTTTGTGTATTGTAAACTGGGAGAACAGCTGTTACTCCTGGGCTAAATGGAAACCCTTTCCTTGAAAGCCATAAAAAGCAGAGTTTCTCCTTCCAATTGCTGTATCATAAAGAATGGCTTCTGCCAGCCTTGCTGCCTTTTTTCTAAATAAAACCAGGTAAAATGGTGGGGAACAACACACAGGACACAACTCTGCCCCTCAGTGCTCAGCTGTGCCTTTGGAGAGCCTGAGATGCACCTGAGAAGGAGAAAAAATTTTTTCATTGCTGGCAATGACCAGCATGAAGGGCAACCCAAACACACACTGTCACCTGTCTGTCCCTCTGAACTGTGGCATCGTCTCCAAACACAACCAGCACATCCCCCCTGGGGACTTTCCCTGCAGATTACAGCACTGAGAGACACTGTGTCTGCATTGCAGATCACTTTGGTATAATAGCTCCATCTCACATTGAAACAAACCTCCCTGGGTCACTGGTGGACTCAGGATATGATGATCTATGGCGGTATCACCCTTTCTCAAATGGGTTCTCATTTCTTCCTCCAGGGTCGCTGCTCTGAGCAGAAGTGTGTGACAGGCTTCATCAGAAGCTAAGAGCTGCTCTAAATCTCTTCTTGGGCTGCCTGGGCAGCCCAGCCTGCACACTCCCCACCGTCCCCAAACACACAGAGGCTTTGTTTAAGCATTACTCAGCTAGTATTTCTTTTTTCCATGACTTACAAAAGGTGCACTAATCACTGTGGGAGAGCGGGAAGGATTGCCACTCCTTGCACCACCACAGCTCCAACCCCTGACCCTCCAATGGCACAGCGTGTGTGTCCCACCCAGCGAGCTGTGCCTCCTCCTCTGTGCCCGGGCTCGGCTGCAGTCCTGGAAAGCCTTCCCAGTCAGTTAGCTCGTGTCTGCTACTCTCTCCCAGCCTGTTGCTGGATTTATTTACCTCAGTGACAGGTCTTTTTGGGACTTGCAGCGTCAGGCCTAGACCCCCTTTGAAACTTTATACAGATGGGAGTACGAAAAGAGTACAGGAGCAAGAGGATATAAATAAATGGGAGATGTCTGCTCTTGGCTGAGAATAACCCTGTTTGATGGGAGAAAACTTTTGTCCTATTTTCTGTTTTATCAGTGGAACAGCGCTTGACAAGACCACTGCTTGGCTTTTCTTTTCTTGTCATTCAGAAGGAAACATTTCTGCCTTAACAGAGATGATGTTTCCTTGCAGACAGAAAAGCAGCCCGTACCCGAGCTGCAGCAGAGACAGCTCATCAAAGCTCCAACAAAGCTGCTGTTGTGCTGTAAGGCAGCAAAGCAAACAGCCTGTGCCTGTTATCATTTGGACTTCACATGTGCAGCACTGTGACCACCATTAACAACAGCATGGGCTAAATTCTCATATTCCTGCTTTGATTCCAGCCTTGTTCTGCTAGCAGCCCCATAAAGCTGCCAGGGCAAACAGTCATTGTGGAAATACAGGGCTTGGAGTGGCTGCATGGCTCGTCTTGGCCTCACACAGTGCATTAAGCTCCTCAAGGATCCATCAGCACACAGGGATTGCATCACTGGCTCCCAATATTAGCTCCCAAAGGAGGCAAAATTGAGCATCTGCTATCCTAAATCATACCTTATAAACAAGCATCATTTAGCTGAGGAAAATGGGGGCTCAGAGGGCAGTCAGAATCTGGGAATTTGCTGGTGAGCTGAGAGTTCTCTTTCCCTGTTTCCCAGCGCAAAGAGGGCTCAGGCAGAAGGAAAGCAGAGAAAAGCTCCCTCTCCCCCAGCCCCAAGGGTTCCTCTCTCTGGGAAGCAGTATTGGGAGCACAGGGGACTTCAAGAATCGATAAAGAGAATTTGTGGGTGGTGGGCACACAAAGATCTGGGAATCAGGAGAAACAGATGGGATTTCAGATGAAACATAGTTGCAAAAATAATTTCCCGTCTCCTGAAACATTTTAATTGACTCCTGGATACCTTCAACAATGGCTGTCCTCCTGAGAGTGGGATACTGTGTAAAAGCATCTCCTGGATGTTTACACAACGTTTCAGGGGGGAAGAGGAATACAGGGCAACATCCAAAAGGACCAACATCACCTGACATGGGACATCCTCAAAAGGCAACATTTAGATGTATTGAAATAAATGCCTTTTTCCCATCTAAAATTTTGACCAACACCAGCATATGCAAGCAATGCACTTTAATTTCAATAAGCTGGTCCTACAGCTATTTTTTTTTTTTTAATTATTTTTTTAAGGGTTTACTCCTCAAAGACACCCATTTTCCCAGGAGCAGGCGGGGCCCGGGGTTTGGGGAGAAAGGCAGGAGCCTGGCAGCAGGCTGGGGATTGGTTTTTCCATGGCTCCCTCTAGTGTGTACAACCCAAAACGCGATTGAGCACAGACAATTTCGTGCACTCGATGCAACCTAAAATAGATTTAATACAACAGGCACTTAAAATGTATTTCCAGAGAAGATGTTTGCTCTAGTAGAAATTCTGCCACTCTTGCACAGAAAAGCAGCTACCAGGGTTGCAGGAGCAGCTGGCTGAATTTTGCATGCTCACAGTCTGATTTCTTGCGTTTCTGAACCAAAAATTAAAAGGTCAGAAAGACTCTTCTGTAATAGCGGCTCTGGCCTATTTTTCACCTATTGCTTTTTCATTTATTCATATCTTCCTCAGGGACTGATCTACCTATTAGAATAATAGGGTTATTTTCTGAGACTAATCTAAGAAAATAAATTAGGAAGACTAAACCTTTCATTAGATCTCAAAGAGACAGAATTTCTCGGTCAAGGAGAGCTGAGACACTCAGGAATAAATGTCCAGCAAATAACATTTATTAATTATGCATATTCATACTCACAGCCATGGACAAAGGCAGCCTCCACCAGCAGGCTCACAGGAGGCTCCCTGCAAACTAACGTGTAAGGTAAACAACTCCTTTATTGGTCTAAGCAGTCATGTAGTAAAGGAGCTCACATTTCCAAGTAGCTGTGGAGCAAAATAATAGAAAAGCTATTGAAGTCCAGAGGAAGATTGCATTATATTGCCTAAATTAAAGCCTAAATCAGTACGGATGTAAATATTAGGGTTCCTACTTTCTTCCACTTCTGAATACCAAGCAGAACTTGGCCAGCACATAGAAATCCTTTCAATACCTGCCTCTTTTTCCCCTGGACCTCAGACGGGGCCAGGAAGGGCAGAACTTTGCCCTGAGGGCAGAGATCCTGGCACTGGATGAGGCTGGGTTGTGATGCCCAGGCACCTCTGCTGCTTGGCAGGTGGGAACATTGAATACTGAGCCCCATGATCAGCAACAAAATCTTCCTTACACACCAGCCTGTGGCGAGGAGCATCCTTGGCTTTGGGGCCTGTGAAATGGGCTCTTCTCTGAGGTATCACAAGAAAGTCAACCTTGAGATGTGCTCAGTAAGTCCCCTCCTATCCCGACTGCATCTTCTTTGTTTGCCTGGATACAGAGCCCTCCCTTGAGGAGCCAGGCTGACCATCAGACAAAGCAAAAGAAATGAGCCACACCCCAACACTTTGGTCAAGCAAATCCAAGGTGCATCCTGCTTGATTACTATCAGCCCTGAGAATTAATCAGAACAATTCCCCAGGACTAGAGCTATGGTGCTGCATGCAATTGCAGGGGATGCACCCAACCCTCCACACAAGATCTGTGAGGAAGATGAGCAATGTCAGGGTCAGATCAGGACCACTGGCTCTATCATGACCTGCTGCACACAAGCAATCTATAAAATTATCAATAGGTTGCAAAGCAGGAGAGTTCTGTTTTGCAGCTGATCGATGGAAGGCAGCTTTGCCACACTTTGCCTCAGGGCAGCCTCCCTCCCACTCCCAAAAGCAAAGTGCTGCACCTCTCCATGCCCAGGTTTCCCTTCCAGGCTGTAGGGCTGCCCAGAATGGCCCTGCACAGCATCCTGCAGAGGACAGAAGCCTGCAGCTTCTGCACCATCCCTGCAGGCACAGGGGACAGCACCACTGCCCCAGAGGCTGACGCCAGCTGAGATATTTCTTTAAGGGGACAGGATGAACTGATCCATGAATATTCACAATCCACATAGCAGCAGGACTTTTTCTAAGAGCATGTCACATGTGTTAAGGGTGGCTGAGATGATTAGATTGTCTCCACTCGGGCTCTGCATTTGGTGGGCTCCCTGCACAACTCAGGTGGTTGCACTTGCACAGAGTGCAACTTTATCTGGCAAAAGCATCCCTCACAGAGCAGCAGCCAGCCTTCATCTGGAGACAGCAGGAACTGGAGGATCCCCTGCTCCCCTCAGTGGCTTATTCCAGCAGTTAATCACCTTAGCTCAGAAATTTGTGCACGAAACAGAAACATGAAATTAATGATTTCTTTCATCTTCTGCCTTGGCAGCCTGCTTGGGCTGCTTGTTCTACTGACAGCAATGATTCAGTAATCTGAAAAACATTGTACCTCATTTACAGTATTAACAGCTGAGTGTACAGATACAGAGATTGTATTTACCCTCATGGAAAGGCAGAAGGTGAAGAATGACTCACCTTTACATCTTAATTTCTAGCATTGCCTCTGCAACTTTTGGTTTGGCCTTCACTTTTGTGCAGAAGTGACAGAAAAGCAGCCAGGTCAAAGGGGTGAGGATTTAGGGCATGGGTTGCCAGATTCAGCAAAGAAGGAGGCAGGAGTATGTGGACCCCACTCTCCCTTTGTCACAGCTCGTGGTCTGTGCCTTACAAACCTCCAGCCCAAGCACAGTTGTCTTATCCATCACTCAGGTGTCTTGGGAGGAAAAACTCTGCTGTGTGTTCTGTGAATTCCATTCTGCTCAGGAGCTGAGCACCACTGGGAAAAAATGGAGAGTCGGACATTTCAGTTCTGATCTTCTTCTCCCCATCCAAAATCTGACCTGCCACTCCCAAAAAAATAAATGCAACCAAACCAGATAATGCCACCCCTCTTCCCTTCCATGGGAAAGAAAGAGATCAGCTATGACAAATGCAGAAGGCCACAAAAAGTGCACTGCCTTAAAGAGCCATCAGAGTAATTTCAAAATCAATGTGATGTGTGACAAAGAGCCAGCATGACTCCTTCCAGACTGGCAGCGACATCCAGAAATGCCCTGGAAAGGACTTAACAATTCTGCAGGCAGCACTTTGCACACACTGACGCCGATGCAGCATTTTCTCAGCAAGGCCATAAAAAGCAAATTAAAAAAAACAACAAGGCAGCATTGCAATTGTGTGACCAGCTGGTGAGGGGAAGTGGCACCGTGTGTGAGTCAGCAGCACCACAGTGACCCTGCAGAGCCACCCACACACCACGGGCATGGATGGCCAGGCAGCCGCGGTGCAGAATGTGCTCTGAAGGGCACTGGAGGAAGGCAGTGTTAATTATCATTTGTGTTCTCTCCACGATGGAACTTGAGGACACGATAGAAGGGACTGTTTGGGAAAGCTGCTGCTGCCAACCGTGCCCCCTCTGGCTGGTGTGGTGCTGGCAGTGCCTCCCTGGCACATCAGATCAGCCCCAGCAGGCAGCATTGTTTTGGCAGAGCCTGGTGCATGTGGGGTCCCTGGGCTGGATCCAGCAGGGCTGGGCTGGGGGATCCCTGAGCAATCCCAGTATGGATGTAGCTGAAACACAGCAGTGGTACCCAGGGCAGAGGGGCACAGGACTGTGACAAGGACTCACCATGGACACTGTCTGTCCTTCTCTGTGCCCCCACTCACCCTCCCTGAGCAGCCCCAGATGGGAGGTCCCAAACGTGTCTCACTGAGGAGGGGATTAGCCCACTCACAGCTCACAAATCTTCAGTGATTTCCAGAATGATGGTCACATTCCAGGCTCCTTGGCTAGGGGAAGAGCTCTCCACCATCCCTCTTGGCAATAGCTGCCCATGTGTCACCTCTTGGCTTAGCTGCCTGCCAGAAATGGTGGTACCTGGCACCACCCAGGCCACCTCCAGGTGTGAGTCCTCCATGTGCAAACTCAGACACCGGAGCACAGGACCTGAGGGAATCACTTCTGTGATTCCCTCCTCATTATTCCCATACATTCGTACTGTAAGAATATATTTTTCTGTATTCTAAAAATTCACTACTTTTTATTCACAATTCATTACTCCCGGGAAGCACCTGTAAGTTTTATATATATGAATAAGCAATACACCCAGATTTGCCCATTGCATTCATCCATCCACCCCAGCAATTAGCCCCTCTGATCTGAGGGGCTAACTGTGTGATTTTCTATTGAATCAAAATAAACACATGCCCATAAAAAAACCTCCAAGGATTACAACAAAGAGGGCAAAAGCAGCAGCAGTAAATGCACTTCCCAGCAGCAGCAGAGGTTATCCCACATCATGACTAAACCTCCAGCACTGGGAACTCAGGAAAGGGGATTTCCTTACATTGGCCTTCAGTCCAGCAGCAGGAGTTACTCCAGGTGTGGCAGTTCTTCAGAGAACACAAAAATCCCAGTAATGACTGTAAATCTGTGGCTGGTGCCTGCAAACACCTTTGGGGCACACTGGGGCACACTGGGGCACACTGGGCACCAGACAGTGGCACCTGGGGTCGATCTGGGTGTGGTGGCTTCTCCTCACCAGACCCGGACACGAAGCCAGCATGCCCAGCTGTGATGGTTGTTCCCAGCATCACCGGGGCCCAGCTGGGATGTGCATCACAGCACCTTCCCTGCAGGGAGAATTTTGGCTCTTTGTGTGTTTACAGCCTCATAAATCTGTGAAGCTGCTGCCATGAGCAGAAGTTCCTGCCTGGCCCAGGCTGTGAGCTGTGAGCAATCACCAGCTACAGCCAGCCTGGGGTTTTGGCAGGAGGGGTTTTGCCGAGCTGATGTTTGGGATCCAAGTTGGTGCTGAGGGTCCCTGCCCAGCTGTGGTTTCTCACACAGCCATATAACCACTTTCTACACCCTGCTCTGTCCCCAAATCCCTGCCATGGGGTGGACTCGGGGCCAGCTCTCAGCCACACACAGAGCGCACCTGCCCACCAAGGATGCTCCAGGAGAGCTGGGCCCCCTGTCCCCTGCATCCCCTGCATCCCGTGTATGCCCTGCATCCCCTGCCCCAGCAGCATCTCCCCAGGGCATCCCCGCTGGAAGCCGCGGCCGGGTGGGCTCTCACCGACCCCCAGACAGTCCCAGCCTGCGGGGACAGGGACAAGGACTGGGCCGGGCCCCTGCCCTGTCGCCCATTAGCAGGGGATTGACTTCAAAGCCTGATGCTGCTGAGGGTGCTGCAGCCATTCAGACAGCTTTATTCATTAGTAATTAGGCAGGCGTTGTCTGGCATCTAGATTAATCCCACTTTTAATTATTTTGAAACTGTGTGAGATTTCCCAGGCATTAAAGATTATGTACGCGCTTGCTGATTCCACA
This sequence comes from Rhabdornis inornatus, assembly GCA_013397075.1. Taxonomy (NCBI): domain Eukaryota; kingdom Metazoa; phylum Chordata; class Aves; order Passeriformes; family Rhabdornithidae; genus Rhabdornis; species Rhabdornis inornatus. The sequence continues at coordinate 1,623,302 of VWZS01006390.1, forward strand.
GCAATTATTCTAATGTAATGATGTCTATTAATACGCTTCCCAGCTCGCCGTGCCCAGAGGGGAAATTCCCAGTCTCCCCCCGTGGAGCACACATCTCCCACGAGGCAGAACCCCCCTATTTACCTGCTTATGTGGCACAAAAGAACACTTTCCATGTGCTTCACCTAATATTAATAACATTACAGAGCTGTTGCTGTATCAAATACCAAGCAATGATTGCAAAGGGGAGAGGGACCCATTACAGCCACAGCCCACACAAAAATCAGCATCTTATTTTTGTAGGATGTTTTGAAAGGAAAAGGTCACATTATTTCTATCCCAAGTCAGTCTACACTATCTACCTGAAATCAAATGCAGCTTGTGGATCATTTGAGCTCATTACAGATTGTCTTTACAATCTAAAGACAGCATTTAAAAGAATGTCATTTCAAAGAGGGACAATGAAGGCGTGAGCTGAGAATCTCAAAACAAAGAGCTGTTCCAAAATCTCACCTTTCCTTTGGTCTAAATATCCCCTGAATTCATCTGTTTCCCTCTATAATTTTCATAATTCTCAAACCTCATGTATCAGAAAATTTGCTATTCACTGACAAAACAAGTGTTGTGCCATTGGCCACCAACTGATACTGTGGAGCTGAGACATAGTTATCAGAATGAGGGCTCAAGTGAGTGCTGTGCCAGGACCCATTTGCCTCCCTCTGCCCACGAATGCCCATCAGAAAATACATATATTTGACATTAATCTCTCTAGCTTATATAGAAGTTTATGTCCACAACTGCTTGTGCACATCCTACCAAGTGAAACCTTATTTGCAGTCATACGAGGGAATACAAAAATTAAAATAGCTGAGGATACCAAAAGGCAGTGGTTGTATTGTCCTGAAAATGAACACTCAGCCCTCACTATAACTATTTTGATTGCTTTGCATATATATTGTTTCAGCATTTCATTGCTCCCCAAACAAAAAGCGATATAACCTCTCCTGCCTGGCCTAATGTATCCTCACAGAGCTAAACTGCATGACAGAGCTGCTGGCTAGAGCCCATGGGTAATTTGGCTGATAGATCCTCTGGAAGCTCAGAGCCAAATTCGATTTCAGGCCCAAACTCGTCAGTCCGTCTCTAGAGATGGCAGAGCAGTGATATTAGCATGATGGCAACGCCGCTCACTCTGAACTCAAGAAATGGATTAAATGAAATTACACTCTTCCCTGATGAGGCTAGTGGAACAGGGAGATTGCTTTAGGAAACCCAGAATTGAATTTCATAGGTAAGAGTTCAGGCACTGTGCTATTTGCTCAGGAAGGTTTGTGCAGGCTGCTCCTGCGTGGAGCCACAGCTGCCAGTGGGGCAGGAAGAACATGGTGCCAGCTGCCTCTGGAGCCTGGAGCCCACCCTCATCTGGATCACTGCTTGGTTTGGCAGTGCTCCATCCACCTTGGAGGCAGGAGATCCCACATCCCCATCCCAGCACCCCCATTCCCACTTGTGAGGGACTCTCCACTTCGCCCCTGCCAGGCACTGCCACTGCAACAGGGTCCAGCAATAACCAAACCATCCCCAGCTCCACCCAAATGCTTTGGAGACAGGGATATTTTTAGTAAGTGAAAGATTTAAATTTATCCCCTGCTTGGAAAATATTTCTCCTGCAGAGGATGTCTCTGTAAGGATGACCTCTCCACCCAGAGCTGCTCTCTGTGCTTCTCTGGGAGTACTGGGCCAGCCAGGCAGCTCAGGGTTGCAGCTCAAGGTTTGCATTAGTTTGACAGGTTTCCTCAATTACCTGATATTTCTGCCTCAAATTGAAGGGAGGAGATGTATCAGGTTTTCCTCTCCACTCCTCTCCTCACTGATTTCATGAGCAGAAACAGCTGAAACAGCAATTGCACTGATATCTGTCAGGTGTTACCCATGGCTCTGATATTTTGGATAGTGTGTGAATTTTAAAAACTACACAAAAAAGCCCATTAATTCATTTTTACTCAAAAATTACACCATTAGAAGCAAACGTATTACAGCACACTAAAATGGATCATTTGCCACATAAAGAGGATGCAAAGGTTGACAAAAATCAGCTGAGCAGTTCACGTCCAATAGGCTTTACATTCCAGATATCCTTTAGGAAAACTTCAGTCCCAAACTCTAAGACTCAAATACAGCCCTTTGCAAGGCCACACAGGTCTCACACTTACCAAATTTCTAACTTTTTGGAGGGCAAAAGGAACCAAGACTTTAACATTCATTTTAGCACTACATGTCTCCATTTCTTCAACAGCCCTGGGCTCCACACTGACTGGCCCAGGCAGATGCTGGGCTGGAGGTGCTGACATCCCTTTCCATCCACCCCTGGAAACTTACGAGGCATCTTGGTGCTCCAAAGAGTTTTCTTAATGTGTTTCTAGGCTTTTCAGAACGCGCCAGAGGGTTTGAGAACTACTTGACTCCCTGCTGTAGCTCCTCAGCTTCTGAAGTCTGTCTGTCCAAACACATCCCCCACTCCTCCATCCTTCCTCTCCTGCAGTAAGAGTTTTCTCAGCTGTCAAATTACTCCCCTCAAAAGGCAACCCCAACTGGTTTTACGCCAGACTTCACTGCTGGGTGCTTTTTTAGCTGCAGGGATGCATCTGGCATGACCTCTATCCCATTAGCAGCTCCTGCAGCAGCTCTCTCAGCACTAACAGACCTGTCTGTAAAGCCAGTCAAATGCAGATCTGCTGGCAGACCCCTCCACTCCCTGCTCCCCAGAGCTCAAAAAGCCTCACAGAGGTCAGATGCCCCTGCAGGTACTCATAGGAGAAGGGAAGCTCTGTCGTCACAGGGGAATTCCAGTAGCTCAAGGATCAAGGCAAAGTCTCCCGTGGACACCTTCATGTCAACTGTCCTGCTGCAGTCCTGGCAAACTTGTATATCTTTTATAGCCACTAAGAAAAAAATGCCTCCATCCAAACTGTCAAAAAGTATCTTTGTGGCATCTCTGGCCAAGAAGATGCTCAGAGGACTGGAGTACCTCCCCTCTGGAGACAGGCTGAGAGAGCTGGGGGTATCCAGCCTGGAGAAGGCTCTGGGGAGACCTCAGACCTTCCACTGCCCCACGGGGCTCCAAGAGAGCTGAGAAGAGAGTCTTGACAAGGGCATGGAGTGATAGGACAGGCAGGAATGGCTTTAAACTGAAAGTGAGAAGATATACTTAAGATACTATGAAGAAATTCCTCTCTGGGGGGGTAGTGAGGCCCTGGCACAGGTTGCTCTGAGAAGCTGTGGATGCCTGGGAGTGTCCAAGGCCAGGTTGGACAGGGCTTGGAGCAACCTGGGACACTGGAAGGTGTCCCTTCCAATTTTTTTTTTGTGTCCCCAGAACGGATACAGTGGGATGCACTGGAAGTCAGTGGCTAGGCAGCATCCTCCAGAGTCGACACAGAGGGTGGGTGTCTCATAAAGGATAAAAATAAATCATATGCATACACACACATATATGTATACACAAATAATTCCTTACTGTTGCAGACCACTAACAATCATATTTAAAATCACCAGAAACCACAGCTTGTTTTTTTCTGAGGGCTGCTCAGAAAATAAGTTGAAACCTTTGCAGTAACTCCAGAACCAGACAAAAGCCCAGGGTGGCTTTGCCCTTGAAAGCTGTAGTTTAAATACAATTCAGAAAAGCTGTGACTTCAAATTCACATACTTGCTGTCAACTGCTAGTTCACTCATGTCAGAATTACCATCCATTCTCAACTGCACAGCTCTCAACACAGCATCAGAAAAAGAAATAATCACATGAAAATCAGAAGTCTGTAGTTAAATTTTATTTATCAGTTCTATTGTTAAATGACACAATCAAAGTCAGTGGATTGGCCTGTAAATCTACACAATAAGACAGCGTCTACGGTGGAAATCAGTAGAATTTGATATGGTTATGACAAAACAGTATCCTTATATTCGTACATCCCCTATATACAATAAACAGTATACACAAAGAAAATGCAACTAGTCTCTGTAAACCATGCACACCACAGCATAAAAACAAGATGCACCTCCTGCAACAGGCCTCCAGCTCACCCACAGTTAAGTCCTGTTTACAGCAGTGCCTTTCAGTTTCAAGAGCGAATTATTTTCCCCCGTGAAAACCAAAATACAACTGAGACATCATATTGGCAACTGCAGTTCTCATTTAAAAAAAAATTGCTGTACATGAAGTTATTCTCTTCTCGAAGCTGCTAATGCAGGGTATTGGTTTGCTGCTGCTTTGCTCTCCCCTTGCCCTTGGCAGGGCTGCTGCCCCCAGGCTGCCACACAACATCAGATGTAAAACCACTCCCAGGTAACTTAGGCATTGAGCCATAAGATGTTTTGAAAGCCTTCTGCCTCATTTTCTGCCCCCCTGCCTTCATGGTGTATAGAGTATTACAGGTGAAAGGCAACAGTGCAAGTGAGCCTCGTAAGCATCGTGTCCCCGGGGCCACAGAGGGCCCTTCCCGGGTGTCTGCTCAGTGCCAAGCTCGGGAGCACTGCAGGACAAATGTTCTGAACTTGCTGAATGTCTGGCCCAAGCCTTGCAGAGGTTTATATTTTTTTTGCATAGAGATTTATAGGAGCCCCTTCCACCACGTGCCCCATTTGCTCTCCATGTGGGTCTGGGGGAGGCTGGAGAGCTGCAGGTGTGGCTCTGCACCCTGAGCCCCAGCAAAGCCTGCTCAGGAGCAAGCTGCTGCACCCCATGCACCACACATCCTGCTCCTCCTGTGTAACTATGGCTATGGAAAAACTGGCTTCTGTCATTCTCAGTCCTCATCTGTCATTGCTATGAAGGGCTCAAGAGCATAGGAAAAAAAAAAGCCCTGTTCTTATCTGGTGTAGCAAAGATTTACTGCAAGTAAATCCTAATTCAAGTGTAAATCTACTTTCATTGAGCAATTCTCTCCATAATATTGCTCGGATTAGAGAGTTTTATGACTTTTTAAAGACACTACACAAATATCAGCAATATAATTTCATCTAGTTTATACCACCAATTATTAAGAAATGATAAATTCAGCTTTATGTATTCTAATGGGTAAGAAAGACTTAAAATGAGACACTGTCACAGGATTATAATTTGGAGAAGGCTTTATGAAACAAACATGAGAATGTGCTGTAACTTTTCCAGAATGGTTAAAATCATACTGCCCTGAAAAATTCTGGAAACAGTGTCTGTAACATTGGCATTGAGCTCAGAAAAGTATGTATGCCTTTTTTTTTTTCTTTTTTTTAATATGAGATAGACCAAGCTTAAAACTCTAAACAGCAGTAGGTAGAAAAAGTTTAAAATTTTAAATATTTATATAACTAGAGAAANTTTTTCTTTTTTTTAATATGAGATAGACCAAGCTTAAAACTCTAAACAGCAGTAGGTAGAAAAAGTTTAAAATTTTAAATATTTATATAACTAGAGAAATTACTTCTATCCATTTTAAAAGCCAATATTATACATAAAACTAGTCGATAATTTTTCTAGACCTTTATTGTTTGTTCCCTTCACTGTCCACTCATTAACTTCGTAAATATCATAAGCAGTTGGTGCCCTTGAAAACACATTAAAATAAAATTAAGATAAAATCAAAGGGAAAAGGTTTTGTTCATATACTGTATTGTGAGAGTATGCTAAATGCTCGTTATTAGGAAATGAGTTTGCTTCCCAGATAAATTTTAGCTGAGCATCATAAACATTTTCCAGCATCCCATTTTGTACTCATAACTAATTTAAGGATTTTTTTTCTTTCACTTCTTTAAAATAAATGTCCAAGCAAACATTTCCGATGAGCCGAGATGGCTCCCGTATTTCATAAATAATCCAACAAACCTAAAAAGGACAATTTAATTACACGCTAGGATTAAGTGTTCCACGTACAGTACAACATTTACTGCAAAGGCAACTGCAAAGGCAACATTTTGACCTCTTTTTGCTTCAGACCCTTGAGAAGCATCACTTGTTTGCAGGTTGGGTTGGGCTCTGCTGCTTTTCCACCCTCGGCAGGTGCCCCCCACTATCGCCGCCACCTCTCCACGTTCCCCGTGTAGTCGGTGCTGGAGCTGTTCTCCCCCTGCTCCCTCAGGTGCGCCTGCTTCGCCCGCAGGATCTTGCGCTGCTCCTGGCGTTTCCGCCGCGCCTCCTGGTGCTCCTTCTGCCGCATGTACTGGTACCGCTGCAAAAACAGGTCTTTTGCATAATCGTACAATTCCATGTCTAAAAAATTGAGGGCCTCGATGCGCTGCTGAGTCTGCTTGTCTATCTCCACGCTGGAGGCCCTTGTGCTATTGTACTGCGTGAACGGCGAGATGAAGTTCATGTTGAAAGTCTTCTCAAAGAGATACTGAGTCTTGCGCTGGAACTCGGTCAGGCCGAAGAAAGCCATCCTCTTGAGGTTCTCCTTGGCACTGTCCAGCAGAACCTTATTCCTCTGCTCCTCAGGCATGACCGACAGGTTGTAGCATCCCACCAGGCTGAGGTCGGAGAGCATGCGGACCTGGCGGTTGTTGGCCAGGTTGTAGGGGCAGTCCATGAACTCCTGCAGGGAACAGCCCGACCAGTCGTCCCCCGTGTAGCAGCTGGGCAGCTCCTCGGTGGTCGGGGAGCGGCCGTCGCAGACGTGCAGGGACGCCTTCCATGTGGCTCCTCGCTGCACGTGGCGCCATTCGCTCAGGTACCGGGACACGGGGTCACGCAGGATGGTGATGTAGTAGAAATTCCTGCCAAGGGGAGAGGAAAAAAAGAGCGTTTAGTCCTGTGTGTCTCCAGCATAGAGCACATTAATGCTCAAAATCAATACAAACAGGGAGATGCACTTAAGAGGCTTTCAGCGCCCTGCTGCAGAGGCTCCTCCGTGACTTCACCTCCACAGGGTGAAGGACGGCTGAACAAATCCCCAGGGGGAGTGTGAAGGGCTGTGTCTACCTGCACACACACAGAGCTGTCTCTGTTTAACAGCTGCTGTCTCTACAGAGGCCAAGGGAACTCAAGACTCCCTCCTGTGCTGGGCTGTCCACATGGCAACAGGCTCCAGCTGATGGTTGCCCCAGATCTCGGGAGAATACCTCAAGTATCTCCCAGCATGTAAGCCACAACCCAAGCAGGACACAGGTAGCTTTGGCTCTTTTAATTTCCTTGTACAAGAGAGCTGCACAGACAGGTTTCCACAGTTGCCTGTGCTATGCTCCCTGATGAACAGTTGTGGGTCTCAGCTGCATGAGCCCCAGAGCAGCAGAACACCTCTGAGAAAGGCATTTCCTACAGAACCTTTCCTTTTGCACACCAGATAAATGGGATGTGCCCAGAAGCCCCAAACCACTTCCACCCTGACAAGGACCTTGGCAAAGCCCATGTAAATCCTGTTTTATTCTCCTGCCTTCATCTGATACATGACTGAAACACGAGAGAGGTAAGTGATTAACAAGAAATTAAAGGATGCATTACAGCATTTTGTAAGAGAAAACATTTTCAAAGGATATGCTTTGGTTTGAAGAAACAGGACAGTAGCACACGTGGGGGACACACTACCACAGGGAACCCATCAGGCCACCAGCTGGAAAAGCTGCAAGTTCAACCACAGAACTCGCCCAGAGTTCACGCTGGATTGCACATTTATATCCACCATCAAACACCATGCTGTCCACCATCACAGCCTGAAGATGGACACAGCTCCTTGAACCTCCACTAACGTGACCATGGCCTCACCTGCATGATGCTGGAGGAACATCATCAGGATACCAGCCATCTGCTTAAGCAACTGGAATTAAAGTAGCTCAATAGGCAAATTTTCCTGCCAGGGAAGGCCACTCCTCCAGGAGGATGACACCAAGGAGTGTGTGCCCAGGAGCCCTGAGCCCCTGGGGTGTGATTGCCATGTCCTTGGTGCTGTGTAAGGAAGAGAAGGACATTAATTGCTTTCTCAAGCGACGTTGTGACTGGTCACATTGAAAACAGCTTTTGTTCCCTGTCGTTTCCTTTGGCAGAAAAGCCACTAGATGTCAATGTTTTACAGAAAATTGTCTTTGAATGGACTAAAAAGTGAATCACAAGCACAAAAACGATCCAGCTGCACAGGGAAAGAAAACCTGAAGAGTCACCATACCTCTTCCTATTTAGAGCATCCACACTCATAAATAATTAAGTAATGAGAAAGTACAATAAACGTGCAAAGCCAAATAAAGCCAATGAGACCAGTACAGGGTCAGTGGCTGGAAACAACAGCACTCAATGCTTGGAGCTGGGACACCACAACCAGCACCACCCCCATGCTCACGCTCACCTGGGGTGCTGCTGCTGCCACTCCCCTGCTCAGAGGGATTTGGCCACAGATTCACACAGACAAAGGGAGCTAAAGTCCCCACCACCATCCCAGGGAAGGTCCTTTTCCACAGAATTGCCACTCAATGATTTCATTGTGAGAGTTGGCGGTAAGAGGGAACAAGAATAAAACTCACTTTCATGAGTGAGTGGCAGCTGCTAACTCCACACTGTCCCTTGCAGAGATGGGAAGAGTTTTGCTCTGTCTTTATCTCAGCAGGTCTCTGGTAGCATCAGAGAACCCAGCCTGGCAAAGAGGAAGGGCTTTCCATGAGCACCACCTCAGCCAGCCACTCCAATGAGCAGGAGCTGTCCCTGACTATGCTTGTGCCTCAGCTCCTCTGATGCAGCAGCAACACAGCCTTGTCAGGATCCCCAACACAGGAAAATGGAACATCTCTGAGACAAACCCAAGCCCCTTCTTTACCTTCTGCCAGGACTCCTGTGCCTTGTATCTAGTTTACTGGGACACTGTACTAAAATAATGATACAACTATATAGCACTAACCTCTACATTAACTATAACACTGACACACAGCAACAAACCTCTGACAACCAAGGAGGCAAAAGCAAAGCCCTGCTTATCCCAGAGCCCCTTGTACAAGCTGGCCCATGAGCAATTCAGCTCAGGGGAGAAGGGTGCAAGCACAGGGGTGCTACCAGCTGAAGGAGAAGGCCAACCAGACTCAATGCTCTAAGGTCACCACAGAAATCGATGGGGAGTTAATGCAAAAAGGAAAACAAATCCTGAGCCAAGATCGATACTGTGAGCGTTTTATGATAGTTCAAACTCTTCAGCCACTCTCCCTTTGTGCTCTTTGGTCACAGGCGGTGACAAAGCGTCTCCCTTGGCTGCTGTTGTAAAAACAAAAGAATGAATAAAACCTTGTGTGTTGGTGGAAGAGGCTGTGTTGTAGCAGATCAGTGTCAGCCTGGGCTGCCTCACCTGGGCAGGTGTCTCCATCTGTGCCTGCCAGGGAAACGCTGCAGTCGAGGGAGAATGGGGGGGATGAGGTTGAGTAAAGATGTTCACTGGACTCTGCAGTGAGCATGGAGATGTCTGGGCTTCCCCAGCACCCTGAGCTCAGGATGCCAGGCAGGGATACTCATGGGATGCTCCAGGCAGGGCCCATATCCTCCCTGGCCTGAGCACTGCTCACTGAAACAGGCTTGCAGCTGTTACTTATTCCACTTTGTTATTTCCCAGATGAATCCTGCTTTCAAGAAATGAGATGTCTTAGACAGAGATACTTTATCAGTTGCTGGGCCAATCTCAGCAATTTTATGCATTTCTCTCCTTCTTAAGCCTGCCTATTAAAATTCTACCAAAAGAGGCACTGACCCTTTTGGGAACATCAGCTTTTGCCCCAAGCCTCTCCTCTGAGTTAGGAATCATGGCAGCTCCAGGAAAGCAGCCATGCTGCTGTCTGTTAATCTGGACTGAGCTTCAGAAAGTCACAAAAGCTTTAATGCATCCTCAAGTCAGAGATTAATTCGGCCATCAGCACTTTGAGCACCATTCTGCTGCAACCGAGGAAGACTCAAAGCCGTGCAATTATTTTTAGCTCTTTATGTAACAGCTTGTTCTTTCTGCTGTCTTACCAAGGGGGTGTTGAGCTCCTGCCCATTACTCGACGTGTGTGCTTCAGAGCCCAAACCAACATGTTTGCAGGTAGAGCTCCAACTACCGTGAACCATGCCTCCAACTTAGAGCAGCACTCACCAGAAACATGGCTTTTCTGATGAACTTCGATGGCCATGAAGCAGAGAAAAGGAGCTCAAGGGCAAGTCACAAAGTAGGTTGACCCTGGAGGCATCAGGAATATGGGATGATGTGACAGTGACTTGCTTCTGGTATCTCCCTGAGCGCTGCTATTCCTTGAGGGATGTGGGAACTGAACAGTCCCACAACGTTGAGTTTGCTCCCCATGCTGCATCTGCTTGCTTTGAAGGATAATCCTGTGGTCACACAGTCCACTCCTGACAGCCCTTTCCCCACCTCTGCCAAACACAGGGGCAGTATGAGATTCCTTCTTTTTCAATCTAATCAGTTTTTTTCTAAGAAACCTTGCATCAAACTTCTAATTGCAACATTTAAAACAAGGAAATATTAAAGGAAAAAAACTGGAGTCCAAGTAAGGAACTGTGATACCCCAGGGGATGACAACATTGAGTAAAGCCAGAGACTTCAGAGTCTGGAGAAGCTGCCAGGGCAGGGATATGCAGGTACCCACACCACAGTGCACTGCGGGCTCATTGTGTGCAGAACTAAAGAGGTGAGGAGTGGGTGACTCTAATTCTGCATCAATATGGGTCAGAATCTCCCAAAGTCAGAGCACATCTCATCCCAACCCCACTGCCCCACTGTTGAATTGCCTGTTGAGGTCGAGGGAGGCTGGAGGTCAGATGCCAGCAGCTGCCATGGCTTCAGCCTGGAAACCTGAGCCTGGCTTGATGGAAGTATGAGGTAAGGACTGGAGAGGAGAGCTGAAAGCTGAATATCCACTCACCATTACATCCATTAGTGGTTTAGTAGGTGAGGGACTGAGTGACCTTTTCCCATTTCTGCTGAGAAATGAGGCTGTAGCAAGAAGGGTTTTGTAGGTCACTGAGGGTGAGAAGCCTACAGCCTTTGCACAGGGAGCACTGCAGAAACATCCCATCTCCCCCACAGGCTGTTCCCAGGGGCAAACTAACCCAGGAAAACACAGCTTCAGCACAGGGCTGAGAAAGCAGAGCTATGATTTCCAGGGAAAGTACTGGGACAGTCCCATTCACCACACAAAAGTAAGGCTATGCTTTAAGCTGGCTCAAATGCACCAGTTTGTATCTAGGTCAAGCTCAGCCAGATGGCAAGCCTGGCTAGGACGTTTGGAGTCACAGACGGGACTTGTGCAGTAAATAGGAGGCAATTTTATACAAGTGTCTCCATCTCTTTGAGTGGAGGTGGGGGAGGCAAGGAAATTTGTCAAGTTTCCAATTCTGTGTGGTTTTTTTCCCCCAGTTCATGGACTTCGCGGTACATTAACAGGGCAGTGTGAAACCAAGTTCTGCTCCAGGTGAAGATGGATATTTTGTAAGGAAAGTTCACTCTGAAGGTGCAGGGGCAAAGGGACAGACCAGATTTGTGCCACATCCAGGAGAAATGCAAATAGAACAAACTAAAACCCCGCAGCAAAGATTCTGCATATGATGCAAAGGATTAAGGATGGAGCTACTGAAAAAAAGAAAAATAATCATGGGTTGGCACTTCAGCACCAGAAACAATGAATAATCACCAGAGCCAGCAAGCAGCACAAGGACATCCATGTCCTTCCCCCCTCTACACAAACTGCTCATGCTGCTTAATAAAAAGTCTAGAGAGCTCACTTACAAAAGAGCAGCCACACACTCATTCTTTCAAAAGCTGAGCAATTTGGGTTTTTCTGAGATGGCAACTTGTCTCAGCTCATCTGACCACAGGAAGATGTTCCTATGCTGTGGCCTTGTACACAGACCTGAGATCCCATCTCCTTCTCCTCCACTGCTCCCAGCAACGAAGTGAAACCGTGTCAGAGGCAGTCTCCTGCACCTCTCCCTCACCTCACACCACTTGGAAAACATCCCTGCCCAGGATTATCTGACAGCACAGTCACAGACAATGATGGAAGGTCAGGAACACAAACAGTTTGAGTCTCACATTCCTTGCTCTGCTCTTAGAAACCCTCCCCGTGGGCTCCAAAGCTGCTGCTGGATTTTAATCTCTGGCAGAGGGTCTCCCAGCTGATCAATCACGGGACCACATCTCTCTGAGAAGTCAAACTCAATTATGCCATACTGGGCGCCAAGTGCTTTGCTCCCAGAAGTTGAGGTTAATTCCCATCAAGAGTGGCCCACTGAGAATTTGATTTGCTAATACCACAAATTGTTCCTCCAAGAGAAATACCGCTGCTGCCTAATTTGTTGGAGTCAGGCATCTGTTTGGAGATCACTCAGAGAGAGGCAAAGCATTCCTCTAATACTGTGACTCATCCTGATTCTTAACAAACTCTGTCACCTAGAGACACAATCAGAAGGACTGGGGTGAGCACCTTGGTGAGAGCCTCTCCTGCCTCAACCATCCTTGCTTGGAACCTTCCCCCAAAATGAGAATGCCTCTTCCCTGCCAAGAGCTACTCCCACAGCATAACTCACAGAGATGAGGCCAAAATATTTGGCAAGCTTACTGAGGCAGCGCTGTGAATCAAATGTTTGCATCCATTCTAGATTGGTCCCAGATGCTTCCCAGCAGTGATGTGGATGGCAATGGCAGCAGAGGAGATGCATTCATTGCTCCAAGGCCTCCCAGCCCCACAGACAAACCCATATCGGAGTGGGAGAAGAGCAAGGGGGGCTGTCGAGTTCCTCTTGAGCTGCAGGGAGAAGATCTCATGCCCAGTATTCCATGGCTCTCCATGCCCTGGATCTGGATCTGCATGGGCAGGGCCTCCCCTGCCACTGTCACAGCTCTTGCAAGGAGGTGACCATGAAGCAGGGTATTGGAACAGGATCGCTCCCCTTCTCTTCTTTCCCCAAAGACCTCAGTGCAGCTCCTGCCCAGCTGGACCCTGGGCTGGCTATTACTTGTTCCTACGAGACCTCTCTTTATTCAGGCATTTAAATGAAACTAAACTTCCAGGTCCACCTCATCCAAAATTCAAACTACAGTAAAATCTAGATTAACAAATCCCTTCTTCATTAAAGAAGTGATGGATAAAGATTATGAGGAGGGAGAGAATAAAGAACAAACACCCCTTTTCTCTGCAGCTGTCTGCAAGACTACCTGAACTATATTCCTTTACCCTGGGTCTCAGGGTGGCAGAAGCAAATAATGCATTAGCTCTGAAAAACGGCCTGGAAGGAAAGGAGATAAGTATTTCAGGACTGCGAATTAAAGCTGTTAGCAAATGCAAATTTACATTTCCTCTAAGTAATCATTATGTTTTCACTTCTATCAGCACCCAATGAATCACAGAGATGTTTTGTCTAGAAACACTAATGGTGGGGGTAGGAAGCCAGCAGCCTACCCACAGCAACGGCAGCAGGAGAGAAGTGCCAGAGGAACCCGTAAAAAGGAGCTGGATTTTTCAAGAACAGCAATTACACCAGCCCATCATTGCCCATGAAATTACCAAATAAGAAAGATCTGCAGAAAAAAAGCATTTCAGGCACAGAGGAAGGCAGCAATTTAGCAGGTCAAGGTACACATTCATATATGTGCAGGCATGGCATATGCAAACAAAGATAATGAAAAGAAGGCTTTAAGTAAGTAAAAAATATGCAGCCTCACACACGCACGTGCTCCCAGCTACCCTCACACACAAAGTAATTGTCCACAGTGTTGCCTGCAGAGGGGAGAGCGGCCCTGCAGATCTGCCAGAGTGGTATTAATTTAATAATTGCCTGCATTATTAAGATCTCTGCAGGATACCCCTGCTCACAACCAATTCAGCAAGAATATTGACCTTTTAAATTATTTTTTTTTTCAGACGTGCATAGGAAGAGAAGCAAGTTTCTGTTTTTAGACCCAACAAACAGAAGAGTGACTCAGCTGCTGGTGCAGTCCTCTGCCTCCACCCTGGAGTCTGGTATGGGAAAGGGTGGCAATGCTGGGCAGAGGGGCCCAAACCTATCCCACCCACCTGACCTGCTGAATAAAGGACTGACCTGCCCTTTGGAAACCCCCAGCTTCCATCACAGCCTATCTAGAGCAGCAAAGCCTCCCACCTCATGAGTTTAGTTATATGACAGAGGCATCAGGATGGAGGGCAGCAGTGGTGTGGAGCCCCAGGCTGGACATGGGAGGTAAGACTCAAGGAAAGGAGAGAGAAGGTGACAGGAGGATCAGTGTGTGCCATGCTTCCATCGTGCTGGATGACAAGCTGCAGTACAGGTGACCCTGGATTTGTGAGGTCTTGGCAGCATGCAATGCCTTGGCTTTGGAAAGTGCCTTTCTTGCCTCGGGCGATTATCCCTTAATAAACAGGAGGCAGAGCTGAATTTTGCTCTTAATACACACTAAGAAAACTCAAGGTCTGAGTGATGTCTTTTGAAACATCTGACACCCACAGGGTGCCAGGAGCACCTTCCTAGTCCAGTGTGGGGAGCTGTCCCTGTCCCCTGGAGCTCCTGTGCATCACACACATCTTCCAGCCATGGTACAGCATGGCCCCATCACAGAGCCCTTACTGATTCATTAAAAAGCATGGCAGATATCCCAAAGCAAAAAGAAGACCACTGCCAACAGAGCTGGTGAATAACCACAGGATGCTGCTACAAATCAGATCTTTACAACGGTATTTACCCCATCTAAATGCTGCTGCAGGAATTAGTTTCAATGTGTAACTGATATTTCTGCGGTGGCAAAGATCGAGGTTTGCAAAGCCTACACTCCATAAGCAGTGGTTTACAGAGATGGAATAGTGGCAGTTTTTCATTTTCCAGAGTCCACTCACCCTTCCAAGAATCTTAATGCCTCATTGATTCATAATACAGTACATAAAGATTTCATTTTTTCTTGCACACAGTGATATATTATGGAGGCAATCTATTTTGCCACTGAAAAGTTTGCTTAGTAGAGAAATTTGGAGTTTTGACATTCAGGAAATTACAGTCATCTGTAAAGTGCGATTGATATGCCAAGGCTAACATTTTCATTGCACTTATGGAGCCAGAATAACTATGCTAAAATGTTTATTATATTTAAAAAAAAAATCCAACTTCTTGTTTATAAAAAGCATATATTTAGCAACAAAAAAGCTTTATCCTTATCTCTATATATATTTTAGCCATGTCTTAAATGCGCATACTCTCTGACCAGACGAAAATACTTTAAATAATCGAATAAAACCAATATTTCAGACAGGCTCTGTGTGTGCAAGCAGAGGGCAGGGGCTGACACATGGCTGCACAGAGCTGCACAAAAGCTGAGAAATGAGACAGGGGCTGCCACAGCAAACCTGCCCAAGGTCCCCTGGGGCTGTGGACATCGTGCTGCCAGCCACCAGCCACCCATGGGAAGCAGGAGATCACTGAAGCCTGGGCGCTTCATTTGCAGGTTCTGTGGCTAACATGATCCAGGAGGAAGCGGGTGCAGAGGGCTCTGGTCTCAGCCTGGCACGCACACTTGTCTTCTTTATGAACACATCAATGTGTATTTAGAAGTTGTGATTTATCCTATATCCTGAGTGCTCATTGCAAATTCATAATTGCTGCCTGAACACCCCTCCCAACTCCTCTGTATATGACAGCAGCTACTACTGAACATCCCCCCTCAGTGCTTGAGAAACCTTGGAGCTCTCAAGGAAAAGATCATACAATCAGTCCCGAGAGCTCTGCATCTCCCACAATGGGAAATTAACTCCAGAGAGGTATTTATAAAATCATTTGTTACTATATCAGAGCTCAATCAATTCTCTTCAATAATACATAAAAGGAGGAGGTTTGGCTCACACGAAAGAACGTAATTCCTTCACAAGCCATTTGCAGATAATCTTCTGTACGCCAGTTAATACATCCCACGATAGGTTATACAAAAGAGCTTTAAAAAACTAAATGGAGGATATATAGCACATAAAAAAGGCACATTAGTGCAACTTATATTTTGCTTATCATAACTATTGTGCCTACAGAAATCCAAGGAAAATCCTTCCCAGTCTTTCTAAAATTTTGTCAAAAGCAAGCATCTATTGAAAACATTTTTGCAATGTAATTAATGAACTGATACTAATGTAATTCTCAGCCTGCTGCCAAAAGAGGGATAGAGGAACGGACAGTGTATTTACAGCTGCAACTTCTACAGTTTTAATTTCAGCTCTCATTGATTCCATTGAGCACTATGAGACTGTATAATGAAGAAATCTGTATCAATTGAAAATACCAAGTGTGCTCCTGCCCCACTACGGCACTACTGTAATATCATGTAATGGAAGGGGATTCTCATTTAATTGAATTGGAAATGAAACACATATTAGCTAAGAAAACTTAATCAGTGCAATAATATTAAAATGGGCCACTCAGACAAACTATACTGATTAAGTCACTTGCAAACATTTCCGTAATCATCACTGAGACTTGTGGCGTTAATGATTTAAACTCACTTTTCTACTCCAGGGAACAAAACTGCAATTTCATAGCAGACAATTAGAATATTTTAAGCCCTCTCTCACACACTACAATACAGTCTCCTGGCAGAAGCAGAGGGCCTCATCCTGCAAGGATACATCTTGAGCTCTGACGTACAAGGTCTGCATGGATGCTGGGATGCTTGATTTAAGATGGGAGACAGCCCTGAAAGCACCTGGCTGGCTGGGAAGTGTTTCTGAGGTACTGGCTGTGGTTTCTCTGCAGACTTCATCTTTAATCCTGACTTGTTACCGATGGCACACTCCGATGCACTGCAACACTCTGAGCTCCAAATGGCTCCCAGCAGACCAGGATTCTAAAACTTGTATTCACACACAGTTGACATAACTGGATTTAAAATTTTCATGGAACAGCAGAGTGCATTTCTAGTAAAACTCCATGGATGCATTTGTTGTGTCAAAGCTCAGCTGCGAGGGGTTTTACATCAGCTAAGCAAGCAAGACTAAGTAAACACTACAAGATGAGCAGAACATCTTGTTTCCCACGTCTGCCAGTTCCATCCCAAACACTTAGTAAAAGCATACCTTACTTAGTCTGAATCAGTGAGGACAATGCCCTTAGAAAGCCACATTAACAGAAAATGTCACTTTAGCCTCTCAAACAACCTTGTACAAACCTAGGGATGTGTCCATTGTGTTGTGCTCAGAAGGACTATCCACACAGTCCAAGCTCGTGGTGTGCTTGGAAACTGGAGACTGAGCTGGCAAAACCTCATCAGATGCTTTCCTGGCAGTCAGTGACAGCACATTCAGTACTCATCAGCTCGACACATTGTTTTTGTTTGGATTTCAGATGCCCCTTATATTGCTTATTAATTTGTAGCATTAAGACATTCAAAATCCTACTTGCAGACAATCAAAAGCAAATTCAATTTTTCCATCTTTTCAGTGCCATGAAGCAAACTCCAGCCAAAGTGGCAGCTGAACTGAGGCCACCAGAGAGGGGGAACAACCTGGGCTGGGCAACGAGAGGAGTCCAGCTGAAGGACTGGCACTGCTATGCAAAAAGCACCCAATTCCACTGCCCATGAACAGTGCTACTTGCTTTGCCTTTTGCTCTGGCTCTCTCACCGTGAGGGTATCACAAGCTTGGGTCAAGATCTGACCTTTCTTTGAGCAGCTTCTCACTGCAGTTCTCGATCCCTGAGCTCCCAGTCCTCACTAGCCACAGCCAAACATGCAGGCAGCACTTTGAACCTCAGCTGGAGGGAAGTCTTGCTTAGGCTAGCTGAGAAATCCTTAAAACCAAGCAGATTTCAGCTGAAGCCAAAGAATAACCTACCCCTGCCAGAAGGGATATGATAAACATGGTATGATAAACTTAAAGCAAGATAAACCACATGACATGTAGGGTTATTCATTAAGGTCACAGCGCCTTCCAAAAGGATCTGCCATTGCTCCCACTCCCCTAACCTCATCCTCAAAATATGAAACAAAACAAAACAAAACAGCAAGAAGCAAAACTCCTCTATGAGCAGCAAGAGATGGTTCAAAACAGTTTGCTCCTATCTGTGAGTATCTCTTGAAAGATTTTCAGAAGATACAGTTCTACTCCTTCACGGATTATTCTGGCTAAAAATGTGTGTGACATTTTAATTATCAAGTACAAATGTTACTGCAAGTAAGCAATGAAACAGATGGTGTCCCAAATTTTACAGTACAGCCACATTTTCCAGCTCAAATTTACAGTTCACCAATCATCAGCTTTAAGTTCTGTCTCTACTGCATCTTCTCTACCCATCTGAAACATCACAACCCTCCAATGCTGAGAGCGCAGCTTTGGGAAAGTTGGGAAATTTTGGGAAATTCAACCCAAGCTGTCCTCCTCCAAGCAAATGTTTCCAATGAGGAAACAAAGTGGAGCACAACTCTGTACATCAAAAAAGCATGGCAGGTAAGAAGTGGCACAGCACTGAGGAACTGCCCTACTCAAGGGAGCAAAGAGGTGATCCTGACACCTCCATCTCCATGAAGGATCTGATTTGTTTATCTCATTCTCTTCTTCAGTGAACTCCACTCATATCAGTTATAAGTCCTGAGATTTCCTTCTCTACCCATCTGGCGTACTCAGCAGTCCCCTCGGTATCCCCAAGGGGAAGGGACAGGATGGAATGAGTGTCCCTTCAGGATCCACCAGTGCCAAGTCCCACATCACCAGGGAACAACAAAATAGCAAAGCCAGAAGCTTTTCCATCCATTGCTGGTCTACCATCCTTCCAAAAACCCCTCAATGCTTAAGATCAGAGTTGCAGTTTCACATGTTTATTTCCCTCCTCTTACAAAACATGAACTATAATTCCAGACACAAGAGTCACACATGTGGATGAGGACAAGGAGGACCTGGGAATACTCATGGATTGACAGCACCATGGCAAATGTGTTCCTTGCTTCAAGGAGCTTTATTATTCAGTTCAGACAACACCAGGAGAGAGCGTGAGTCCAGTGACTCCTGGGGAACAGATGTAGCAGCATCCCCAGATTCAAGCAGCAAACACAGTGAGTTTTCAGCTGTCCCTCTTAGCTGTGTGTGGCCAGGCTGAGAAGCACACGATGCCCTCATTGAACAGGCTCTTGATTTAACAGGCTGTGACCAAACTGAATCCTGGAAAGCTTTCCTGATACTCCACTGCATTCATCTCCACTAAAAGGGAGCTGCTGCCGGGGCTTATGGCATCAGTGCTGCAATTATGACAACGAAACATTTTCTGGGAAGGTGTCCCAGAAAGTAATACACTGAACATTTCCTCTCACCACTCACAGTACTGAGCAGTAACTCCTCTCACCATCAGCATCAGCTTTGAGCCAGGTCTCCAAGGAAGGGCACCCCTCCTGTCATGCCCCTGTGCTGGCACAGGGCTGGGACCACCAGCTCTGCTCTCACCATTCAGCTTGTGCAGACACCCCTGGGATGTGGAAGTACTGCTGCAAGGATCAGACAAAGGGAGATGCTGCACAGGCATGGATCTTTTGGACCCCAGACTTCTCCCATTTTGTTTTGAAATGGAGCAGAGCTTTGGGGGTGGAGGGGCCCACGCCAGCTTTGCAGACAGGCAGTGATGTTCAGTCACCAAAGCAATGTGGGCTCTGCCCCTTGCATGGAAGGTCTGTCACTTAATCCAGCACCATGCTGGAATCCAGGGGTGAAGGTGGCAAGATCTGTGGTGTTCCTCTAAGCCCACCTGGGAACCTCTTCCTAAAGGGAAGCAAACAGGGTGCTCATAGATTGGAAGGGATCTGAGGACTGAGCCTGTCTTGGAGCACAGCTGCTTTAACAAAACTTTCCAATGAGCTCCTGAACACCCAGGGAAACACACCTCGGTGTTTTGTCCCCAGGGAGAGAAGCCAAAGTAGTGTCCAGTGCCCTCAGTGCCAGGGTACACAGCCTGGTTCCTGGCAGATTGATGCTTCTGCATTTGAACTCAGCCAACAGGTGCTCCAGAGCATGATGAAGTGCATGGCAGCAGTCAGGCTCTGCTCTCAGTCACACTGGCAGCTGGATTGCTGCAATAAATAAACCTGAAAATCGACTGTCTGAGCAGCAACAGCTTCTTCCTATGTCTCTATCCCCGGAGGGGTTAATCTAGAATTATCTAATTTATTCCCAAATTGCAGGCAGAAGTGTCTTTCCCCATTTAGGAGATTAAGAAACTGTGCTCTACCAAATTTATCTGAACAATTCATTCCCACGAAATTACACTGGGTTTTGAACTGAGGCTGATATACTCCATTGTATCTGCAGGCTAAGCAATCCACTGAGGGGCCAGATTAAAGCACAGCTAAACACCACCTGAGTGGGCTTTTCTGGCAAAGCATCCATGCATGGATGGGGACAACAGCAGCAGGTGCAAAAGGGCTCCCAGCAGTGGTAATCTGGGCCAGGGCTCAGGCACACCAGCAGCATCTTCATCTGCATCTCCCCCATCCTGTCATTAAAACAGCAGCACCCCCATAACTCATTTCAACATACTGCGACTAGGCTCCTCTTCACATTATTTTGAACAAAATGACACTTTCTCTAGACACTTAAATGCATCCTGGTCTCATCACATCAACAGAGGAAGCATATTTTTTCTATTTATGTGAAAGGTGATATTGGATGCATCATATATTGAAATAGTTTGCTGGCTTCCTCTCTTGACATAAGTAAGGGGAAAGAAAGTCAGAGAAGACGGATTTTAAAGATGTATGCATATGCATGATCATTTTCTAACCTAGAACATTATTAAATTCTTTCATATATTCATGTGAGAACTGCAAAAGATTATGAAAGTAGAGATGCTATCACTCATACTTTCCAAGAGCAAGGATTAGGGAGCTTTCCTTCTTAATAAAAGCTATATATTTAAATACTGTCTGTTTGGCCAAGCCCTAATTAGTACTGGCCAACAGAGGTACAGCTCACATCCCTGCTTTGCAGAATAAACCGGTCTGCAGGGCAAGACTGAGCAAGAGATGTCACATGGTTGTCAGAGCTTTGACCTTTTTATGGGTACTAAATGCCTTTAAATTTCTTCAGATTCACAGGTCTAGCACCCTCTACCAAAAATACACCCCACATGGACCACCCAGCTTCTTCCCAGCCCTTGGAGAGCTGGGCCCTGCCAAACCCTGCCTGAGCCGAGTTACCCAAAGGCGTTGCAGAAATCTCCTGGTTTGCAAGTGATGCTAAATTCATCTAAACAGCTTTATTTATGAGTGGTATTACACCCCACTTCTTGGGGAGACAGATCTGCCACTAGAATTGCCTTTTCCTGCCTGCAGAAACTGTAACTCTGCATCAACATTACACAATTATTTTAAAACTACTATTTAGATAGCTCTATGGTAATGGGTATGTACTCCAAATCCAGTGCCACAGAATTTGCATAGCAGAATTTTTTATCATGCTTCTTAAAGATTAATAATTTAAAGCAAGTTGTAACTGTGCTAAGATTTAGTCTTATGTTTTCATCACTGCTTTATATTCTCATAAATATCCAACATTTCCAAGTACATAGGAATCTGAGATGGTATTCAAGAGAAAAAACTGCAACCAATATATCTTCCATTTATGGAATTGAACATAAGATCATATTCAAAGTGCTGCATTTACTGACTGATTTTGAATACATAAAATATATAGCCATTGCAAATTCACCTTTCATTGCAAAGCTTTGTTCTTGTAGTGACATAACTTACTGCCAGATTAGAGCCCCAAGTACAGATGGGTCATTTTTTGTGTTCTCCATTCCCACAAACATGACTGGGAGAGACAGGTCGTGCTCTCTATCAAAGTTGTGCATACCACACAGCAATATTGCAACACGTCCCATTAGAGTTATGTCTGCTGAGACTGTGAGCACAGACTTGGCTGCAGGCACCTCCTAATGGAATTACATAATTGGAGGCATGTCATCTAAATCTGAACAAATTGGATTCCCTTGTCATGCACTATTGAATCAGAACAGGAAGAACACTCCATGCTGTTATCTGTGGTAAACCAACAGTGGCAAATCCAGCGTCACTAATATTTTGATAATGTGATGTGTATTAAAAATGGGGGAGAAAAAAAAAAAAGATAAAAGTTTCATGTAAGGCATGTCAAAATCATGCTGCATGGAAAAATGAGCTCATCTGAGACTGGAAATTACGTTAATGGTTTATGATGGTTGCCATGTTAAGAAGATGTAACTGAAGACCCATGTGAGGCTGGTTGCCTGTAGCAGCCAGGGAAGTGCAGACAAGGATTTGAGACAGGCCCCACCACCAGCTTTGCAGCTGGCAGGAGTGACAGCCACCAAGGTGTTCGCTCTGCCACAGCCCCTCCCTGCCCAGTCTGTGGTGGATCACTGCATCAACATTCCCATCCTGCAACCCAGTTCTCCAGCCCTTGCAATTCACAGGCATGCCCTGCTTTTTGTTTACAAGTATATCAACTTTAATTTGGAATTACTGAAGGAATCATAATGAGGGAGCAATAACTTTGAGCACACTGAACTGCGCATTCAGGGCAAATTTTCACTGAGCGCTCAGCTCGACCTCCAGCTCTGCACGTATGAAAGAACAGAGGCATTAATTACATTACCAGAATCACTAATCAGCTCATTGCATCTTTACATTTCATCAGCTAAATGCTGGTGCAAAATAAGAGGCTTTTTTCCCCCTATAATTCAGCTCTTCAAGCCTCACCAGGATACTTCCACAAGCACATGGAATGAATTAATTAACAAAAACAGCAAGAAAAAAGAAACGAAGAAATTAATTGTGAAGCCTTACAGAATTCATGGTTCTCATAGTTAATTAACTGTGGACCAGCTCAGGCTCCTGTGTCCACACCAGGCCATAAGGACACCTCATGGATGGAGCTGGCCTCCAAGGCAGAAGAATGTGATGAGCTGGAGGGGCAGAGCACTCAGCCACTGTCTGGTCCAGGTGATGGGTGGAGGGTCTGTGAGGACAAGAGGGGCTGTTTGCAGTATGACTCTCCTGGGGCTGGCACACTGCAGAAATTCACGTTTCAGAATGCCAGCAGCACACTAAAAGCTCCACTGCCTGTGCCCCAGCAGCACTGCAGTCCTGCAGGACTGAGGGAGAAATGCTGTCAGATCACCAAATTACCTCAAGTTGTGAGAGCACACAGCAGGGAAAAAAGTGTTAACTACCTAGTGAGCCTCTGCCTGTAGATCAGCACTGCAAGGAGTCAGGCAAACATTTACTGTGTGCTCTGAGCAAGCCCCCAGTCACAGCACAGCATCACAGCACAGCCCAGCAGGATCATACCACAGGCAGCCCCACTGCAAAGAGACTCCCAAAAAGTACTCCTAAAATCTGCACAACTGCCTGGTCTAAAGGGCCATTAATCTACACCGACAAAAGAACTGCTTGAAGAACAACTGCTCCTTAGGGGTGGCCAGCATCGTATTTTCAGCCAAGTGGTTTTCTCTGCCATGGGTTGGAACAATGGCACCTCACCGTCAATTCAGCTGCTGAGCTCCCAGGAGTAACTGTGCCTCAGAAAGCAAAAAATGTGGTGATGGTGGGAACGGGGCAGGTCCCCACAATAGGAAAAGAAGCAATGATAGGAGAGCCCACGCTCCAGCTGTGACTGTTCCCAACTGTGATCACTTCTTCAATGCCACCACGTGGTCCTGCCTTGATGGCTTATCCAGCCCAAAATATTGCACTAATATTTAGTGATATTTCTAGATATAAAATGAGGGAGAGGGAAAAGGAAAATAAAAAACCAGGTTGGGTATTTTGCAATACCTGGCACATCTTTGAACTAAAGATCTTAAATTCCACTGACACTACCTGATCTCTGATCATCATTGAAATTAAATCCAAGAAGTTTCAGTATCTCTGACAGGAGGACTGGCTGTGTGGATTACTCACCCTGGCACTGGCCTGTTGGAGCACACCAGGGACCTGTACCCAAACTCCCTGCTTCCATGGTTCTCTGTTCAACTCACATCCTGAAAGCTGTGCTAAATAAATTGCAAAGGTTGTTTACGTGCTCCTATCAGGCTTGGAGTATCACGGGGGAGTTAACTGACCACAGCACAAACAAAACTGAATGGGATTATTGATTGCAGCACCCCAATTCTTTTACCAAACCTCTTTTGTTAATCTGCAGCTTCAGCCTTTTTGGCCACCCTGCTGTGACCTGTGTCCTCACTTGCCCACCTCCACAGAGCTCTCCTCCTTGATGGCAGTGCCTTGCTCTCCTTGACCAAAATGATCCTCTTAAGCAACTGTCGCATATGCAAAAGACCTGAAAGCCTAAATTACATGATACACCCTTACATCTTCACAGCAAGCACCAGCCTGTCTTAAAGCCTCAGCACATCTGCTCACACAAATGACCTCAACCATGTTGCTAAGGCTGAGTCGTTGCAGGGCTCGATGACACTGTGCTGTATCCTCGAGTGACACGACTGACGCCACCACAGCACAAGGACTTGACACGGCCCTGTTGCAGAGAGGCTGCTGTTTTGGCAACAAACCTGGAACTGAACTGCAGACCTTCAGGATGGGCAACAATAGATCTGTTCTCGGCATTAGAGCAGGGAACTGGGGCTGATGCAGGTTTTCAATCTGATATGGCTTAGAAGGAGCCATGACAAACATCCCCCGGGGCAGTGCTGTGGAGTCAGGACTCAGCACCTTCTGCAACACCAGTTACAGACAGAGCTGAGCCAGCAGAGCCCTAAAGCCACCTGGGCTCACTCACCACAGCATGACAAAACCCCCAGAGCACCACAGCCAGACAGGAGAGGTGGGAAGGGCACACCAGGATGCTGAGCAACAGAAATGTCCTCAACACATAGGTAAGAACAATATCCACTGAGCTGGGAGACACTAGCACAACAGCTGTGATCCTGTACATACAAACAACATCATTTAAATCAATATTTTAACTTCCAAACTGTAGGATGCTCCTGTTAGCAGTAATGGGCATAGCCACCTTTGCTACCTGGCATGCATTTCCACAACTCTCCCAGGCACCTCCAATATTCAGAAAGAAACCTTTACTCATCCACAGAAAGGTTATGAACCACATTCTTGCATTCAGACTCCTTTGCTTAAGTAGTATCAGCTTGCAATTAATACAACTAATTAATAACACTAATTAATGAATTGAATCAAGGGCAGGGAGCTAGGAGAACTTTCTTTTTGAGAGCTATGAAATGCATTAACAAGAACCAGCTGGATAATTACATCTCTCTTCAGGAGTTTTTACCAGTTGATTTTCCATTAAAAAAGCTCTTGTGAATATTTAAAGAAAAAATTGTAAGAATAGGGTGAGAAAACTGCTGTCCAGTTTTGCCAATGTGACTTATCTTTTCCCCTACAGAGATGCTGCAGGATTTTAATGGACATGAGGGAGCCCAGATGGGAGAGGGATGGCATGTGTTCCAATTAGCAATCACACCTCTTTAAAACCAACTGACCATGAGACACAAACCCCCAAGGAGAAGATCTTGTGCTCATGGGGATAGTTTGCCTGGAAAGGACTATGCTGGAACAGGGGTTTATGCACAGACATGAGCATGCACTGAGCTGGGGAAGGAAATACTGAAAAACATCCTTAGATGTCCATGGCACCTAATTTTCCTCCTTCATGGCCAGGGCAGCCTTGGTGCCTCCCTTGGATGCTAATTTGGGGCTACTGGTCATCCATCCTATAGCTGCAAGAACACCCAAAACCCACGCCAGAGAGCCTGGAGTGTATCTGTATGGAGGGGTGGGTTACACAGTAACAACAGCTGGCTGGAATAATAAATTAGCACCTAATTAACAGGAGTGCTGGCTGCAAAACACTGAGTTAATGGAATAGAAAAAAAAAGAAGGCAAAGAGCTGGTGCTGTGAAATAGGGAGATTGCTTTAGAAGCTGCTTCGTCAAGGACGTCTCCGAAGTCGAGGGTTTAAAAGATGAAGGAAGAAAAGTGTTTTTGTGCCCAGCCCTTACCCAAGGTCAGGATTTGTTTCCCGAGCAGGCATTAGCGGCCAGAACGTGCCAGACTCTCCTTGTCAGGTAGAAAAAGGGGCTGTTATGTCTTTAAGTTGCATGCCAGAGGACAAGGTAAGCATTTGGGATGCAGATAATACAGTCAGGACAAATATTTATTGGGCCAGTAGTCACTGGTGAGAAAGAAGAGCTATAAAGTGGTGATAACAGGGAATAATCCTGCCACAATGGGAAACTGCACTAATGACTTAACAGCTCTTCGCACCTCTCCATAAAAACCTCCTAAGGGAAAACTCCTATTCAGTGCAGAGGAAACAGTGGTATAAATCTGCTTCCTGCTACATCTGACCCCCTTTGCTCTCGCAGCTGCTGCCAGACCAGCTTCTGCCTTACCCTGCTGTGCTTCTACCCTGCTTTCGCTTCCCTTCTCCACACAAACCGATATAAATCCTCTCCCCAGCTTCCTGGCAGGTCGTAGCAGCCAGGTGAAGCAGAGCAGGAGGAGAGACCCCTTCCACTACTCTCTGAGCTTGGGGACAGTCCCAGAGAGGCATCAGAGCTGGCACAGCAGCAAGACTGACCTGCACCCTCCCACACCAGCAACACTCCCCAAACCTCAGCCAGCACTTCAGGGAACTGTGCATGCAAGGCAAATGCAGAACAAGTGTCTCTTCTAGGTAGGAGACACTAAGGACACAGTTTAAAAAAAAAAAGCCGTTTAACTGTCTTTAATTAATATTCCGAAGTACACGTAAGCCTTTAACACACAGCAGGATCATGGTGAAAGATTTATGAGATTGGTTCACCTTTTGCAAAGTGCTGCCTTGGGTCATCAGCACAAACTTATTGCCAGCCCATACACCAGTGGGGAGCTGGAGTGAGAGGGGAAGGGGAACATCTGCACAAATACGATGTGACCTACTTTTACAGTAATTTGAATGCATATCTGGGGAAAAAAAAACCTACTCCCTAAAATTTTAAGGGAGAATTATAAATCAAAGCATGACAGTAAACAAGTCATTTGTGAAGTCGTACTGTCTACTCAGTACAAACAAGAGATTCATCAAATAATAAAATACTACTTTACAAGAAAACAAGCACAATTATTTTATAATTATGGCTGCTCTAGCCTTCTGAGGGCAGGAAACCTTCCTACCTCCATAGAATCATAATCGAGACTCATCAAAGTCCTGTAAAAGCAAATCAATACCTGCTCTTGGCAGGATGAGTTAATTAATACCGGAGTGCTCTCCTGCCTGGCTGTCAGGCTGATGGTGCTCAGCACAGCTCTGCCAAGATGCTCTGTGAAAAACCATGCAGCACCCCTTGGCTACTGGTGAGAAAGGATGCCATCCCTGAGGGTCTGGATGTAGGGGCACTGGGGACTGTACTCTGCTTTGTAAAGGACACAGACATCAGGCCGTTCAAATCTCTAAAAGGCAATTGACTCCTCACTTCTCTGGACACTTATTTCCATAAAGCAAGAGGCTCAGGCAGCACCATATGGCTGATTTTATAAAGGGAAATCAAAGCCATGTCCTTTTCACCACTGCTGTACTTGTGGAGTTGGTCCCTGGTTATGTGTGGTCATTTGAGGTGCTGTGCCACCCCCACATCAGACACGGTGTGGGGGAGCTGGTTGTTATCAGGTAATTGGCTCATGCCACCAGCAGTGGTAGCTTAACACCCTGCCAGAGACTTCAAATATTGGCTATCAGAGTGCAAGCTTTCATCTTTCCATGGCAGATTCACTGGAGCTCTGTGCCATTTACTATGTGACTTCCTTCTCTTTTTTGCTTATTATGAGACCTTGAAAGTGGAAGGTTTTTCTGCCCTCTGTGATTAGCAGAGATCTCACAGCCTCCCTAAAAGTGCAGAGAAAATTACAGCCAAGAACATGATAGCAGTTAGATGCCCAGAGCAGGAAGGAGCGAGACACACTCAGCAGATTGCTTTGAAGCAAATACTCAGTAAAACATTATTAAACTTATTTTTAGCCTCATTTTCTAAAGAAATCAGCCTCTTACGAACACATCATCCACCTCCCTCACCACACTCCCTGTAATTTTTTAATTGGTTCCTTTATCTGGAGACTCCTCTCAAATTGGGGTGGAAGATAAATAAGCATTGAGAAGGGATATATGGGAAAACACGCAGCTGGCTATGGAGAGCAGGAATTGCTGGGAGCTGTGGTCAGCCTGACAGCAGAAGTGTCTCCTGTCACCTGTGCCTGAGATGAGATGGACATGCAGGGTGATATTTAGCATGGAAGGCTGGCAGATGCAGCAGGGGCAGAACGCAGAGGTACTGCTCCATGGCTTTGCTAAGAGCAGCATTCACCACGTCCCAAGAGCGCCAGTGACGTTTTACAGACCTCCTGCCAAGAGCAGCTGATATGTCATCTCAAATCAGGCATAAAAATGGGACAAAGATGCAAAACGCCAGAAGAGTAGGAAAAGCCAGTTTTGCTGAGTGCCACTGCTGATATACTTTTACCGTTGTTTAATGGTTTTCTTGGATCAAACAAGGGAGAAGATGAAGAGAGGACTGGCTGTTCCCTGTCATAAGGAAAAGGCATCAAACAAAGAAGGGCTCAGCAACAAAAATACATGGGTCAGAAGAGTACACACACAGGAGAAATGGGTGAGGAAACAGGCTGCAAGGTAACAGGAGTGCAGGAGCTCAGCTGCTAGTCAGCAGAGTGCCCACTGGAGCCAGGACCAGATCGTAGGTGCCAGCATTTGCCTGGGAGAAAGAGTTTTTCTCTGCCCAGTTAGCGCAGACTTCACCTGGGTCAGTGTTTTACTAAGATAATGAGGAGAGATTGCAGGCTATTAACTTGCCAGAGGGCTAAGTGATGTTGAAAGCCATTGCTGGAGCCCAGGTAAGTGGCTGGGTAAACACATCCCCTGCCCAGCAGCGCCTGCTCCATTAGCTGGTGCTGCCATCGTCGGAGAGCGGAAGGGACAGCGATCCATAGGGATGCTGTTGTTTATAACCCAGCTCTCATTTCACTGCAGTCTCTCAGCAGACTTGAAACAGTGCCAGAAAGTGGATGGTGGGGAAAAGGCTCCACCATCTACACCCCGCCACCCCTTTTTCCATGTACCCGTTCCTTCAGGGAGCAGACAAGGAAGGCACATTGCTTACTCACACTGGTTTCAGCTCATTTTATCCCCCTCCCTCCCATCCCTTAGATTTTGTTCTGCTCTGGTGTTTAAGTAAAATATAAGTGCAACCTCTCCAAACCTTTTGGGACCAGTGAGGGCAGCCAGTCCCCAAGAACACCCAGCACACTCACACACATCCACAAGCTTTCTGCTCTTCAGAGCAGGTTCACAGCACCTCCAGCCTGCCTCCCTGCTGCCTTTGGCTGAGGCAGGAATGCAGTCAGTGGACATCACTGCACCATTTTACATCTGTTAGGGACTTGCTTCAAACACCTCTCTGGCAGATGTGGCTGAGAGGCTCACATTATCCATGACAGGGACACAGAAGGAGCATGGCAAAGAGCCTGGGTGCAATTTGTCTGCAAACAGCTGAGCATCCCAGTGCAGAGCTGGCTGACCCAAGACAGTTTGCTATTTCTGTGTGCTGTTTTCTGTTCCAAATAAACCTCTCCATGCACTTCTGCACCCAGACAGGGAGTCTGGATACATACCCCACTTCCCTGTGGTGAGCAGAGGGGGCCTCCCCACAGGTACCTACACCAGGCAGCTTGTGAGGGATAAACCATTCTGTAGGCTCAGGGTTTATTTTACAAGATGCTCTGTGCATTTGTGGCTCTGTGGTGCCCCAGGAGCCAGAGGAAGGAGGAAAGCTGCCCCTGCACAGCTCCAGCCTGGCAAACAGAAATGTCCAGCCTTTTTCAGGTCACTGCATACAGAAATGCCCATTTCAAAACCAAATTTTGCATGGATCTACAGAGCAAAGGCCACATTTTTTGCTATCCAGGCATCTTCCTTGTCTCTGCTTTAGAGAGACAACAGTTAGAGCAAGATGAAGAAATAGAAAGGCACAGGGCAAGTACACTTCCAGTGAAGTTACCAGAGCAGTGGGGCAGCCCCAGGGTGGGACAAGCCTTCAGGAGGAGCAGGTGAAGGAGCACTGCTCCCCCAAGTACCAGTGCAAGCTCCTCACAAGCGTGCCAGTCAAGCCCTTCCAACCAGACCATCACATCTGAGGTACAGACCTGGCATCCCATGCCAAGACCCCACAAAACTGCACTCACACTAGAGGAAATGATCTGATTTTTTAAAGATGCAAATTCTTGGACTTGGCAAGCCAAGCTGCCTTGATATATACAAATACCAGATTTCGTATTCTTGCTATTTCAGGCAAAAATACTTCTCAACAGTCTAAACATCTCTCCAAGAACATTACTTTCCCTTGCATCCAATGCTCCTATCACTGCTAAAGGAGGCTGTGAGAATGGGAAACACCAGAGACATTATCTTTTTGCAAGTCTCATCTTTCCTGTGGATTTGGCAATTATTGCAAACAACATAGGATGAGTTCAATAGTAGGTGAGTGAAAAATTGGATCTGACAGCCCTAATTGAGCCTGAAGTCCCATTTATTGAAAATGATCTGGCATAATTAAAAATTCACAACTGGAGACCAGTTGTGAACACTATACATTATAGGTTCTCTGAATTACTCTGGGAAACATATGCTCTCCAAGCTTTGGTCTTGCAGCCAAAACAGCTCGAGCCACATTGATGTATTCATTTGAAAGGAGTAGCTCTGGATTTCAGGGAGGGAGGGATGGCAAGAGCGTGGTGGCTGTGCTGAACTCACACCAAGCACAGGTTAACAAATATTCCTTCTGCTTCTAAGATTTCTTCTGCTGCAGTTATGTTGTCATCTTTACACCATGGGGATATGCTTTTCATAGCACGTTAAGGCAGTAACAGGACAGCTCCTGCTTTTCTATTCTACTTCAAGTTTCTCATGTTGTCTCAGTATAAAGCAAAGGGACAAACTTTCCTGTTAGCACTAATGGGAGCAGCTCAAGCTCAAGGGCTCTTGAAACCTCAACCCTGTACCTGCTGCTGACACTCAACATCCTTAGTGCCCCAGCACAGACCCATGTGCAGCTTTCCAATTGCTTTCTCCTTATTAACATAATTGGGATTTAATTCCAGCACATCATTTGCAAGCCTCACTTAGCCTGAGACAACTTAGGGGAATGTGACTGTAAACATTTTAATTTCTGCTTTTAACAAACCACCAAGATATGGCCAATAAACAGAATATCTGAACAAACACAGGACTGCCTTCACTAGGGCAGGGTGTGGGACCTGGGGCATTAATCCTGTTGCAGTATGTTAGGGAAATAAAAGCCTCAATAAACAAAGCACGTTCTGTTCTGCACACAAACACCAATCACAGCTAAATAACAGGCTTTAGATCATTTATAACAAGACATAACTTTATAAATGTTTTTAGGAACAGCTCTCAACCAGGAGATTTAACTGAGATGAACACTGAAGGTACTAATCAAATTAGTGCTGGATCTCATCTGAAACGCAGGATACACGTGCAAAAAAAAGAGTAATTACCTAACATTAGCATTTTTGAGAGCAAACATATCCACAGTTGTAACTGCATTATATTTTTATCTAGACTAGTGTAACAATCACCCCATCCTGTACCAAAGGCTGCAATGTATAGAACATGCCATTCAGTTTGCTTCTCTAACAGAGTTTTGTTGTGGGGTGGACTTTTTTCTCGTTCTTTGTGTCAGCTGCTGAGAAGCAGCATGACAACCAAAACTTTCCAATAAATCACAAGGCAGTGACTCATCTAAAGCCTTCACTTCAGAGGAACAGCGAGGTGTCATCCTTCCAGCAGCGCCGCAGCCATCGTTAGCGATGCTGCTTTTCCCAGGCACGTCACCTGTGCTGCAAGCCAAAAATAGGCCATCCCAAAATAGGCTGAAGAGGCAGGAGAGGGATCTGAGTGGCACATGCAGGCTTTTCCAACAAGTAATGCAAAACCCACTGCATGCCCAGGATGTTTAAATCACCCAAACACGTTTAAATCCTGGTTAATCCTGCAGGACATCTGGATCTCTCTGGGCTCTGGTGTGATGCTGACTGAGCATTGAGGTGTGAGATGAACATTTATGCAGCAACGTGCTCATCTGCTGCCAGAGAAGAGCCCACAGCAGTCACACCTTGTCACCTTCCTGTGCTAGAAGGTGGAATGATGCAGGAGCTGGAGCTGGGCACCTCTCCACATACTGCTGCAGCACATACTGAAGAGAATTCCACCGTAGTGGGGGGTCAGCAGAGCACTGCAAGAGTACAACACTCTACCTGGGGCTATGAAACATCAGGATTCAGCTTTATCCCTCATTTAACCAGGGACAACTGCAAGTGGGTTCTGCTTCTCTGTAAGCACCGTGGGATCGAATGTATTTTAGTGAAGGAAGCTCAAACTCCCCAAAACTCTGTTCCCTGTGCAGCAGATCACAAAGGGTAAAAGCAAGTGTAAACCCTCCTGTCAAACTAATGCCCTGTTATATTTCTTTTGTGGCTTTTTGTCATCACCATCTAAGGTCTACCCAAGACAAATTGCAGAGAGGCAAACTGAAGTGAAAGATACAGTGCTCAGATCAGATACTCTAAGGGCTTGTGAAAGGATTTAGGAAAAGGCAGCAATCTGAACACTGAATTTTCATGAATTTCACCCATTTCCTGGGTTATCTACAGGCTCTGCAACAACACATAAACCAAAAGCACCTCTGCCCACCAAGTTTGCAAAAGCCTGACTTAGCCCATGCTCAAACTGCCTAGGTCCACCTAGGAGAAGCACAGAGTCCAAAGACTCAAAAAATAGTAATCTGGAAGAAAAAAATGACACCCAGCACAAACTACTCTCCCTCTGCTGATTTCAACCACGGAATTTCATTACTTTTGCTGCTGTCTTGCTGATTTTCTGGCACAACACTCAGAACACTGGAACAGACTACTTTGCACAACATCTGCCATCACTGAGGGACTCTGCAGTCTGCAAACTTGCAGGCAATTTATTGCCCATATTCCTCCCCTGGACAGGCCCTCCTTCAGCTTTATACAGAATGCATTTGCAGCAAGCCTGCTTTGATGCTCTCTGTACAAACTGTAACCTCTAACCCTATCCCCAAACAGTGATACTTCGGATGCTCTTATTTTTGTACTAATTTGGTTTAAAAAAAGGTATCCCAAAACTGCAAAACAACAACAACAAAATCTCCCCATGCCTAGCTTGCTGCTGCCCTTAGCCAAGATTTCCTTCTGTCCTTTAAGGTGTCATCTGATGTTGATGGCAAAATATTCTCCTGGGATCACACACAGCCTGTCCTGATAAACTGCTGGCAAGGATCCTTCTAAGATTGCCTGAGAAGCATCTTGCCTCAAACAAATCCATAGTTATAGGCTCCAGATATGTTTTTCAGCTTGCATTTATTTATTACAAACAAGGCCAATAAAAAAAGGAAAATTAGTTCTACGTGCATGCTGGATTCAATGAAGAGAGCAAAATTTGCATAACTTTGAAGCATAATCTTCCAAAGCAACAGCTAATCTGCTAGTGATTATCTTTCTATTTGTTTATCACTGCCTGTATTGATGGGAAGATGAAACAGGACAGCACTGCGTCAATAGAGGGGCATCCACGACAGGGTTCAAATATGAAGCTCAGGCAGGTATCCAGGTGTTTGTTTTTAGTTAGGTTAAAAGTTATTCTATCTCATAAATACCTGGCCTTTCCCAAGCTGCTGAATCCCAGAGAGTTTCACAGCCTTGGAAGAGTCTCCAGGGTGTGGGTTCAGCTGCCAAGTGATCAACTTTCTATTAAACATCTGAAACGAGCTCAAATCTGGCGAGCCGCCACTTCACAAGCCCACAGAATAACAAGCTCATTGTAAGTCCTTTTAGCATGGATTAATTGGTGCACAGAGCTGGCAGTGTGAAGAGGGCAAGAAAACAACCACCCAGCTCCCCCCAGAAAAGGCAGAAGGCTCATCAAATTTCATTTGCTCCGGATACTGGGTGAGTAAAGACTTCCGTGCTACACGAGCAGGCACAAGCTGTCACTGAGCCTGGCCTCAACTGTGCAGCACCCTGGTTGTCTGCTGCTATTTTAGCATTTCCTGCCATTCCAGTGGTTGTTTGGGAAAGGAAATAAATTTTAAAAGCATCTGGAAACATTGCAGCTATCATCATGGTAATTAAATGAAGGGAAAACAGCCCAAAGTGCATCCGTGAAGAAAGGAAACCAGAAACGTGAAGTTCTGTTCAGTTCTGGCCAAGCTCTGTGGCTCTGTGCTCTCCAACTCCCTCACACGTTAAAAAAGAGCATGAATAGTGTCTTAACATACTGCAGGGAGCACAGGAAAGAGATTTATTTACATAAGGTTCGGATGCTGTCACTAAGTTTTTTTAAAATATTTTTGTGGGGCTCTGGCTGTCATTAATCTGTTAAGAATATCCCTGGTGCCAATTCAAACACAGGAACTACCAGGTTTTCTGCAAATCACCATATCTACCTCCTTTACCCCACATCCTCCAAGATGCACTTGCTGTCTTTCAGCCTGGATTTTGGCCATGTGAGCACCT
Source organism: Rhabdornis inornatus (assembly GCA_013397075.1). Classification (NCBI taxonomy): domain Eukaryota; kingdom Metazoa; phylum Chordata; class Aves; order Passeriformes; family Rhabdornithidae; genus Rhabdornis; species Rhabdornis inornatus. The sequence goes on from VWZS01006390.1 coordinate 1,657,844, forward strand.
CAGCCCAGGAGACTGCATCTGTTCTGCCAGGCAGATATGCACTGCACAACCCTGGGCAGAGGGCTGGGTCACATTTTTGGGTGTTCAAAAGCTGCCAGTGTGTTACTACAAGCAGTGTACGATGTATGTGACCCCAGGGAGCATCAGAGAGAAGAAAGAACTGTGACGAGAAACAGGAGGAACATTTTGACATCCCAAGATGCATTTTTCCTGACAGTTCACTGGGCAAAGGACAGCCAAAGGATTGTGTTGTCTAATGAATCAATAATTTTTGGAGAGAATTTCATTAGCTCTGACACCTCTTGCCGATAGAGGGGTAACTGGAAGTCATTCAAATCATTGGACCCCATGATAGTATCTGCATACTGATTGAGTGCTAATTGTATTTGGGACATCAAAAGGTCATAAATCAAACTGGCTTCTCCCGGGGAATACAATAACTCAATTCATACACGAAGGATTTTAAAATTTAAACTCATGATCAAATGGGGAACTACACTTATTAACATTTCTTCCACTGTGTTCCTACCCCTCAGTCAAGTGGCTGAATTGTCCAAACAGGCTTAAAACTACAGTTAATCAATACTGAATGTGTTATTAAGCAGCATGTGGCCAGAAAACTGCCTGCTGGTTTGTGTCAGCCCATTCTTCTTCCAAAGACCAAATGATAGAAGCAGTCCCTTTATTCCCACTAGATGCCTGCAAAAACTCAGGACCAAACCTCAGCTGATTTTACACCTCTGCCTGCCTTAACATTTCTCTTCTGGTCGCAGCTCAAAGCCTGGCTATTCATCATGTGGCTGAAAGAGCGTGTGATGCTGGCAGGAGGGGGCTGCTGGTGGCCACCTTCCCATCCAGAAGGAGTCATAGGTACTGTAACCATTGCTCCAGAACCAGTGTGCCAGCAATTACTAACACAATACAGAACTTTTACTTTGTCCAGATGACAATTAAAAGTAGTAGATGCAAAGGAAAACAAAGGGGGGAACACTCGAGTGCTAAACAGCTCCCAACATGCAGATTTGTGTACTGCTCTGCAGTATGAAATCACGGGACAAATTAGCTACATCATAAAAGAATTGGGCAAGTTAGTGTCAAAGAACATGAATCTGGCAGGAATATACATCCACAGTGGGGCCGACCTTAGCTATAAATGACACTTCTGACGGCTCCAGTGAGCAGTGGAGGAATAACGCTGTGTCCTTATTTTGCAGTCAGATTTTTACTTAGTTCTCTGCTCACTGATCAGGGCCACTAAGAGGAGCGAGCTTCAAGCAAAGCACAGCACAGAATGATGCCTGTGGGCAGGCGTACCACTAACCAGGACACTGACAGATTGGGCAGGGTGAAGAGGAGGAAGAGGAGTTTTTAAGACACCTCTTACCACACTGAGGATGGCAAAGGCACAGGAGGATGCCTTGGACAGGAGGAGCACACAGGAGGAAACTTGGATCTCTAGCGAGGCAGATGCAGCTTTAAAACAAAGCAAAACCTAAGAATAAACCAGCTTTTGGAGTTTGCAAATTTCCTTGCTCCCGTGCTTTGTTTTTCCCTCCTGCTGAAGAACACGCCCGGATAATTGGCTTTGGCACAGCAGCGGCTCTGCAGCTGCCTGCCTGCCTCCCTCCCTCCCTCCCCCAGGGGTGTCTGCACCGTCAGCAAGCAGCTCTTGCCGGGGACCATTTGTAACAGGGATGGAGCCGGGTACACAAACCCCCAGTGCTGCACGCTCGGCTGCCCGATCCGGCCTGAATCAGCTGTCACACACTGTCTGCATCACTGATGAGCGCCTTCCCTTGGCTCTTACAGCAATCTCTTCTTCACTGTGCTGAGCAGCAAATATGGCTCTAAATTCAGCCCCATAAAGGTCCCCGGATCCTCGTTTGAGCTCACAAATCCAAAGGAAAGTTCCCACACTCTGATACAGCCCGTGCTATCCACCCTCCTGCAGGTGGCTAAGGGGGATGAATTAATTCTCCTGGGATCACACAAAGCGGGGCTTTGCAAGCACATTGCGTCACAGCCAGCCTGACCAAGAACAGAGCACCAGGGCAGACCACCAGGTAGGGCAGGAGCTTTCAGAAGCTTCTGCCTTGCACAAGAGTGTGGGATGCTCCACTCCTTCCCTAGCACATCTCTGTTTAGCAGGGCAGTCTCCCAGGGTTACTGCTTGAAGACAAGGGGAAAAGAGAAGGAAATTAAGCCTTTAGACAACCCCATTCCTCCCCTCTTTTCTGCAATGGTAGCCTCACTCCAACAGGCTTTAAATTCCACATAATTTTCAGACATCTGAAAGATGGAGGAGATGAACTCCCTCCTGCTGACCCGAGACTGACTCAGAAGTAATCATGTTTAACAGAAATGAACTTGCAGGCTGAGACCGTGACACCTGCAAGTGGAGCAAGCAGGAGAGGGACAGTCTGCATTTCATCTGCTCAGCCTCCTTCTACAAGCAGGGGGAGAACACCGAGGAGCAACATGGAGCAGAGAAGAGAAGCTGTGTCAGAAAGGTGAATGCCCAGAGGTGCTGACCCTAGCGAGTCCCTGAGCTCTTTATCTGCACACTCAGGGTATGGTGCAGCCATGACCCAAGCAGTAAAATTCATGGAAAGCCAACACTCCTGTGTCCATCCAGAGAGGCACCCAGATGTCCATTAGGGACCTCAGTCTGTGTTGCAGGTGGCAGTGGGCATGGGAACACAGCATCAGATGTGCCACACCAACAAGGTGTTTTCACTTCCCCAAGAAACATATTCACACCCAAAGATAGATAGATTCTGATCTATGTATCTTGTATAGATTATAATAAAGGCTCTGATAAACATTTTCTCTCAGCTGCTTTATTCCAAAATTTGTGTGATTTTTCTTCCCTCTCTTTGTATTTTTAATTAAACCAAACTCACACAATATAAATAACAATGTAACTTCTTGATGTCGATCTATGCAACAACAGACCGACTCAAAAGACATTGTTTGGGTATTCCCAGACTATCCCTCCAAGTTTCTAATAGCCAGGATAGTTAGTGGAGCATGAAATTATTATATTAATGGGTTCTAAATGTGCAGGTGTTTAACTGCAAAACTATGATCAGAGAGAGGGTGGAGAAGCTGCAGGTGCATTTATTTAAATGGCTCATTTCCAACTTTTCCCTGTGTTTCAGGACCTGCATTCTGAAGGACTCCTCCATACACCTCTCATAGCCTGTGTGTAGCCAAAAATCAGAATTTGCTTGCATGACCACCTCTTCCTGCCAGATTATATAGGATACACAGCACAAGGACCATTACTTTCAGCATAGGCACTCTGATGCTGAATATTGCCTTTACTACCTGAAACACTGCCTACTTTTATTCCACTGCCTTATTCCTTCTGCTAGCCCCCATGTCCCGTAAGATAGAAGCATCATCCAACATCGATGAGCTACAAGGCTGAGGCTCACACTATGCCTTTGGCATCTGTAGACTGATAAGGTTAAAGAATAAATGGTTGGGTTTTTTGGGCAATCCACAGAGAGCTCTGCCAAGATGAGACACTGGCTTATGAGGCTCATTACGGTAATACTGCAGCACTGACCTTCAGCACGCAGCAAAGGAAAGCAGGATTTAGTGTTCATGTCAACAGCATAATGAAACAACTCAGGGGAAGGCCAGCCTCAGCCACAACTTTTATCCCGCTAAAGAACTTGCAAATCTACAGCAGTGAGAGTTTGCAAACAAAAATAAAAGGAAGCCTTCAGCCTTTTCATCCCAGGCTCCCATGCTACAGAAGAAGTCATAAATAAGGCAACAGAACATTTTGCTGGATAAAAAGCCATTAGAGAAAGCAATTCTCAGCTTTTCATCTGGAGCTTTCCCGGCAGCAGCCATCTGGGTGATATCAGCTCCCCAGGGACCGGCAGCTCGTATCCGAAACCCAGCCCTGGCCAGGGCAGCATAACACACTGAGATGAGAGCCTGAACAGGGCTGGAGTCACAGAACCAGCAAAGAGGAGGAGTCCCCAACATCACCAGCTCCCAGAAAATCCCTTCACCCCCTGGTTTCTTTTAGAGGTGGATTGAGCTGCAGTACCCTCTGCAGCCTGTCGCCGTATCCTGAAAGCAATGTGATCAAACTGTTGCACGCAGCTGAAGTCAGCAAGACTTCCCTCAGCAACATTAGAAGAGCCTGCATCCAGCACTCTGAGCCGTGCAAAAACATCTCAAAATGCAGCAGGCCTTTCAGCTCCCTCTCATTAAACCAAACACATCCACAATCCCTGGGAACATGCTGACAGGCAACTGCAACCACAGACGAGGGACAGACCACAGCTTCAAATGTGCTCACAGCTTAGCAGCCTTCTGCTCTTGAGTCCTGATGACTTTTTATCCTGCTAGTCAGTAAACACTGTGTGACAAAACAAAAGGTATTGGATAGTCCTTCCCAGCCCTCCTGCACCACATGTGTGCAGCTGGTTTTGCTGTAGTGGCTGAAGTGTCAGATGATAATTTATTTTCCATATAATTTAGCCAGCTTGCAATTATAGATTTGATTGACTTACTGGAAATCCCAGAAGACCACCTGCCTCAGAAGGAGAGTCACTCCCTTAGACTTCAAATCAGTAGACAAATTAATCAATCCTTACATAGTGATTTCAGTAATTTGATGAATTGCCATCAACACTGCATTGCTGATTTACCCTAGCTACGATACTTATTTGATAAGCATATTGCTTTGTTGCTATTTTAACAAGGTTGACAGCATTTGGGGGGTACATCTTTCTCAGAAGTGTGTGAAAACACTTTGCCAAGACGTGGTGCACATCTGTATTGATAAATTGCACATGAGCTAAGAAAGACGGTCTTGGGCTCACCTCTCCTTATGTCCACTGCCCTTGCCTTGGGTACATCTTGCTGTTCTGCAGCCCTTGAGCAGACCAGGACCTGAGTTTTGGGATATGGGAATGATCACTCTTCCCCCTTCCCCTCCCCCAGGCATCAGGTCTCCTGGATGGGGGAGGATCACGACAGCCTAGGAACCTTCTGCAGAGGAAGGAGGGTATTTTCTCCAGTCACTTACTCAGGTAGGTCTGCTAATGACCAGACCATTCAGGGTTGAGCAGCAGACCAAGAAGAGACAGAAGATGACAGCTTTTGGTCTTCTGTCAGTTTATGAATGAAAATAAGGGGCAAAATTTGTACGATCATGTACAATAGATGGGATGACCAGCTATGGCCAACTTTGAGTGTAACTGTGAGCAATTATTTCCTTTCTCAGTCAAGAAAAGAAAGTTTCAAGAAACGTATTAGTTTTCCTAAACAGCCTCTATTTTAAGTTACTTTAGTCAATTAACAACAAATTCTAAGAAGTCACTTTCTGGAATGCCCCTTTCAACCCAAGGCAAATGGCGAATCAAAAATCAAATCCAGCCAATTAGCTGCAAAGGTAGGACAAGAGGACCTGGGTTAGCAAGAGGTACCAAACAATCAGACCAAACCTCCCTTCAGGGACACAACCAGCACACATGAACGGAACAAGAAAATGAAACATCGATTATTTAAACCCGATGTACTGCTTGGCAATGCAAATCACAATTACAATCAGGAATTTAACAACCACTTTCGACTGAAGACCATTGCATTGGGATGGATGATTAATGCTTGTTTACTTGTGGGGTTGCTGTACTGGGGGAAATCAAGCTGCAGCCCCTTCCCTTTACTGCAACTTCATCTGCTGGGGGAGCAGGACTTGTAACACATCAAGGGAAACTCCCTGTGCCAGGTTCAGCATCAGGAAGGATCTTTAAACATCTGCCAAAGTAGTAGCAGCAAAGCTGGAACGAACAATGACCCAAGCAGTGCTTTTCAATTATACAGATGATGCAGTCCAAATCTTAAGTAGGTTTAAACACTTGCTTTGGCTGTTTCTCCTTTTGCATAATGAGAATCTGCTACTGAAATGAAAAATAGTTTATTGCAAAAAACCTCCAAGCAACCCAAAATTGCAGTGTTTGAGCAACTGGTGACAACTGTGCTGCCAACAGGCTTCCCAGAAGACAGAAATGTACAAAAAAGCAGCATGAAAGACATATCATTATCATATCACCTGTGGTCCTTTATAACTGATTCCTAGAAAAAGACTCATAGGTCTTTTAACATACTTATCTCTACATAAAAGTAGGCTTAAAACCTACCAGCATCGTTTCATAAACCTGAAATGATGGCACATTTATGAGGATGCTCATGTGCTCACAGGCTTGGATTTGCTGTTTCTGCCTAGTGAACTTTTCTGGGAAGAGAGAAAAAGCCATCCATGCCAAGAAAGGCTTGGGAGAAACAGCTTCTAAAACTAGGAAAGCTGATGGACAGGTTCCAGTCTTTCTTTATGTGAAAATTTTGTTGCATCTCCCATGTTCAAGATGCTCAACAAGCCTGAACCCTCAACTGGTTTGAGCTCAGGTCTCTGGGGACTGGTGGTGCACCAGGCTGGAAGCGATCACAGCGCATGATCCTACATCTCACAGTTAATTCTCACATCCACAGATTCACGCAGACATCATTCAGCTCCTTGCAAAGAAACCCTGTTGGACTTCTCTATCCTCAAGCACCACCAAACAGGTCCTCATCTTCGCAGAAGACTAAGTGCTGCTGCAGCAGACATGAAAATCCAGTTAACATTCCCTTTCAGTTTGATTAATGTGCCTTAATGCAATCCAATTAACAAAGTATTATGGTTTCTAACATCACAGCTTTTATATCCTTTTCTAACCAGGAAAAATCTATGACATATGATACAGCCATTAGAAAGGAGCAGATAGCTCTCACTCAGAAGCTCCCTATCGCCTGATCCAAAGCCAGATAGGGTCAGCAGAAAGACATTTGCTGAGTCCAGCAGGTCATGAATCAGGCACCAGAGACTGAAATCTATAAATGACCTTTCACTGGGGAAGTCACATTACTGAGGTCCATGAATTATGTGGGGGGAAAAAAAAATCCCAGCTAAGAGCTGCAGTATTTACAGCACTGTCTTAGCTGTAAAAACCTTTCCTGGGAATCAGACGTTGGGCAGTGGAGACTGCAAAAGACTTTGTGAGAATTATGATCAGATGGATTAGCTAAGCACCATCAGGCCAAAACTGTAGAGAAACATTAGACAAGGTGTATTTGAAAGCCAGCACAAAGTCTTTCCAGGATTAAGTCCTTCCACTGTTATTCCTTTCAAAATAAGTGAAAGCAAGGTAAGATTAATTCCTTGTCAAGCCTGCGAAGAACAGACTCCAGCACAGAAATAAACACAAATTGAATTTACTCTGGTGGCTTCAGATAGGTCACATCAAGCCAGAACTAATGCAGTATTGACCTACTCTTACTCTAGGACTACATAACAAAGCAGCCAACAGCATTGCAGGCACTGCAGATTCATTTCCTTTAATAATGTCTAGGTAGCAAAGTTAGCCTGGGATACAGGCTGCATTCAATAGGCACCTCCAGCAGCAGGAAGCAGGATGAATACTAAAATTTGGACATTTAGGTGCCATCTGAGACAGACAAGTGCCTGCACTGCTCACCACAGCCCTGACCACTGAATGGCCACACCGTCACTCTCACCAGTAACACCCCAAGGCCTGACTGGGCAGGGGAAGGCAATATCTGCAGGCACTCAGTGTATGTTTTGAAGCCACACAAAGCTGCCAAATTTTTAGTAGCCCAGGCACCAAAAGACCCCCTCATCCTGTGCAGAGCCAGGTTTTGCAGTGCTGTGCTTGACCTCTGCTGTGCATTTCCTGCAGATGCTGCTGGGATTTCATCCATCTCTGCAGCGCCCAATGGAAATCAGCTGCCGCTACAACAGCTGTGCTGGGAATCCCTCCTCTCTTAGGCCCTGGGAATCACAGAATGAACTAGGTTGGAAAAGACCTTTGAGTTCATCAACTCCAACATACGACCTAACCTAACACCTCCTCATCCACTATACCATGGCGCTGAGTGCCATGTCCAGTCTTTTTTTAAACATATCCAGGGATGGTGACTCCACCACCTCCCTGGACAGACAATTCCATTGCACTATCACACTTTCAATGAAGAATTTTTTTCTGATGTCTAACCTAAACTTTTGCTGGTGCAGCTTAAGACTATGTCCTCTCATTCTGTCAGTTGCTGCCTGCAAGAAGAGACTGACCCCTACCTGGCTACAACCACCTTTCAGGGAGTTGTAAAGAGTGATAAGGTCACCCCTGAGTTTCCTTTTCTCCAGGCTGAACAACCCCAGCTCCCTCAGTTGTTCCTCACAGGGTTTGTCTTCCAAGCCCTGCACCAGCCTTGCTGCCTCCTCTGGACAGTCAAGTGTCTCTCAATGTCCTTCCTAAACTGAGGGGACAGAATTGGACACAGCACTCAAGCTGCAGCCTCACCAGTGCTATGTACAGGGGAAAGATTGGGGGGTTCAGGTCTGATGTTTTATTTACTGATTTTCATGCAAGGAACCACAAGAACAAAGCATCAAGCAGCATCAAGCTGATGGCTTAAGGAAGTTTTGAACAACCTCCCTGCCCTTGTACTGGATGACCTTACACAGATCACACAAAAACATCTCAGAATAAAATATTTATCATATTCTCCAGTAAAGCAAGCATGCAACTTTTAATGGAAATGCCACACAAACTTCAGATGGAGCTCAGTGGCCACACACCTCCTCTGCTCTTCAATCAAACCAGGGCACTGGCCTCTCCTCTCTGTAATTAAACTATTATCAGCCATGTAACAGAATGGAAACCAGTGTGAAAAGCACAATGCACCAACAAATGCAGCTACACAAGATCCAGGACACGTCCACGTCACTGTGTACTTTAGACTGATGCTTATAAATTTATTTCTGCCAGCTATAATTCCATCAAGCAGTCCCTGAGACTTTGGGTCGCTCTCTCTCATTATGAAATCTTGGGAAGTATCAAAGAGTTGCTCCCACAACTAATTCACAACCATGGTCGCTTGCAATGGGAGTTGAACGATCCATCAAAGGGCAAAATAAATCACATCTGCTTGTGCAAATAAAGTGCAAGTAAGACCAAAGGTGCATGTTCCTAAGAAGTTTCCTTCAGAATGCTTTTGAAGGAAAACTGGGCTGTTGACAAAACTATTTATCACAAAGTGTTTCTTTTCCTCAGGGTCCTTCCACAGATTGGGAAGGTAAACATTTGGGACAAAACAATCAGAAAACTTTCAGCCACAAAGAGAAGCTATGCTACCACATCTCAACAGGGTGTCCTAGAGCTGCCTTTTCTCTGCATTTTCTTCTTTCTGGACAAATTGGTTTGGGCTGCGTCTCTTACCAGGCTGCAGTAGCAAGAGGGGCTGTGCAGCACACACTGGGAGAGCTCTTCTGGCCCTGCAGACCCTCGGGCACACAACAAGCAAACAGTGAGAAGAAGGATATGAAATAAGGATGCAAAGCCGCTCTGCAATTCCTGATTCATATTTTCTTCTTGATAAAAGCCAGATTTCCAGCAGGAAACACACACAAATGTCTCACTTGCCTTAGCTATTGCTATTCCAGGATACCAGAGTTGCTAATCTCTTCCCTTCCTTGAGTCAAGATCTCCCAGTTGGAAACAGGAAACACTCCAATAAGCAACTTCTCTCTTGTTCTTATTCAATCTGCAACCCCCTCCAGAGAGAGATCTGTTTAGGAACCCAGCCTTGTAGGAGAAAATGGCTCCATAAAAGGAGAAAAAATTAAAAAGCAGCAAAGAAGCCCTTAAGATGTCTTCCCTCTAATGATTTATGCCCAACTCTTCTCCTCCTCACATAAGCATTTATTATTTGTATTACTTGTGTTATTACCTGATGGCTGAGGAACGGTGGGAGACATAGATGAGGGCAAGGGAGACTGGAAAACCTCAGCAATAAGTATCTCCAAGATCCCTCTCCCTGTTCGTAAGTAGTTCGATTTCTTCTAAGTTCCCAGTGAACAGAGAAACACAGATTATGCCCCAAAATACCTGTTTCAAACCCATGCAGTCAGAGCAAGACCTTGTTTCAGAGGAAGTGGTGGTACAAATGCTATAGAAGAGCATCCTCACAGCCTGATGAATTGAGTTGGTGGCTCATCTGCATTGCAAATAGGCGCTGCCTTGCACAGCCCAGCTCCAGCAAGGGCTGAGGGACCCACTCACACAGCTTTACCCTTCATGCCTCTAAGCAAGCATTATTTATAGCCTCACACTCAACCTGTAATAAACGCGAATCAGATTAAAAACCCGTTAACAGTTCATATTTATTAGCAGTGCATGGAAGGTACTCATAAAAATAAGTAAATTATGTTGGTGCAAGCCTGCACATTCACTTCTTTAAATGAGATTTTGGGTTCATTGCATATTAAATCATTTGGCTCTTGGATTACACAATATTCTCATTTCAAGCAAGCTCTCTAAAGACACTGTTTTGCCCTTTTAGCCACCATGCAGTAGGGCCACCATTTAAGAGCAGTCTCAACCTTATACTAAGGGCCCCATGATTTCAGTGGCCTGTGCTTCATGGCTCTGTAAATGTTTGTTACCACATAGAACATATGTGCCACAAGTAAGTTACTTTTCTCCAGCATTATTTATGCAGAAAAAGCTGCACCTTAGTACAGGAAAAGACCTTTAGGGGATCTTACATTTCAGGATTGCCACCAAAAGTTTAAAGGGACCTTCTCATCCAATCACTTTTCTAAGCTGCTCATTCTTTTTCTAACTCTTCATTGCACAGACTCAACCACAGGCTCCGCAGATCTTCTTCTGATGTAGGCATAAACTTGCTGCCACCAGGGAGAGATGTGCTCCTTCCTAAACACCAAGGAGAAAGTAGCCAAGCAGCCCTACAGAAGAAGGCTGGGCAAAAAAAGAAATTTGGTGAGACGTGCTGCCCCATTTCAGGATCAGAAAAAACAGAATTTGTGTTTTTGTCAGGATCCAGCAGCTTCCTGAGGAAGAGCCACGTGCTTTTCAAAATTCCCAGATAAAATCTACTGCAGCTCAGGATTCAGCAGACATTCAAAAATTGGGTAATTCCCAGAGTTAGGTTCTTTGGCAGCCTATCCTTTTCTCCAACTTACTAATCCATGTCTACACCAAATTCAGGCCATGCGGCATAAAACAGAACTCACCCAAGACCTACACTTAAATGGCTTCAAAAGGAAATGCTGCTCACAGAAGTGGATTTCCCAGCTCCCGCGATTTCCAGTGTACATAAGTGCAAACAAAACCATAATTTTGTACATGGTCAGTCTGGTTCTTCACACGGGCATGACCAACTTTGCACCCGATTTTCCAAAATCACACCCAGATATGCAAAATTTATTTTCCAAAGGTATATTTTATCATCTGGAGTGCAGGAGCAGATGAACAGGTGAAGCCAGAAAGCAAAGCAGGTCTCATCTTTCAGCACTCACTAGGCAGGGATGCTCTGGCAACAAGCAGATACCCGAGGTATCACTGGTACCTCAGCTGAGCCCTCACTTCTTATGACAACAGCAGATACAAGGATCCATTGTTGAGAGTCTGAAACACAGCCATGACTACATACATTTACATCCATTTCATTGCTTAGACAGAACCTTGGGAAAAGACAAGACTATCACAGGTGCTACGCTGCAAACACAACAAAAATAATCTGGTTACAACTGACTGCAGAGCGTATGATACCGCTGGCTATGGGGAGAAAAAGAGAGAGGCACTCTGAGAATTAATGTTCTTCCAGTCTATAGAGAAACAAATGAGTTTCTGGTGCTGAACAATTAGTACTCCTGTTAATTATGCGTGCGGGTTAGAAATAACACCAAGCATTTGGGACTGCTTCCATTTTGATTGTTTTCTTTCTGCACTGGATAACAAAAATATATTCAGACAGCTAAATAAATCCTTCATAACACTGATGGGACTTCTTGTTCACAGCAAGCAGTTATGCAAATTGCTAATTATGAGGCAGAGATAATCATAATCTAGCACATTTATGCAACCACATGTACAACAGGGATAGCTAAAGCAATAGTTGCCTTATTGTCCTCACTGCATTTTTAAAAGTCATGCCAATGGCTAGCTCACTGCTTGGCAGCACAGCCTGGCACAGTGGGCGTTACAGCCCAGGAATAGCCATGTGCCCCTGGGATGCTACAAAATAGAAGGTTTAATATACTGGAAAATAACACAGCCACAGGAACAAAAACTCCAGGTACCTTCTAGAAAAATAAATGGGAGAGTGGGTATCAAAACATCCCCACTGGTTTTGAATTGTCTCTTGAGAACTTGCTGCACCCTAAACTCAGATAGGTACTCAGCCACTTATCAGTTGTGCCAGGCTTCAAATCCTGGGCTCTCAGGACACCACTGGGTCAAGTTCCACCCGCTTGAAACCTGTCTGAAATCCAGATCCGGTGTGCTTGGGACAGAAGCACACAAGTTGGTAGGGATCCTCAGAGTGCCCATTTTGCAGCATGAACTCCCAGGCCTGAAAGGAAAAAGGCTCAGAGCTACCCAAAAAAGTGATCCTCTTACCACTAATGAAGTAGGCACATGAAATGAAAGCTTCAGTGCTTATTCTGAACTGCACTTCATGAAAAGTATCAGCTTCAGGGATGTCCTTTTGCTGCACACTTGGGGAGACTGATTTAAAACATCTAACAGTCATAAAACGAAAACCAAAAACATGAGAAGGAAGGAAGACTGCACACAAACACAAACCTGCCCAGCCTAGGGCAGTTCCAGCTCATTTACTCTCAGCCAGCACACACTCGCCTTGCTATTTCTGTCCAGTTTCCCAGACCAGTTATTCCAGCTCAAAAAAAACAGCAGTGCGTTATCATTTTCATTTAAGGCTCCAAATTCCAAAGTTTACACAACTTAATGCAAAAAAAAATAGAGGTAAGAGCACAAAGTACTGCAATGCTGGGGCAAGTGCATGGTGATATTCAAAAAAGCCCCGCAAGGGAGCAGCCTGGAAGGTGGCCTGTTTCTGCCCTAATTAACTATTGTTTTGGTAAACCCAAGGGAAATGCACTGAAAACAACCCTGTGACTCCACATACCCAAAACACAGAGAGAAGCTCTGGATGGGCTCTGAACTGGAAATGATGGATGTGGCTCACTCGCACTGTAATTAAATCTCCTTCCACAAAATAAGAACAACGATCTGTGTCCTGCCACAAAAACCTGCTGCATCATGGAAATGGAAAAGACCAGACAGACCTGAGAGGAATTGCCAACGATTTTGTTATGACTGTTGGTAAGATATTAAATGCAAAAAAAGAAACAGTTTGCTCAGACCTGATTGTCTCTGCTGGGTGAGCAACTAGAGCAGGGCATCAGGAAAGGGGCTATAGCTGGAGAGTCCCCCTGAGCTGGCACTGAGAAAGCAGCCACCACATCTGTTTTTAACTGCTCAGCAAAGCCCTCTGCTTGCAAGGAGCTGGAGGGGAGCAGGTGAAAGAGTAAATTTGTGGAGGGCTGGATCCCCATCCATACCATGCCAGCCAACCTGACCCTTGCCTGGTGGTGCTCATGCATGTGCCAGACCCAGCACATCTGAACTGCTGGGCCTCCTGGCACCCCTCTGGGGTCATCCCAGTGCTTGCAGAGGGTGTGCAGCAACAGCAGGGCAGAGCTGCACCTAAGCATGGGTGCTGTCCAGTTAACACTAGCAGCTTTCCAGGAGTGAAGGCTGTGCAGGAGAGCAACTCAAAACCAGCAACCAGAGACAGTAGAGGATCAAGCTTTCAAAACCTGAGAAAAACCCCAAGAATCCTTCACCTACACACACATCCATGCTTGGTTATCTGTATTTGGCTTCAGCTCACAGCATTTAGGTTCTTGTCTTCGAGCTGTTCTTAGGAGCAGGAGGATAGAAATTTATTTTCCTCCTTGAAGAAGAATAATGCAAGTAAAATCTTAGTTCCTAGAGAGGAACCATGAAAAAACAATTTCAAGAGGTTACATTTGGTAGATTCCTAAATGTATTAAGCTGTGTTTGACATTCACATGGCCCACCAAATTCAGTTTTACCCTGGCTGGTATTTTGCAGCACTAATACCTAATCAATGGGGACAGAATGGGACATACCACAGACTGTTCCATTTCAATTGCTGACTATTTCCTCTCCAAAATGTAATGCAAAAGTCAGGTTAGGCAAAAGATGCAAATCTGCATGCATTGTGTAATAACAGTGAGCTTACCTGCAAGTAGGAATTTCCAGAAGAGTTAAGATGAAAACCAAAGATGCCAAATATCCCATCATTTCGAGTATTTCCAATCATGGCAGGTGAAAGGCATTAGGAGAGAAACAAAAAGACACTGATTAGCATAACAATACTGTGTTTGCAACACATTTTTAACACTCTTAATTGCATTCATAATACCAGTAAGAATCAGGAGCTGTCATACCAGTTTTCCTTTATAGGATTTGCTTATATTTGAGATTGGTTTGACACCATTTTTCACAATACTGGGCTCCAATTTACAGCCTTCACTCAGGTAAAGCTCACACAACAGCCACAGAATGGCAGATGAGACAAGGAAAGCTTTGCAAAGCTTGGCCTGAAGGTACAGGTAGCCAAAAAAATACAAAAAACCCAAAAAAGATCCAGAAAGGAGACAGCTGTAATTTATACCCTGTGGCAAGCAGAATTCAAAGTTTGCTCTGCTTTTACCAAGATTTCTATCTGCAGCTGCATGGTGCATTTTCAAATTCATTCTTTTTCCTTGTGGAAATCAAAACAAAGCCATAAGAACTTCATTGCAGCACCAGTCTGTTGCCCATATAACTTTATGTGATCAAGCCTCACATAACCGTAATAAAAGAACTCTGTAAAACATAGTTTTATAATACTTGAGCATACATTTAAACAGCTGAGGAGTCCCTCCAACCTGATGGAGCACATTGCTTTCCATCTATTCCTGGAGACTGCAAATTTCAGGTGGCTTTCACTGCTCCTTTGTGGCTCACATCCCTGCTCAAAAGCTAGATGGAAACTCTCAGGGCAGTTACTTAAAACTGACCTGGCTCTTGGAGAAGAAACAATTCTCATTTGAGCAGCAAGAGGAATCTACCTTTGCAGTGCATCCTTAGGAAAATACACACTGGAGGTTGCTACATAGAAATTCTGCCTGGAATTTGTATTTATTTTTCTTGTTGTGTTTATTTGTTGGTTTGGTTTTTTTTTAACTCCTCCTTTAAAAGTTATGGAAAATATGTGAACTGGTATCTCAAAGATAAAATAAGAAACACAGGATATACAGATAGAAATACTGTAAGGAACTATCTCTTTACATTTGATTACACACTGGACAACCTGAGCTCCTGTAATCATATGAAATCAGAATCTGAACTGATGTTAAACCCATAAATAGTTTCTATTCCCTGATTACCAGGAAAAGCTTGAAAATGTGATCCCCACAGCCCTGGAATAAACAAACAAAGAAGACCCAAGTTTGGCTGTGATCCTGCAAAGCACTTAAGCACAAGCTTAGCTTTGCAAAATCAATGGGACTTTGTGAGCTTCTAGAGAACTTCAAACTCATGAGAGATTTGTGGGATCAAATCAGGAAAAAGAAACTGAAGGTCTTAAGTCTTAACCTAATGGTATTTCAGCTTCTCTAATGCCTAAAGTTTTAATTTAAATGCTGACGACTAAGCTTAATATGTTTGCATAAAATTATTTACTCAGCAGTCTTTAAAAAGGGGAAAGGTCTTAGAAGATCTTCAGTGGGGGATCTGACAGAGCACCTAGCAACCATCCACTGTGCCTAGGTGGGATGGCAGCAGACATAAAAACATGGAACACAAAATCACCACTTACATCTATCATAATTACAGCACTTTAGCCAGTGCCTTCAACATAAATATTACTTCCATGCCTGTCTTACTTCAAGTCTGCACAGTTTAAAATGGAAAAAACCCTTCAAAATTGTTATTGCACTTCACTCCAAGCTGTTACAACCTTGAAAAGTTAAATAACAGAAACTGTCTAAATTTTGAAGCACTTGGGAAGAAAAAGTTTAAAATTTATAAGGATTTTCCTCAAATGTCAGCCAGGCACTGCGTAGCCCAATGAATCCTCAATCAACATGTTTGCTCGTATCAGCTAACAAGAAAGTGACTATGAACAAGAGCTCAGAATGAGCTTAACATTGTTTTTTGTTTTCTTGTTTTCTTTTTTTTTTTTTTGTTTGTTCGTTTTTTAAATTCAAACAGTTCAAATAACCCTCAAAACAGACATCTTTCTGATGGGAATTCACTGGTTTAGCAGCTCCCCAAGGGTCATTACACGCAGTTACTAACAATGGGAAAATCAAAAAATCAATGCTAGACTCAACAGTAACTTCTTTTACTACTGCTGTTTTTAATGAGTCTGAACTAAAAAGTCAGGGGGAGGTACCTGATGACAGTGAACAGCCCTGATGGTCCCTGCAGCAAAGGGAGAGGGATAAGGGAAAGGCAAAGTTCCTCTCCCACCCAAAGCACCCACGGTACCACCACTGCTCTTCTTCCAAAGAGCCCAACAAGACACGTCAGCAGATCACATCAAAGCTGATATTGTACAAGAAAAACCGTAAAAGAGTGACTGCACAGAATTCAAGGAGAGGAAAAAAAACCCTGAACAAAAAAGATATTGTACTGTAAAGTGAGCTGAAGTGCTTTCCAACCAGCAACAAAGTAGACTAAACCTCTGCTATCCCCTTGTTTTAAACTTGACTATTTGCAATCAAAAGCAGGATAAAGACTGTACTTGAAAGCCATTAGCAAACTACATTTTGAATTATTCCTTTATAGTAGCTGTTAAACCACAAACACACATTTTGCTAATGCTCATTTCTCATGTTTTCCCCCAAATGTTGTTTTTACTGCTGGATGGCAATGATAAACACCAGCGACTCCGATATTTCTTCCACTTTCTTTGAGAATGAAGGCACATTCCCCCAGCAATGTATTCACCAAGGTACCAATCACATTTTTTAAAGTAAGTGGATTTGATGATGAGAACTGCTGAACAAATCTTCAGCAAATGGTGTTTATTGCCTATGCGAATGTTAACCGTGCCACGCCAGCTGATATACTGGTCCTTAAAGCACTCAGCTCCCTGTATTTATAGGAACAGCTCTCCTGATCTAGAGCACGAATTAGCTGAGCAAAGCTTGGCCATTTCCATCCCTCACACACCCTCCAGTGCCACTGAGATTTGCATTGCAGACTTCATGCTCATCCGAGCGCACCTTCCCTGTAAAATACATTTCTGCCTGAAGCTTCACAGAGATTAAAGAGTCTTACATCCCGCAGTTGGTTTTCCTAAAGTGCTTCCTGCCTACCTTAGCAAGAGACATTTCGAAGCAGAAGGGTTTAAATAATTTCTTTCTGATGACAGGTTATGTGATGAGTCACTTGTCCAAGTGCAGGGCTATCCATGTCCACACATGGATTTTTGCCCCAAAAGCAGAAATCACCTTGTAATTCCTGTAGGTCACCTGACTTGACTCTGAAGCTGGCTCTGCTACAAGGAAAGGATTAAAAGACGGCCAGAGACCCCTTCCAACTTCCCACATCCTCTGACTGCAGGCAGACACCAATGCATCTGCAGGCAGCCCATGCCAGCATGCAGAACCCATAGCCCAGAAACACAGATGTGCAATTCTCTGCCCAAGCACCGTGAACAGCACCAGCCAAAGGCAGCTGCAGGGTGCTTCAATACTGCAAG
Organism: Rhabdornis inornatus; assembly: GCA_013397075.1. Lineage (NCBI taxonomy): Eukaryota > Metazoa > Chordata > Aves > Passeriformes > Rhabdornithidae > Rhabdornis > Rhabdornis inornatus. Next base: position 1,675,541 of record VWZS01006390.1, read on the forward strand.
CAGTGCAATATTCCCAATTTACAGGCAGGTTCCTCTGACACAGACCAGTTATTCTGCCATCTCTGCAGCCTCTGTAGAATGCCACATCTCCCTAGAAGGAACCATGGGCTGAACAGCTCTTGATGAACATGCTGTCACTTGGTTTGGGCATAGGACAGAGCCCCCACTAACCTTCCTCTGTAAAATCAGCTTCTCCAGAAACAAACTTTGTATGCCACAAGGCTAGGAAAAAATATGACAAGAAAATATGAATATTAAGAGTTATTAAAAGTTAGTCACTGAATACTGTAGTCTAAGCTAATTTTTAATAGCCTGAACACTTTCCAATTTGTCTGTTTTTCTCAGTCAAGAGTTTGTGTTTGCAGAGATCTTGAGAAACTGGATAAACTGTGCACACAGTGAAACAGAGCAAGTCAAGGACAAAGCTACAAACCTGAGCGTCCATTTGGAGTTTGCAAGATTCTTAAGAGATATTTTTTTCCAGCCAAACTGATTAATGCTGTTTTAATGTGCAATATTTTGTGTTTAATAACCCCGGCCTTGCTTCTGAAAGGAGGAAAGGGTTTTACAGTTCAGCATTTTACAGTCGGTTTTGCAAAGGGCTACCACTAGATTGCATCCATAATTTTTTATGCTGCCACCTCCGACAGCAGATGGCAAACTGCCACGGTGGAGTCCAACTTCCTGCCTGGAATGGCAATGTTTTGGGGCAGAGTGGCACAAAATGTGGCTGCAAAAAGAAGAAATGCAAAACCAAAAGCAAAGCAACATAACCTGGCCAGGGCTGCTAAAATTAATTGTGCAAATATATATTTATTTTACAAGTTTCCATCCCCTGGGAACTCCTTAAATGACAAAAAAATGGAAAACCATTTTACTCCTCCCTCAATCACTGCCCATCCTAGCCTGAGATTATGTGCACTAATAAAAGCAGGATGGGAAGAACATTAAACATTTGGTGAAAAGCATTCAGGGTCAGCGTTCTGCATCACTGCTCTGGAGGAGCTGAAGGTGAAGAGGGGAGAGCTGCCCCAGGGGAGTAATTGCCCACCTGCCACTGGTGCTCATCAGAGAAATGCTACTCAAGGCAAAACCCCCATGCCAGGGGTTTTTTCATGCCAAAAACCCCATGCAGCCTATTCCTGCTCTACATTTCCAACCCACCTCTTGCAGAAGCTTACATCCAGACCCAAAGCCAGTCCCAAAACACAACCAAGAAACCCGTGCTGAAGATGATTTGCTTTAGTTAACACTTCTTTGCATCTCCACAGAGCAGAAAGCCAGGGTTTTATTACAATAAACTCCTTCCACATGAAGGGTTTCACTTTTAATTACACCATTTTAAGGTTATATATTTTTCTCTGGCCCTTAGATGTAATTAAATATAGATGTTCTCAGAGCTTAATGTCAGTTTAAATTCCAGGCTGGAAAAAGTAATTTGTTTGCATGTTCAATGAACAAATCATTTCTCCCACATTTCAAAGACCTGTGCTCATGCATCATGTATAAGGTTGCCTTTCTCCAAGCTAAAAGGTCAAACAGACCTGAAATTACACTTGGCCCTCTAAGGAGGAAGCAAGGTCGCTAAAAACCAGAAATCAAAATTCTGATCTTCCTGACTCAGAAACCTAATAGCTCCAAATTTTCTAGTCCAGTTAGTTCCTGACTCACTGCTTTGATCTCAAATGCTTCCACACTGGCCTGTGTCAACATGAGCTGCAGACAGCTAAGGGTGCACAGCTATTGGGGTGATTGTTGCAAGGGTTTGGGATTTACTTCCTGAGGTCATCCAACTCAACACTGATGGTGAGCCACAATCCAAGACAGATCATCAGATTAGATGTAAAAACGCACATAAAATAAACACTGGCATCTCCCAACCTTTCCACCACCAACGTTTGCTCAATTACAACTGATTAAAACTGGTAGATGGAGACTTGTGAGGAATGAGCTGATGAGGACAATTCACAGCAGGGACCCTGGGGTCTCCTCACCTCAGAGTTCCCAGTTGAGCTCTGTGTGGGACAGATGGCAGCAGGATGGCACACGAACACCTACATTCCACATGTGCAGTCACTCCCCTGCTGAGCCAGGACTACAGCCCTCCACATAACTAGGTTTAACTTGGCCAAAACACCCTCCTTTTTTTTAAATTTTCTTCTCTGAAGGCCTTGCCCACTGTTTGTTTATTTAGAAAATTTATATAAGGTTGCTCTTCATAGACTTGTCTGAGTTGCAATGACTCCTGCACACAAGCAGCCACCACCAAAGAGCTGTATGTGTCAAGACAGTTTGCCTCAAAATTTCAGAGGAAACTTTCCTGCTCTGTAGGGAGCATCCCTTTTCCAGCATGGGGTCAAATCACATACAGAGGCAGCCTTACCTGGAGCAGGCTGTGTTCTTCCTGTTCCCAAGCCAAAAAGACTAAGAAAGCTTCTCCCATGAGCAACAATGAGTTACTAATCCCAGGTTTCACTTATTCACTGTGAATGCATCCTTTTCTAAAAAACATTGTTCGATCCCTTAAAAAAAGCACTGGAAAGAAACCAAAATCATTGTGTTGCAGTAATTGCTAGTGATTTTGCTCAGTGTACAAGTACAGAGCTTTTATTTCACTACCACTTCAAAAGTCAGCTGGCACAGGAAGATTGGCCCATTTCTTGATTTACTTTGCATCACTCTTGGTAAAAAATATTTTACAAGTCAAGTGCTCCACTGAGACTGAGTGGTAACTTGTTTGTTCTCAGATGCTTCCTCCACTGGGATTACACTGCTCTCACTAGAATTGGCAGTGAGGGCACTGGGGTGAAATCACACCTTCACAATTCTGAGATTTCCATAGGACTGTCATTTAAAGCTGAAAAGTTTATTCATCTAGGGAGGTAGGGGGCTGTACAAGCAGGAAGATTTATTTCCAACCACTGTCCCCTGGGATCCGCCTCCCCTCTGACACCAACTCTGCACGAACCATGTCTGAAAACTATTTAGAATGTCACAAGCCCCACCTTGCACTTGACCCCATGCAAGGCTGCAATGCTCCTGTTGTTACCTGCAGCTTCCCAAGCACAGCAGCATCTCAGCAAGGGGGCTGTTCTAGCCCTTTACAAAACATACAATTCATGACTCCTCCTCCTGGTGCCCACTGCCCATCCTGCCTTGCCATTGTTTTGCTTCCACCTCTGCAAGCATCTGCTGCATCAGGGGCTCTGCAAACGCCACCATCCTAGGACCCAGCACATAAAATTGAGTTTTATCTATTTCAGAGCACAAAGAGGAGAAACCCTGCAGAAAAATCAGGAGCACCCTGGCAGCTCTGAGGCTGCAGCAGTATTTCTTCTCTTCTTTGTTTTGCTGCGCTTTTTGTACTGAGAGTTAAAGCACAGCCATGGAAGGAAAGCAGGCCCAGGTTATTCAGCTTCTGGCCTCTGGCTCTTGCTATGGATCCTGCACTAGATTAAAGAGCTCTTTAATAGAAGTGATTTTCTCTGCAGGAAGGTATTTAACCACAGTCCCTCGGCCACCTTTGTGGCAATTTGAAAAGCTCAAGGAGGTCTGCATCCCATTCCAGCACTCACTTTTGGGTATCTTTTTTAAGGAGGTGTTCCCCGTGACAACCTGATGTGGATTGTGTGACAATGCAGTGGCCAGTGGGACAAAGTGCCCACCACTGATCCAGTGAGCCCAGGCTGCCAGCAGCTCCCACACCACCTACTCTGCATCATCCTCAGCAAGGGGCACAGACTATGGGGGAAACACTGATGCTGGGGGACAAGAGGGGACTTTCACCCTGTGCAAAAACAACCAGGGATTTGGGCAAGTGATTTTCTTCTTCTCACTGATGGTTTTCTGAGTTAAAATAAATTAATTTTTTAAAAAAATCAAATCTTCTGACAGGTTTCCTCAACCTATTTGCATTTATTTTTTTAAAAAGTATTTCCCGATCAGCCACACAATATAGTATTTGCCATTACATTAATTATGCATTATTTACTTAATACATGGTAATTTATGTTGACAATGGCAATAATTCTCTGTGCTGAAGGTGCTGGATGCTGACTAGTCACCAAGGGAGATGCTTCTACCTAGATGAACAAAATACTTCACAGTCATTTCAGACAGTAGTTTTATACTAGCTTCGAGGAGACAGAAAACAGCAGAAATGTCTAAAACATCCTTCTAAAATTTCTCTCCACTGAGGTATTTCAGTGCCTATTTCATCACAGGAGCAACAGGATTTGGCACTACTTGATCATCTGGGGTTAAAAGGGAGAGGATGGAGGAAGGTTAAGTGACAGTCGTACAGGAAACTCCATATTTTGCTATCAATAGTTAATCTACTGTGTCACATTTCTTAGAGAACTAAATGAAATGCAGCAAGCGCTGTGTAAAATTGGAGCTAGGGAGCAGAATGATTTTGTAGAGCAAATAACTGTCTCATACTGGCTGTTTTATGCCTTATTGAACAACCAGCAGTTTATGAAAACAAAGTTTCATAAACACCGGTGGAGATTTCCTTCCCAGGAAGCACTCTGGATTTACAGGGGCTCAAATGAGTGTGGGAAGAGCAACCTGAGGGCTGAGGAGTGAGTCCATGGCCAGTGCTGTGGGTCTGGTGAAGAGAGAGCAGCAAGTATGGGGTAGGCAGGCTCCTTCTGGAGCAGCATCACTGCTTTGCTCCACGCTGTCACAGCTGGAGAGGCTCAGCAGCTGGAGCAGCCCAGGGAACATAACGAAACCCAGTGGTCAGCGTTTGGAGCATCCAAGCCCATGAAAGATTACATATTAGGAAAAAATTAGAAATTCTTCCTTCTGAGGGTAAGGCCCTGGCACAGGTTGCCCAGAGAAGCTGTGGCTGCCCCATTCCTGGAATTGTTCCAGGCAAGGTTGGATGGGACTCTGAGCAACCTGAGATACTGGAAGGTGTCCCTGCCCATGGCAGGGGGTTTGAAATGGTCTTTAAGGTCCTTTCCAACCCAAACCATTCCATGATTCTATTTCAAACCTTGCTGTCGCTGGTTAGGGTCCCAGCATCTCTGACTGAGAAGGGACAGAGCACATGGATGCAATCGCAATGGGGGAGAAGGGCGGCACTGAGGGCTCTCCTGGTTAATTCCTAGAAATAGGATAGAAGAAAACTTCTGGGAATACCCCTCAGGACTGTGAAAAGTAGGATTTTAAATCTTTTTTTTTACAAGACTGCAGAGAAAAGAAAAAACACTCATGGAAATCACATACAGGCTCACTGAGGCTTCTTGCCACACACCAGGGTTCATCCAGGAGGAGAAAACACACTGAACCTCGTAGAGCATTAAAATCCAAATGGAAAAAGCCTGGTCATTAAATCACCTGGTGTTGTGGTACACATGGCTGTTTGCATTATTGAGTCATTTTCACATACAAGTCCCAAGCCTTTACCCAGAGCTCTGAATGCTCTGTATCACCTATGGTATGTGACCTCAGATGTATTACCTTCATCTCAACTAAAACCTGCTACCTCCAAGACTCAACCTCACCTATGGTGTAGGAGTGAGTCTGACTTTACTTATAAAACCAGGATTTTTGCCAGATGCTATCACAATTAGAAATACTATTTTTAACACCTCAAGTACAGCTAATTTTTTTTTAAGTTAAATCATGGTGAATCTAAATTAACTTCTATTAAATGAGTCAGGAACAAACATTTAATACTGCAATCAAATATTTTCCTCTGTTGCCCTCTTCCCTCCTCACCTCTAAAAACAACCAACAGCATCAGCACAACACACAGACACATACCAGATTAGTTTATGGGATGCTCCAAGACACACAAAACAACTTTCTGTGTGGATTTCCCAAGGACAAGCAAAGTTTAAGAAAAACAAAGAAACCATTATTGTGAACCACGCTGGTAACGCTTCAAAAATCTGGACTGACGAATTATTGACCGCCTCTGAAAGCCATTTCACTGTGAGAAAAACACAGTCTGAGCGTCACTGGGTCTGAAGAGAAGTGCTAACTCCCAGAGTATCAAGGCCCTGAAAGCAAAGCAATAAAATGTATGTTTTATGAAGTTTCCTTGCAAGAAGGCTCCATCAGTTACAGCCCCTGCGGGAAGCAGCAGGCGGCCAGCACCAAGGGCTGTGTTTTTGCCATAATGTGCTAATGTTGGCTGTATTTTATACCTCTCTGGACAACACCACAGCACCCCAGCTCTGTGCTCTGCAGGACATAAGGCTGAGATTGAGCATACCATCATTTCAAGCCTCCTTTCATCTCTCTGCTCAAGCTACACCACAAAACCCACCCCGCACCCCTCTCCCTTCCTGTAGCTCTGCTGGGCTCTGCCTTGCCTGCTAGATGCAGTCAGCAAGCATGGCTGGTGGGAGAGAGGGCGAGTCAAGGAGAAGGTTGCTGTCGACAGCTAACTTTCCTGGCCTGACCCTCTGATAGCTTTTTTTATGTTTAAATGATGTGATAAAAATCAGCAATGAATTATGCAGCATCACTTGATAAGTCCAACCCTAACAGTTCTTGAGAATTCAATTTTAAAGTTAAATTGGAGTTTGATCCTTTATCTCAAAGCTTTAATAAACTAAGCAAGCCATGTGCTGTAGTCCCCACTGAATTGTTCTTCAGCAAGCTGGGGTGCCCTCCCCCTCCCCATCCCCAAGTGCCCAGGAAGCTCAGGAGCTCTCCCTAACCTACACAAGAGCAGCTCCTGCAAAACAAAGGTCTTGCCCTCCCCTGTGCTGCAAGCAGTTTAATTTGCCAGCCAAGTTTTTCCAGCCTTGTATCCACCAGCTCTCCCTAGGAAGCACCCACTACTGTTGCTGTCATACCACACTCCTACACGCCATCACTTTGGGAAGTGCAACCATTTTTCCTTGGCCTTTGCTTGATTTCACCCACTCTTTGAAGACATCTTTGCAGTGTCTGTAAGCCAGCAAGTCTTGCACCTGATCTTTATCTCAGTTTAGCAGAGTTTAACCTAGAGAGCATCCCTACCCCAACACTGCTCTCCCAGTCTGGGATGGTGATGATTCCTAACTGATTCCAGGACACTGGCCACTCTCTCCTTTGTGGAATCATCAGCAAGAAAAATGGCCACAGCCATTAATGGGACAAGTATTTTGATGGATGAACTATCACAGCAACGTTGCTGTAACATTTCATACTGCAGCCAGCTCCCCTCTTGCCAAATGATGGAAGACCAAACCTGCAAAACTAAGGGTTTCTGTCTGTCCATCTGTTTCCCCACTCCAGGCAGCAAATTCAAAGATTCCAGCCATGAGTACTTTAGTGGAGAGGCTGAACAGGTGCCTTGCTGGAATGCTAACCACAGTTCAGGTTTCCAGACTTCTGGGGCTTCCCTTTGAGTGCTTTTTGGAGATGGGGTGCAGAGGGTGAGGTGTAAGACCCCCAGGATCCCAGCACTCAGCAAAGCAGTGCTGGTGATGCAAGCTCAAGTTTCGTCTTGTGAAAGCAGAGCAGAGCACTGCTGCAGGACCATTTTCCATTCAAGAGGCTGGAAAAAAGGACATTGAGAGCACAAATCCAAATGTCCAGAATGAGAACATCCACCTCAGCCCCACTGCAGAGCCACCACTGAGGGAAAACAAAAACACACACCTCTAACAAAAGCCTTTATAAAGCACTAAAAGGCTGAGCTAGCTCACACCACTCCAGGCCTTGACTTCCTGTGCCTCATCTGTGACGTTACCAAAATGGACAATGTAATTAATTAAATTAAAATGCATTAAGCAATCCAGCAGGAAGGCAGAGCTGCCTATTTCAGTTCTCCTGAAGCACCAATTATTACAGCAGGGGGAAAGAAAACAGCCATCATCATAGCCCTGGTGCCATTAAAAATAAAATCTAGGGGGAAAATAAGCATAAGGAATAGCAAAGCACAATGTGCAATTGTGGCCCAGCAAAAACTGCGAACAAGAACAGTCACTGCAGAGAAAACCAGGCACAAACAGGAGTGAAACAGGCAAGCTGCTTGCTCCCTGCATGACTCCAGGGCAGTCCTGAAAGAGCAGTGGCCAGTGGCTCATTAGACCCACTCACAGACTGTGCTGGACAGCCAAGTCACAAACCCCCAAAAAGGAGGCAATCTCTCCATAATTTGAAGCCAAATTACTTTGGTGTAGTAGCCAGGAACAGAACCTGGCCTGGGGAAGGGATCAGTTTCCTTGTTAAGAAAATTCATCTGCACACCAGCAGCATTTTTATAGAGGAAGATGCTCCTAGAAATGGCAGAGAAGAGCACCTGCATCCCAACTGTCTTTGCCCACATGTTGGTCCCTTCCTTGCCCAAACCTTCCTGCCCCAAAGCACAGGACCAAGTGATGCCACCTCAATTCCACTGGCTGATGCATTGTTTGAGCCAATTGTCAGAGAGAGGTTGCAGCATCCACATGCAAGGAAGGCCTTATTCTACAATGATGCTGAGATACAACATCATCCTGAATCCTGATGCACAAGGAAGAAGCACTGGGGGCCAGCAAAAGAGATTTCCCATGGAGAGCATCCTCCAGTGGATATACCATGCTACACTCTCATGCCAAACCTCCTCAGTTTCAGCAGGGCCACAGTAAAGCACAGAGCTGCATGGATTTTATTAAATCCAGACCTTCCCTGCCATGGCCAGAGATCTTGACACGCAGCATCTGCTATTAGAACATTTATCTTCTGGTACAAGGTGTGTCATACATACACCCCAAGAGCCACAGGCGAGAGATGTGGGCATGAGGCTGGAATAGCTTGCTGATATTTTACTTTTACAAATAAAACCAGAGAAACGATTGCAGGCACGGGATGCCCAGCAGATAGCTGAAAGAACTGATTTGGATCGACAGCTACAGGCTCCCGCAGCCGCAGGAGAGAGGTTAAGACAGAAAAATGTTCCCATAAAATACCAGTTTATCACAGCCACCTCTGCCAGTCCTCCTCCATCTTTCCACAAGAATAACAATAAATGGTTTCTCCATTTTTTTGCTATTTCCCATGCTGCACAGAGCAAGCACCACTGCCAAGATCAGAAAGTTCCTGCAAGAGACTGCAAGCCTGATTCCTCTGCTTTGTCCTGCAGACTTCTGAGGGAACCTGCAGAGCCATCATCAGGGCTGGCTCCCATCAACGAGCCTTTCATCTGCTAAAGCCTCATATTGACACTTGCTTATTTATAGCAACTGCACTGCACCATTCATTTAAACACATCAGCATTTGTGAATAAAAGATAAAGTGGACTTTGAAGCACTGGCCTCAAAATACATCAGCCAGAAACAGGAGGCAAAGCTCTCTAAAGATGAAGCTGCAATTGGTTGTTGCCCCTCAGCTCCCTGTGACCCGACCTGTACATGCAGAGGATGCACATCCATTCCCCAAACCTCCTTCTTTCCAGCCAATCTGAACAGCACCAAAAGGTTGCAAGGACTCCAATATTTCTTGGCTTCACCCAACTCACCTTTAAATTAACTGCTCTTAATTATTTCCTTTGATTTAGTACACTCTAGATACAAAACACCTGCTACAGATCTTTGCCATCAATGTTCACTGTCGGCTGTCAACATTTCCATCACCATCATAATTCTATTTAATCACCAGCTCTCATTGAGAGTTACCAGCAGAAAAACAAACAGAACTGTTCACAACTTGACTGCAAAGAACAAGCCAGCCGAAGGCAGAGAAGAAAAAGGGCTCTAATCCCGCAGCAAACATAACTAAGTTACAAACGCAATCCAAAAATACTGAAAAAATCCAGGGATAAAAAGAAATATTTAGCAACCATGGTGTGAAGTGCGTGTGCTTTTCACTTCATATCATGCGCTAGCGAAGCCAATTTTTAATTAACCAAAACCAACGATAAAACTCCAACCCTGGATCTCCAAGTGGCAGAAGGGCAAGATCGATGCCAAAGAAACTTGGATGCAGATAGGAGCATCTAAGAGTGTGGCATTTCCAAACCCTGCGCAAACATGAGAGGCCACTCAGGACTGAAACAGTCTAATTCAAGGCCCATCTTATTCAGCCTGAAGCAGCTGAACAGGGTTAATTTGGATTTAAGTGAGTAAAGGAGAAGAAAATCAAGCCTCTAGGATTCAGCATTGATATCCATCTGGCTTCATGACACAATTCACAATACTGTATATTCTTATAGTTTCAGCTTTTGGCATCTGGCTTTCCAGCTATAAAACAGTTGGGTCTTTGTCACTCTGGAAGTGAAAAACGAAAAAAACAACCAAAAATTCAATGCGATTCAAGTACATCCGAAGAACTCAAAATACAAAAGAAGTTGATGCTCCCTCATTCCTATGATTTTAATGTTACAGTCAAACATACTTAACAGGGAGAAGCTGCTGCGTGTGAGCTCAGGTCATGGCTGCTGCTACAGGGAGCATCATACACACATTATTAGTCATGCAAATCATGATCCAATTTGAGCTTAAATCCTCACAGAACTCAAATCTCTTTGAGAATAGTCCAAGAGCTCAAATAAGAGGCTGAATTTCAACTTGGCTGAGCCCATTAACAGCTGATCAGCAGGCGCCTCCAACATGCTGCTGCAATCCCAACTCTGGGTAGATCTTACTCACACGAGTCCAGTGGGAGCACCTCCCACAGCCCTCCACAGTGCAGTCAACACTCTAGCATCCAGATGTGTATGAGGGGGTATTTATCACCTGGAATTATCAGCGATATTTTTCTGGGTAACTTCTGAATCACAACAAAGGGAAGTGCATTCTGCAGCAAAGGAAGTTGAGCACTAATTTTTTTAAATCTTTATCTTGTTACGTTGCTTCTGAAAAAAGTAAGAAGTACAAGCAGGTAAAAAAGCAGTGGCACTGTGTGTGAACCATGGGAGCTGTGTCTTCTCTAGGCACGCAGACCCCAGCTTTACACACTGGCTGCATCACCAAACCTGGCTGAGTGCCACTGATGGGATATAGGAGGAATAGTTGATTAGGATAAATCTTCACACATGAATCTGCATAATGGCAATGTTTATAACCACGGCTTTTCATCAGTCTCGTTTACTCCACACCACAAGCTCAGTGTTGCCAGCTGCCTACCTTAATTATGTCAAGAGCCTGTGAGGGCCAGAGAAGCATTTCTTTCTCCTATCTCTCCTAACCCCTTTAAGACCATCATATTCTTTTCTGTCACTGGCACCTGGATGTTCTTCCTGGTAGCAGGATGCTCAATCCCTTTTCAAAAAACAAACAGAATCCTGCATTCAGTTGGCCAGTAAAAAGGAGGAAAGCTTGTCTTTTTTTTTTTTTCTGCAGCACCACAATATGTGATAAAATGTTATGCTTTCAAAGGCAGAAAGATTTCACTGGAAGCAGCATGTTACCTACAGCATCTTTTTCAGCACGGAGACAGCAGGAAAACACCACTTCAACATGGGAAGAGCTCTCTACAGGAATAGGGTAGGTTTGAGACAACCTCCTTTTCTCTGCACCGAGATAAGCAGCACTCTGGCAGCCAGAATGAGGGGCAGCAATATGATGCAGCAGCTCTGACAGTCTTACCAGACACAGAAAAATACACATCTCCCCTTTAAACATCTTCTGAACCCTCTCGCCCATAGATGAATTGACAGCCTGCAGGAGAAAAAAACTCCTAGTTTGTTCAACACTAAGTGCACAATTTTGTGCTAATGCACAATTCTGGGTCCACAGGAGAACCAACACTCCTGTGGACAGGCGCAGCAGGGAACCACTGCTGAAATCAATATTGCTTATCAATGAAGGGGAAAATACATCCAGGTCTTTGAAGATTTCTAAGCTCATTGTAATGAAGCTTCCTGCTCTAATCTAGCCTGTACACACAACAAAATCAGCCAGACTTCTGTTTGCAATTCCTGCATTTTAAATAATTCACAAAGAAATCAAGACAGCTTATCACAGCACACAGGGAATCGCAGTGGATGCGGTCTTGCTGCAGTGCTCTTCCCTCTGATGCCTGTTGCTCCTGGTTCTGCACGACAGCCCTACCCTTAGGTGCCATAAATGTTTTAGGAACAGCCCAGGGCAAAGGACCACCTAGACCCTCTGCTCCAGATGCCCTCTGGAGACTCCTCCCACTGGGGGAAACAGTGAGATTTTATACAGCAGACTCCTCTAGCAAAAGAGCAGTGCTGGGAAAAAAAGGTGAAACCTTCAATAGCCAAAAGACAGGCAAAGGCAGACCTTGCTAGGTCAGGCCTTGCTGTGTTCTGCATCCCTGTGAGAGCATAAAGCCTGTGGAGAGCTCCTCAGCAGAGAGGGCTTCTGCGTTCAGAGCAGTGGGATCTGAGCAGGATGCAGCCACCCCTGGCACTGCTCCCTGTCCCAGGTGTCCTGGGGCTAGCCTTCATTGCTGCCACAGCAGAGTCCTGATCACTGCCAGCAGCCCTGCTCCACTCGCAGCCCAGGGCAGACAGGGGTGTCCATGGAGAAACCTTGGAATAACAGAAAGCATGCAGCACTGGTGGATGGGTACACGTGTGGATACACGTGTGGGAACTGGAGGGAAGGCCAGGGAACCCCCCCCAGGGAGACACAGCCTGACACCACAGTGAGAATGCATCTTCAGTGCAATGTTTTCCCCTGTTCTCTTACGCTTCAGCATTTCCACTCAACCATGTCCAGCCAAGCTGTTGTTACTGGCCACAGCATGCTGCCCCGGGGCTGAATTAGTGCTTCTTCTGCAGCCAGCTCTGCTCTTGCCTGAAGGGCTGCCAGGGAGGGAGCGGAGGAGGGCTCCTTCCAGCAGCCACCCTCGCGGCATGGATGTGCAATACTTGTATAATTCACTTTGAAGCTCCCTGCCTCCAGGCATGAAGCAGCAACCAACATACAGTTGATCTTGCTCTGTAAACTACCAGTCAACAGGCAGCATTTCTCAGCACTGGTGTCTTCCCTGATGTGTTTGTCAACAGCTTTGCCCCTCTCAATGAACAGTTTTTTTGGAGGTGAGGAGGTAGCAACCCTTTAGCTGGGTTGGATGCCAGTGGTCCAGCATCCCTGCCCATTGAGGCAGTGGCTGCTGGAAGCGTCAGGGTGCCTGGCACACACCTACTGCAGCTTCATCTCTTGCACCTCTGTTTTTCTTTCCCATGACAAGTACTTATTGCCAGAAGCTATTTTTCTTCTTCCAATTTTAGTTTTAAAACCAGGAAAAAGTCAGCTTGCTTTCCTGATAAAAATCAGGAAGCCTTAGAAGCAACTTTGTCTAAAGAAACTGTTTTTAAATGATGAAGAACTGTGGGAAACTGTTCTCACCAGCGCTCACCTGCCTTGGAACCAATTCTCTGATTGTTTTTCCTCCAGAAACCTCCCCAAGTGAATATGTTTATCATCCCCATCATGGTAGGAGCCCCATCAAAAATACCTCTGCAGGGAGTCAGCTACCCAGAACCTCTTCCCTGGGCCTCCCAGGGCCCTGTGTCCTGAGCCCACCTGAAGAATGGAGTGCAGTTCCAAGGCTGCTCAGCAGTGGGCTGCAGCCCAGAACTCCTGAGGTACCAGGAACAACTCATTTCTCCCCAAATTGCTTGTATAGCTGCCTCCAACTTACAGAAAGCACCATGTTCCTAATGTTCCTCATGCATTTCCAGAACCCAGAGGATGAAGAGCAGAAGATGCCATGAGTGGACTCCTGGAGCAGACCTGAGCAGGGAGTGGGATAGGCCAGTATCTCATGTAGGAAGCAGAGCCTCCCCTGTCAGGCCTTGGATGGAGGGGCAAGCAAACCCCAGAGGAAGATACTGACACTCTACAGCCTATTTCCTTAAATCTAGTGCATTTTCTCCTTCCCTGAGAGCCACAGTACTTCTCAGCCCCAGCTTTTTAATCTGATGCCTACATTTAAGTGTTCTGCTAATTAAACATTCCATTGCAAAGCTGCTATTGGATGCCTCCCTCTCCCCTCACCAGAGCAGGGCAGCACTGTGGAGCAACACACTGCAGAGCAGCCTGATGGTCCTGATAGCTTTGGGAATAAGATGGCACTGGTCCCAGAGAGCACCATACCCCCACAGCGTGGGGATTATGTTACACTTCAACCTGTCATCCATCAAAACCCAGAAACCAATCTCACCCAGTGGAAGAAAAATCAATAGCTTTCTCTTTCAGCACGAGGGGATGCATTTTGTCTCCTATCCCAGGGTCTTAATCAAGGGACATGATCCCAGATAACTTATCAGTGATGGTTTTGTAGCAGCTAAGGACATCTGGCACATCACAGTGGGTTTTAACCATGGGCCACTTCTGTGGTTCAAAACTCATTCCTGTTAAGAGAGGTTCAATCAAAGCATTAGATGAAGCAGTGCAGGTCAAGCCATGCAGGTCCCTGCTAGAAGGAGAACAGCACATACTTCAGGAGCTGAGCTGGAGACAGCACCAGTGACAATTTGGGTTCTGACTGGATGGCAGCCCAGCAGCACCCCTGTGCCAGCAGGTAAACTCACCTTGCACTATTTCTGAGATGAGGTGCAGGAGCACTACAGTACCTGGGAGCACCAGGAGGCTGGAGATGCTGAGTACTCCTTGGCAGAAAGAAAGTACCCATAACCCTACCACTGAACACCCTGATGGGGCTAATTGCTATATTAGACATCTGAACAAACAATATTAATCACCACATTAAACAACTACAATTAATGCTGTGCTGGTGAACAGTGCCACACCGCCTTCACCTGCAGTGCCCTGCATGACCACCCCCATATCAGGTCAGCTGCAGGGTCTGAACTGGTCCCAATAACTCTCGACATTCCTGTTCACCAAACCCATGGTGGGGTTATTTCCCCTGGCAGCCCACAAGCAGAGCAGCAGGACACAGCATCAGCGACCTGCTTTCCTTCTTTTGGCATGTCCTTTGCAGAATGCAGCTGCAAAGTGGGCAGAGTGTTGCTGAGTAGTGTTTTATTTTCAAAACCTTCTGCATTTTGCTTCCTTCTTCTGGAGCAGACAGGGAATACTCTTTGGAAGGGAAAGATGTTTTAGCACTTTGGTAGCTTCTGAGCTCCTGGAGAAAGTGCAGTGACAAGGGACAGACAAGGACATGACAGTGCTTTTGGTCCTGACATTGCTCACAAAGCTGAATCCTACTCCCACACCAGTGGTGCCCAAGGTAGCTCACAGGCAGCCCCATAATTCTGCTGGGATCAGCCAGCATGACTGAGCCTCCCATCAACCAGGAGACACCAGGGAGAGCTGGACTGTTTTTGGAGCCTCTGGCTTGGCAATGAATTTAATTTCATTTATTTACAAAAACAGCATTTTTATGACAAGCCTGCGTTAAAAGCATAAATAAAACATTTTATGTCACACTGGATTTTCACAGAAAAAATCAATAGAGTTTTGATTTGGTAATAATGAGAAGAGAACCCTGTTTACTACCTGTCAGAAGGGCAACAAAAAGCTCCAAGGAGTCTCACTCCCTCTTGGTACTTTCAAGCTGCCACTTTGCACTGGCAGTGCAGGGAGCAGCCTGTGGTATCCCGCATGGCTGGGAGAACGCTCCAAACCAGGCTACAGCAGACACACTCACTCTTATATTTTCCCCTTTTAACTTTTCCCCACGGTCTCGCTGGTTTGAGGTCTCTGGCCCTTTTCCATCAGGGTTTCCAAGTGCTCATATTGAGGGGGTTTGCATTAAAAGCAGCACCTACACCTGAAATATCTTTGTTCCACACACAAGACCTGCAGCCAGGGATGGTAGGGAACAACTCAATCACCCCTCTGCACCAAGGTGCCCAAATCCTACAGATTTGGCATGTTGCACTCTCCCCTGCAGATCCTTACCACCCTCCACAGCATCTCCAAAACCCCACATTTAAGACTGAAGATGATGCTGCCAACTAAAAAGGGGCCTGGAGCACAGCACAGCAAGAGCACAGAGTTGCTAACCTCTGGATTTTTTTCCCACCAGAATCCATCCTGAGTTGACCAATGACAAATCCAATGAAGAAACAAGGCAGCAGCTCTCCAGGAATGGATTATGGGGAAGACAAAGTGTCACTGAGCCCTCTCCCACCGAAGACCCATCCACCCTTGTGCTGCTACTGCTGGAAGGAAGCAGGAATATGGGAGAAGCCAAAGCACTCCTGTGCTGGAGGATGTTTTGCTGCTAATTAGGCTGGAAGCACAGTATTGCCTCTCTGTGTCCCTGGCAGACGTCACTCGCTGTCACTGGGCACAGGGGAGACATGGCAGGCATCATCTCATTAACACAGACCCACTCCCAGCCTTGCTACATCCTCCTCCCAGGTGTCAGCCACCAGTTCCCACTGGATCCTTGTCACTGGGACTGGAAAACACGGAAGCATGAACTTGTTTGCTAACTTGCTCGTATTTCCAGGTGAGGGAGATGAAAGGTTACAACTAGCCTAGAATGGCACCAAGCCTTTGCCTGGGCTTGTCCCCTCCACACCTGAGAGAGTAGGAGGCTATGAGAGAATAAAAGCCCCAGTCCCCTCCACAACATCCAGAGTGATTTTCAAATCAAGTCTGCTCACGTAGTCATCATCAGATACACGGGACTTCCAGTTAATTAGTTTCTAATGTTATTAATTACCTGTCTTGCAAGCATTTTACATCAGATGCACAATGTTTAATTTCATACATAAGAACCCAGAGCACTCAACTACCAGTACTAATCGGGAGGACTGCTTTTAATGCCAGTCTCATTTTCACAGCACAGTACTAGTACTTACATGAGG
Organism: Rhabdornis inornatus; assembly: GCA_013397075.1. Classification (NCBI taxonomy): domain Eukaryota; kingdom Metazoa; phylum Chordata; class Aves; order Passeriformes; family Rhabdornithidae; genus Rhabdornis; species Rhabdornis inornatus. Next base: position 1,692,231 of record VWZS01006390.1, read on the forward strand.
AAAGCTCTGCTACATCCCATCATCTGGCACTCAGCTATCACCAAGAAGCTCAAGAACCACATGCTGTTGTTTAATTAAGTCTCTGTAGCACAAGGGGGGTTGCTGTGTTTTTTGTTAAGAAAAAGACCCCCTGGGTACTCAGCACTGCTCCTGTGGTGCCCTGAGCCCCTCCACAGAGCACAGCCCTGGGGACTCTCCAGGCAGCTTTTGTATTTTCCTCAGATGTTTGCTCTCGCTGCCTGCCCCTGAATGGGCTTGCTTCACAGTTTATTTTGGGAGGCTGAATATTGCACTTGGAGCACGTTTCACAGAATGCTTATACCCCACTTTGTCACGGAGCTGCATGCTGCTTCCTTCATCCATCACTCATCACGAGCCTGAGTGGAGGCAGGGAAGAAAGGGTGGGTGTGGGAAAACCATGATTTAGCACTGTCTGTAAAATAAAATGAGGTATCTCTCCACGGGTCCATTTGCACAGAGAAAATGCCCAGCCTCATTTGCACATGCTGATAATGACCACAGCCATTAATACTCCAAGCCAAAGGCTCTGAGCTCAGTGTGAGGAAGGAGACTGTGTTCCTTGCAGACAGCAGTCCCATGGACCAAAGGAGCCATCACCAAGCCTAACTGGTACAGATGAGGATGGAGCAAAAGCACCAGGGGGGTCCCAGCCCTTGCCACACTGTGCCCATGTTCCGCCTGAAGCAAAAGCACCCAGGGGTTCCCCTGTGCTCCATGCTGACTCCAGGCCAGCTGGGTGTTCTCTTTGCTAACTTGATCAGAAAACCCCCATGATACTTCAAGCCAAGGGCTCTCAGCTGCTTAAAACAGCTCTACAACTCGGTGAAATAGGAGACAGTATTGGCACAATTCTGATTATGAGCTGCTGTACAAACTCTGTTTCTATGGTAACACCACATTACAAAGCTATTTGGATATTCATTACAGTTTTCTAATTCCTAAAAACCTACTTAGTCCATAATTCCCATTTATTCCAAGATCCTCTGTGCAATCTGTGTGACTCTCTCCAAACCGCACGGCAGACCCTTGCTTTTGAAACACTCTGCTCACCTGCCCACCAGGGAGGAGACCTTCACTCCAGGTGTGCTGGGGCCAGCGTGACTGCAGAGGGAAGTGAAGGACCCTGCTCTGCATCTGGACTAAGAGAGTCAAAGAAAACAGTGACCTTCTGTGACGCTCTTTGAAACTCCTGTCATGGCACTTTGAACAATTTAAGCCTTAAAACAGACCGAGAACAAAAGAATAATATAATTAACAACAACAACAACAAAAAAAAGACTAAACCAAAACCAAGAAAAAACCCAGACAGTAGAAAGGTTGACAAAAATAAATCAAGAGAACAGAAGAAAAATCAAATCACAAAATCAACACCACTGCATTTAGACAATTACCAAAGGACAGAGCACAGCCATCTGCTAGAACATGGGTCTCATGAAGCAAAAGGGCAAGCACAGCACCGCTTATGCAAGGAAAGTCTTTGTTTCAAGAAAAATGTATGCACTGTCATCAAAGCACTGGCCCTTGCACCATGTCACCCCAAAGGCACAATCTCCTGAACACTGGGCTCCTCATGAACCTCAGACAGCCTTGAAGAGGAGGAAGCCCTTCCCCATCACGACCAGAAAAGGAGAAGCGGCTGGACACACTGAATTCATCAAAAGAGCAATTAAAATGGAGTCCTCACTCTTAAATGCAGATATTCCTTTTTTCTACCACCTTGCCCGTTGCAAAGAGAGCAGACTGAAAGAGGAGCCTCAGGGTACATTCACAGGCATCCAGCTCAGTCTGCAGCACCTCAAGTGATGGCAGCAATGAGGTCAGCTAGGAGCAACTGCAGCCCTGAAATTACAACATACTTTTATTAAATAGTAAAAAAAACCCCAAAAGAACAAACAAACAAAACCCCAACAACCTTATTTCTCCTCCCAGCATGTAAGGTTATAGCAGAACTCAATGCTGCAGGCAGAGGGGAGGCAAGGATATCCACAGGTCTGAGAGATGGATCTGCCACCTCCAGGCATCACCAGGATCTCTGGGCTTGCCAGAGAATCCAATATTCTTTGGAACAAAGACTGTGGTTTCAGACCTTGCAAGTAACTTATCTTCCTGAGTCTAGGTTAGGGTCTGTCTGCACATTACTCTGAACCACTGTGGATCTGATCCCATTTAGCAATTCTCTGTTTACTGCAGGGCAAGCATGGCGACTGTACCATTAACACCTTGAAAACAGACAGAAAGCAACTGAAAACTTCAGACATTAAATCATGCACCAAAGAAAACCCACAATGTTATGCTGGAAACACCACAGACAGGACTCAAGACCACTTTGGTGGTTATTTTGGGTGTACAAGGCTCTGTCCCCAGCACTCACTGTTTGCAGTAAGACCTATGGCCATATCAGCAGCACCATCTGTGACTCCATCTGAGCTTGTAAGCTAAGCCACACTGGACACAGTCCTTTCAGCTACAGCAGCTATTCCCTGCTTCCCTGGTGTGCAATGCCAATGACAACAAATTGTGGCTGCCTATTACATCCCAGAAATGGCCCCACAGCAGCAGCAGAGCTTACTTAAGGTTAAATCTAATGTAACACGCACTTAAATATGCACATGCAAAAAAATCCATGGGGCACTTTAGGCACAAGTATTACTAAGTCTAGATGTCCATTACCAGTTCAAGGTATTAGTTTAAGAAGAGCTATAAAAATGATCTCTGCAAACAAAACGGCCATCTCTAATAATCTTGCCAAAAGGAAAAAATTGATGGTGCACTATAATTAAATTTCCAAAGTTAGAGGAATCACCACGTGAAACAAGAGTTCATGAGATGCTACAAAAATGTGTCACCACAGGAACACATCTCTGCTGGAGCAGGGAGTGATGGAAAGCTGTTTGTTTATTCTTAGCCTCTAGAGGTCACAGCCTCACAGTTAAATCCCTGAAGTCAGACAAGCAGTCGCTATTTTTGCTCCAATACATGATTTATAAGACGTTGCAATCTTTTAAACAGCCCAATTTAAGGTCTCAATTTTGTGGCCATCAAAAGAAACTTTGCTTGGCCCTTCTAGCTCCATATAATCCACAGGGCTGAGCACAGGAAGGGTGTCACAGCAGTGCCTCAGCTCCTGCAAGTTGCACGGGTCCCATTTGCAACCCACAGTGCTGGGATGACAGGAGTGGGTAGAACTGCCGAAGCATGAAATTGGTTTAAAATGATGAAGTGAAAATCTGTTTTTCTCTGAGATCAAACCACATCTGAGAACACCACCAGCAGCCTATTCCCCCCTGAAATCTGATCCGTACCATTGTTTTTCATCCTCTTATTTTCTTGTTTGGAAACCAAAACCTACCTATACTATTACCTGTGAGTTTTTCACTTGACCAAATGTCATCAGGCAGTTTGCAGCAATTTCTTGAAATGGAGAGGACAAAATGCCTCCTTGCCAATTCCTCCAGACCATGAGATACAAAGCGCCATGACCTATGCTGTGCCATTCTGGAGATGCTCCCCAAGTCACTGTAAGTCAGGGCCACTTGGAAGCAGCAGCTGAGCAGAGCAATATTTCTGGCAGCGATGGACATCTCAATCCAATCACCTAAGCATGGCAACTAGCTGGAGCCATTTTAACATTCCATGAAATGGTTAAAGGCAGCATGTCCTCTTGAGGATGCTCAGATAATGATGGATGCTGGGCTCCCCTGGTGCCAGATGCCTTACCCAGACACTTGAGTGCCAGACCCAAGGTGCCACCCCTTCTAGACTTTGCATTATCAGAACATAAAACATAAATGCATGCTCCTAGACCTTAATACGACTTTCTTCCAGAGACAAACAAGCCCTCTCTTTTCACACTGTTCCTTGCTTATAAGTAGTTCAAACTCATTAATAACTTAAAAGCAGGTGATGCTTGATGTGGTTCAATTACAGCTGCAGCATTTAGTGTACTACCACTCTCCAGCATGCCTCCATCATGTACTAGCTTGTAACCAGATAACAGGCTTCCCCAGAGGGAGCAAAACCCTGACTTCCAAGCAAGAAAGCTGTTTTTTGTCTAAACCAGAAATTTTAACATGACAGCACTGCTGCAGGTTCTTTCTGGACACAGAAAAGCTGTGTCAGAAAAGCAGAAGCCAAGCCCAGGCCAGAGCTGAAGGTTACAAAACGAGGTTCCTATTTTGCAAACATCACCATTTAGGCAGTGAACCTAGTCTTCTTTCCTTCTGCCTCAGTGACTGCCTGACCACATTGAAACACACTGATAGATAAGTCAGACTTCGAATAAAACATGAAAGGACCTATCTGAGCATTTCTGCAAATTTCTCTGAGGTCTTGAACAAGTCTTAGAAGCTCAGGTCATAACGTAGTACTTGCATAAACTTCATCAAGGCACCTTCATTTAAAACCTACCTTTCCTGAAATCCTTTTCCTGTCATCATTCCTACAGTAGGCAAAGCTCATTCAGGCCAGACAGTCCTAAAGAATCCACACAACTCCAATGTCTTGGAACAGCAGCCAAGAAACATTCTGAAGGAATAAAAATCAATCCGCTCCGGCTCCCTTCAAACATTACATTTTATTGTTTGACTGTTAAAAACCTCAACACCACACCAAACACAGAGGCATCTGCCAGGCACTTCAGCTTCACTTCAAGATTCACAGCTGGGAATGAGCTGTTCACTCATTCCTGTATAAAATGCTGTGTTTGTCCCCATCCTCCTGGGGAGCACAGCCTTCCCTTCACCCCAGGCTCTCTAAGGCAGCACCCACTGCCAGGCACCTTTCACAAACCCTGGCCCTACCATCAGCAATCTTCTTGCCCCAGAAAACGACTTGGAACAAGAGATAATACTTGCTATTATCAGATAACCATGCTCTTGCCACAATGTGACCACAGATCCAAACCAAAATAAAAAAACAGCATAACCCAGCCTATGTCACCCCACAGAGACAGTGGCTTCTGTTGGGAAAACTGTTAATACAGTGGACAGCTTCTGAATCCTTTAATCAGTTGAATCTGAAGACTGCCATTTGTGCTTTGTCAGTCCCTTAACAACATACCTGCATTTCAAACTGCCTCAATGAAAGGTATACAAATGTAGGTAAAGCAAAGCTGACAGGTTTGTCTCCAGTTGCAACAGACCAGATTTCCAAAATTTAGCTCAGCATTTCTAAATGCAGACAGGTGCATTTCCTACTGGAATCAGCTGCAGCTCAATATAGGAGCTGATTAGGTGCTCACTGTGACTACTCCAGAAGTCAATGTACATATTCCCATATCGAAGATGGAACCCTGCTCCTCTTGGGTCACAGAGCCTGGGGTCAGGTCTGTTACTCATTTTTATTACTACAAGGATGTAAGAAGGGTCTGAGAGGAATATGTATAACCATCACTTCCAAATTTCTCTTTTTTCCCAGCTTCTAAGCAACTTCTCAACCTCAAACAAACAAATAAAAACTAGAAAATATGCTCTCTGCACCTGTTAGCTAGGCTGAGATGGTAATGAAGACAACTGGATCTTCAGTACAAAAGGAAAAGACCATACCCTGCCTCCATCATGTCTATAACCATGGAGCTGCTAAACAGCATTGGTTCCTCTATCCACCCCAAAGGAATCCCACTTGAAATAAAACCTTTAACAACTCTCCTTTGCATACGATGACCCAGCAGTTCCCCCTCATTTTGCAGTCCCCCCATCTCCCTAGTTTGGCTAGAAGGATGCTGCAGAAGATTACAGTCCAGCTGCCATTGAGGTGGTCTAAATCCCCACCATGAGTTCAGACTGCAGCTAGGAGTCTTCCAGCTATTAGAGCAAGCTTCATCCACCTCCTCCCTTTCAACCTCTGCCTACTGTTTGCATCCCCTTGCTGACCCAACTTCGGATCGTGACCCATAAGCTCTCAGCAAATGTTTATAAAGCTACAAAAAACAATGTAACCCATAGCAAAAACTGAAAATAACACATACCTACATCTGCACAAGACATTCACATTTATGCAGTTTGAGCTGGCCTAGAAATACCCATTTTCCCCCAAATCACTGTTTAATTAAAAAGCAGTACCTCACCTCAGTACCACAAAAATGGTACAGTGAATCTGCATGCTGTTTGCTTAAATCAGTTTAAAAGACTCCATTCAGCCCAAGCACATCCAACTGAGCTGGGCTGGAGAGTTGTTCCTCTGGAGGCTGGTGGTGGTAGTATTTTTAGGAAAACATACACTAAAATCTCTATTAATAGCCACATACAAAAATTACTAATAGCTATGAGGTCTTTTTTTTCGTTTTTAATATGTGCCTTGATACAAACAACCTTTAAAAACCTGAATCATCTGCCTGCTATCAGTTTGAGCCTGACAGCTGTTACTTTGTTATTTTTGAACACTCAGGTGAATCAGTGCTCATACATGCACTTAAGAAAGCGAAATCTAGAATTGCACCAGGACAGACTTTTGGGAATGCTCTAAGTGCAGATTCATCAGATTGTGCCTCAAAACCAAACCATCACTCTAAAATTTACTCAGCTAAAAATTACTCAGCTGTATGCCCCTGTTCATTTGGACAGACGATGCTATTGTTAGGAAAACACGCTAATTAGGATTCCTGTGCTAGTTTCAGCCTGAGTTTCTCTTCAGAATCTGCCTCTAGCAAATGCTGAATCCATTGCTTTTGTTTAACTAAAACAGGCTTATCAGTTCTTTTTCCTTTCCTATATTTTACAGCTCAGATTTGAGTAAGAATTTCAGTTTAGAAGTGAAAGAGCTCTTGCCAAGAACACATTCCTGTAACATTGCAATTTGACGGTTTGTTTTATTATTTTTTCCCCACGTAGATGTTTATTTGTAAATGATTAACCATCCCATATATGCACACAATGCAAGTTAGTGTTTTCCACCTATTCTTTGTCTGCAAGGGCTTAGCTACCATGAGCCAACCTGCATATTTAATGTATTTTAAAACAGTTCTATTTGCTGCATTATTGCTGCGGAGTTTTGGATGGCATCCAAGGGTACTAAGTTTAGCTACAAAACAGGCTCTTTTAAAATAATTTCCTTGTTAAGAAGCAGACTGCAGAGCCTCTGGCCACTGTTTGGCACGGTAAAGCAATAAGCAGGGTGCTGCCAGCACTAGGAAAAGGCAGCAATCCACAGGCACATGTGGCATTTCTCCCCACGGGTGACATCCCAAACAGTGCATCTGAGGGAAGAAGCCCCGCCGTCCTGTCCATTCCCCACCTTTGCTGTTTGATGAAACACCCAGCACTGATCACATCAGTGCTGCCTGCATGTCTCTGACACAGTGATTTACTGCTGGGCAACCTCAGGGAAGCCAAATCCACCTGCAGCTGGAAAGCAATTTCAGTCACTTAACAACGGAAAAGGGCAGGGAAGGCTCCCTGTGAATCCTCCCTACCTCCCGGAACATGTGTGCACAGAGCAGTGTGGCAGGATGTCACACTGGCACGAGGGGACATGCTGGCAGAGACCTTTCTCCTCCTCCTCTTGGCTGTCACTTCAGGTGAACAGCACTCAACAAGCCCGTCAGGGCGGGGATGCTGGAGGCCACCCCTCTGGAGCATCCCCGGGGCTCAGTGCACAGGTCAGTGAAGGCACACCTGACAGCTCCAGCAGAGACTCATGTCTGAAAAGCCCTAAGCCAGCCCTAGCCAAAGGAAAAGTGAGAACAGACATGACACCTCTCCTTGGTAGATCTCTTTGACAGACCTTCACAGAGCTGCTCTTGAATGCCCAGAGCATACAGATATCCTAGGTTCTTCCCTAAGATTTAACTGGATTCAGAGGAACCAATGATCTGTAAAATAATATGCAGCTGCATCAAGAGAAGTATATATAGAGTTTTCTGTAACGAATTACTCAGTATTATTATTTCTTTTATGATTTCTGACTTAAATTAGTGATACTGCAAAAACACTCTACTCTTACCCTTTCTCAGATGTGACTGGCAGAAACAGAAGAGATTTCAGGATTTTACAGAAGCTCACGCTTAGGGTCTCCTGCAAACAAATCCTTGGTAGTTTGGCACCAATCCCAGCAAATATATAACACTACTCCAGGTGAGATGATCTCCAGGCCATAGAATATTATATTCAATTCTTTCTCCTCAGAAAAAACCCACACTATAGTTACTTCCTTGGCCCCTGTGTAGAAGCAGGTTTCTTCCACTTACTTAAACTCAGTTTTTATGAATACATTTATAACTACATTTAACTTTCACACAGATCATCCTCTACTAGGAAAACTAAACACTATACTAATCCCAATTAGATTTGGGAAAAAGAATAGTCTATCTCTTTATTATGAGAATGTATTCAATTTGCTACTTTCATCTAACAGCAATTACAACTGTTTACCAGTTCTAAAGCATATCCTTTAGGAAGCCATGAGTCATATTTCATGCTAATCACTATTTATTTGGTATTCTCTTCCAAAAATAAAGGGATCAGCTCACAAACCCTTAAACAGAAATGATAAGAAAAAAAAATCTAATGAAGTGGTACATAAGAAAAAGATAAAAAAACTAAGATCTTCCACACGCTAAACAGTTTTACAAAGCATCCATTGTAAAATTCATCCCCAGGACAAATGCTGACTGCAAATAAGACTGTTTAAGGCACTGCTTTGAAGCTACTAGGAAAAAATTAGCAGACTGATACTACAAAAAAAAAATCTTCCTTCAAGGAGATTTAAGCTAAGTTTTAGAAGAAAAAAGATTCCAGCAAAGAGATGAGATAGCCATGAACAGACCACTAATGAATACACTGTATCTCCTGGGCTGTAAAACAATTCTGTCTGCTCCTGTTTGGTACAGTCTGGGGGTGGTGATTGTGCTCCCACAGCAGAGAAATGTGCTCCTGCGTCTGACATCCTGAGGCACAGCAGCTTGCTGTGAGCACTTTGCATCCAGCATTTCTCCTGCTCTCCTTGCAGCCTCTTCATCAGCAGTTTTGACAATGTCCTTAATGCCAGAAACACACACTGAACTTCTCCTTTGTTGTTGAAATCTACAGACGTGAAAATATCACAGACCTTGAGCAAGAGACTGATACAGTATGACTGGTGATTAGTATGGATTGAACGAGCACCTACAGGTTGTGCATCTCATGGAACAACACGAGTGTGTGGCAGGTCCATGTGTTCTGGCAGAGACATGTGGCCTCAGCTATGCCATGGCTGGCTTCAGGCATGGAATGCTGACCAGTCCCCCAGGACCTCTGTGTGGTGGCTGTGCTGGGGCAGAAGATCAGAGCCCAGCCAGTGAGGATTAACTTGACCTTATCTGGAGTTAGGTATAGATGGAGCCCTGCTGGAGGGTCAGTAGAGCTAGGCTGCCAAGGGTGACTCCCCTCTGGGGTTGGAATACAACCTAAGATAACTCTTCCAAGGCTGAAAGCCCTCACCTGCTGGGGTGAGTAACTGCATATACTGGGTTATGCTTTTTAAACACAGGAGAATACTTTAGTGAATCACACAATAACGTTTGACATCATAAATCTGTATTCACATGTTGACAGGGCTTCAATTCATTTAATTCATTTATCTGGTTTAACTGGTTTAT
>VWZS01006392.1:0-10336 GCA_013397075.1 Rhabdornis inornatus
TCTTACAGTGAGTGCAGTATGCAGTTGACACCACCACCATTATCTCCGTATCAGCATTTCTGAAATTACTATTTTTGTCTGTGTGTACCCGTAAAGTTTTTTCCTTCTTTTTCTTTTCTTCAACAAAACACAACATAACATTCTTTCCATTAGCTGAAACCTAAGGCAGGCTAAAGAAAATTCCATTTTTAACTGGAAAAGATGGGTCATACATTCCAGTGCTGAATGTAAACAATGAGGCATAAACACAGCCAAGAATAACAGAAGTATTACAGGCTAGCAGCAGTGTGCAGTGTAGCAAGCAGTTTCCTTTTCTAAGTTTAACCCACACTATGCTTTGTTTGCCCCATCAATTCTCCATTACTGTTCTCACAGATAACACCAAAAAGCAAACAGTGAAGTCAGAGGTGTCTCGAGGGGCCCTGGGTAACACTCTGCTTTCAACAGCAGGTTGGACCAGCTGATCTCCTGTGGTCCTTCCTCTCTGGGAGCCTCTGGGCACACTTCTCCTTCTCCCCACGGAGAACAGTGAGACAAGTGACATGTGTGATAGGGAAAAGCAAGGTGGGGTTCAAAAGATATTGCAGTATTTCTGCCTTAAAAAGAAGGCTCCATTAACCATAGTATTTAGAGAAAACTGAAAAACAGCCAAGTAGTATTAAAGGAATTTAAAGCAATGGGGGGAAAAACAAACACATGCTAACACACAGAAACTGCAGGTTTGAACATGGCTCTATCCCAGTGGTGAGCTGCTGGTACTGCTCTCAATACCCACTTCCATTTACTCTCTGGAGTCACCAGGGTGCTGCATGCCAGCTGCTGCTCTGCAGAGAAAAACATCTTCCCCATCAGACCTGTACACAAGACTGACCTGACTACATCGAGTGCTTTCCCAGCAGCCTCTTACAGCTGCAGTTGGAGAGCCTGCTCCTCCAGCACATCCATCAAGAACACAGCAGTTCTACATCCTGCTCCTCACAAGAGGGGCAGCTGCTTTTGACACTCCTCTACCACTGCAGGATCCTCTGTACTGAAATAACAGACCACATGCACGTGAAAGGACCATTTTGGAACTGCACATAGGAGGATAAAGGGGGCACTTATTTTTCTAGTCTCTGTTCATTTTGTAACTAAAGAAGAACTCAGAAACTAAAATCAGCAATCTCCCTGTAAAGCCTGGGAACGGGGCAGCAGTCAGAAAGATGTACGAAGAACCAAAAAGTTAAAATCTGTTAATCTCAAAGTGCAGAAATGCAGAAGAACACAAAAGCAGGTGATTTCTCTTGTCTTTTATTAAAAAAAAAATTAAAAATCCTCAATTTCCCAACTACCCTGTGGATGGACTCTACTTCAATGTTTAAGGAAAGAGGACCTGAAGAAGGGGGGGGGGGGGGATGGGTAAGCATGTGCTTGTTTTCCTCTTCTGTCTCTCTCCCCTCTACCTGAGATGTGAATACACTATCTGTTTTTAAAATCAATAAACTATCTGTATTTCTACTAATACATTTTTTTTCCCCTTGTGGGAACACTTCAGCTTTTAAGAGGTGCTTGTTATGGCAATAGGGGCAGCTCCAAACTAAAGCTATTTCTTAGGGTAACATCCTGCCCACATGTAAAGACAAATGGATGCAACTTCCAAGGAAAAAAACAAGAGGTGGGTAATATTTACAGATACACTGCCGGGCAGCTTTTTGCTCTGTAAAGCAACCAAGTCAGCAGCACCATCACACTGAGAAGCAGAAGTCATCTGATCTGCTGAAGAGACTAAAGGCCCTAAACCAAATGAAACTGAGACCTTTGGGAGTTTGTTACATGGTGCATAAACATGAAACAGAAGCAAATTGATATGTATAGCTGTTTGCCAGAAAAGAGGGGTTTGCTTTATTTATTTGGGAAGACGAATTCCCGATACTAAACAGAGATCAGCATTTTTTAAAATGTCAGCATGTTACATTGAAATGTGTGCTGAGTGTTTCCCAAAACTGTTCAGTACAGAGCATTTTGATAAGGTATCTGCAAGGCAGAGTCATAATAGTAATGACTGACTCTATGATGCTAATACTGATCTAAATTATAACAAGTATTTGTACATCACAAGAAGGCTTCCCAGGTATACTGTAAAAAACACAGGCATTTTTAGAAAATATGTATGTAGGTGAATTAAGATATGAAAGATATCCCACCCATGTGGGATAGTGCTTTAAGTTTTCCCATAATGGTACTTCAAGGTTGGTGATGGTGAGCTGAGATGTTAAAAGCCAAGTAGTATGGCAGGGACCAGCAGCTGGCAGAAGCTTTTACTTGCAGGCATGCACAGTTGATCGTGGCACTAAACACTTCTAACTCACGCTGATTTGGGTTCTACAGCACAAACTAACATTCTCCTTTTATGTGACTCAGGATAAAAACCTGAAAAAGGAAGAGGTGTCCCATTATCCTTAACAGACACCAGGTCTGCACTCTTTTTTGAAGACATCACATGAATACATTGTTTTGCAGTCACACTGCATCCAGACGTGTCAATCTTTGGATTGAGGAAGGAAAGACGTGAGGAAGGAAAGGTCCTGACCTACTCAGGTAGAAACACCCAGAAAGTGCTGAGGGGTGCAGGACCAAGGGGCTACCTACTGCTGCAAATGTTCTGCCTCTTGTGCAGTTGGTGTAGGACAGAAAAATGTGAAGAAAAAGGTTTTTATCAAACTTCTCCATGTGAGTTTGTAAGGGATTAGCATCACTCCTGTATTTCAGACCAACAACAATGAAGTTCAACAAGGCTGTATGAACTGCTCCCTGTCTGTCTGTTCCAGGAGGCCTCAAGGCCCTCTTAGAGAAACAACAGGACTGCAGTGAATGTCTGCCTTTCTCCTATGTTTTCTGTTTTGCTTTGTTTTCTTTAGCTTTTAAACGGAGTTTCAATTCATGCCTGTTATTGCTTGCATTGGACAGGATCTAACTCACTTGAATTACTGCAGTAAAAACAGGCAGAAAACCCTGCATGTGTAGGATAATTCTGTCCTTAGTAAAAGCCATGGTAGAATTTAAACTAGGCATTCATTAACTGAAAGGTTTTCACCACTTGCTACCTTCCTGTCCTAGAGGTCCATGTTTTAAAAATTCCTGTAACACTGCTGGGTGTAAGATAATGAATTCTGCTGTGAAGTCTCTTACTGAGAGAAATCAAGGGTACTGAGGAACTCATGAGCTCTCTTAAGGATGAATTCTTACATTTCTTTAAAACAGAATGAAAAGCCATGCCAGATTTGCAACCAACGAAAGTAAAAAGGGAACCCATCCCAAGAGTATTCTGAGAAAGCCAAAACATATGAAAAAGCATTTATGCTGTAGACTCCTGAACGTATAACTGAACTGAGTTTGACTTTCCAAAGAAAATTAAAATGCACAGTAGAATACTGGTAGCTAAAGAAACAGGAATATAAAGAATTGATTGGAGATGCAGGGAGGATCTAGTTGAAATGAGAGTACCGAGGTAAGACAGGAAAGAAAAACTAATGCTTTGCTTCAGTTTTCAGGAGGAGCTGAGGGATGATGCAGGGAAACCAAGAAACAATGTGCAAAACAAACTCAAGAAGCCTACCACCACAAATTCTTGAGGAAACCTACAGTCTCCATGCCAGAATCCTGAGAGAAACAGCACAGAGAATACCCATTCAGCAGAGAGGATTTTTAATAAATGCTTTTGTCTTAAGAACAGCAGTTTCAATACACATTCTCCACTTCTCACAAATCAGGGAACACGGGTTCCTAAACACTGCTTCCATGAACATAAGAATAGTAAAAGTATTTTGCATAGAGTACATGAACCTTTTGCCCTCTCCTTTGTCTCTGTAAAACCTGAACAGCTGCTCACTCGTTTATCCTCCAAAAAGAACAAAGTATTCTGTGAACCTTTTCACTTGGTGACTTTGTTTCCACTGTTCTTGGTATAATTGTTAGGATGACTGATGGTGCTTCAGCTACCAGCAGCTATTATTCTTTTGAAGTAATTTTTTTCCACTGAGTCTATACCCTAATGGGATATTGCTAGCTGTTACTTCAATCCAGTTGTCTCATATTTTTCAACTAAAAAACCTTCATACAGAAGTTTTTAAAAAATTCTACCATTAATCTTAACATTCTGCAGCATTTAATATGTATTGTCTCAAAAACTATCAACCTATTTCCTTTGACTTTTCTACATATTTCACATGACAGAATTGCCATTAATTGTACTATTTCTGCAACACGAATATTCTATCCAGATAATGTACAAATGCTCCTGTGCAAGATCAAGCCCACAAAATCTCTCAAGACACAACAAAAATGGGATGCTTAGAGTCAAAAAATGACTGAGAAACGTGGATACTCCCCGAATCAACTATCCAGTTATTTCAAAATGACCACTACCACTGCATTAAGCAGTCCTTGCAAGTGAGCAATGAAAAGCATCTTAAGGGGAGGGAGCAGCCTCCTGATGCTCCAGAGGCATTTCTGTTACAGCTCAGCAGGACAGCACACCTGCCACTATGGAGCTGCTCTCCAATGGTACATGACACCATGCAGGACTGCAATGAATGTCTCATGCATATTTGGTTAAGCTTGGACATTGAAATGCACAGCTGAAAATTTGCATTAACAATAGAATTGGGCAGCATTTTACAGCTAGGAATTCTATTTTTAAAAACATTCTCTCTGTGTAATTACAGGTTTGAAATGCTTCCTGAGAAACTGATCTGGAGAATTTCTGCTTTTACAGCCATGTTAAAAAACTGCCCCCTGTGAATGAGCGGCCTCAATTATTTTTCAATCGATGAGTTCTTAGCCTGATTCAGCCTCGCAATCAATCCCCTGTAATCAGCAAGGTGCCACTCTGGCACTATGAGCACTTTGGCCACAGAACATTTCATTTCCTCACCTTGGCTGCTAGGCTAACAGTGTTCGTCTGAGTAACCACCAGATTTACTGAAGCTTCCAGGAAACTGGCATTGTCTGCAATGTATCTAACTAGGAATGCAAATACATCCTGACTCAGAAAATGAATGCCAGCGTTTCCTCAGCACTCTCTGTGCTGGCCATCACTATCTCTAAGGGCTCTTGGAGTAGCTAATTAACATTTTACCAAACCTCAAAAAACCTTCCCATGGCTGCAGCTGAACAGTAGTATTCAGTAAACAGAAAGCTCAAGTCCTTTCTAACAACTGTTTCTAAACCTCCTGAGCTCTCATCAAGACTTGCAAAGCAGCACTGGAAGATGGCCCTGACAGAACCCATCCTACTCCTCCTGTCCACTCAGGTGCTGTGCAGTGACTCATGATTTTATGGGTGCACAGTACATGCATTGCACACTGGGCACTTCCTGGCCCTTGGGCCCAGCACGGTCTCTTCATAGCTCAGATTTCCCCTCACACTCCCTGAGTGACTGTCCACATACATACACCCACCACAGAGGACTCTAAGAAAACACAGTTTCCTAGAGAGCTGTGTCTGCCTCTTCACAGAAACTGACTGAAGTCTTGTTACACTCCTCAGTGCATTTCCTAATTCCCCAAAAATGCAAAACTCCAGAAAGAAATGCTCAGTCATGATCATGGAATTCAAGCCTAAGAGGACTGGACATACAGAAGACTCAGATCTCACTGACAAACACGAGCAATTTTGTAATCTTGAAAGACTCAAGAGCCCCTGAGACAGGAAGGGAAAGGAGGGATGAGCCGTGCAGGTACTAAATGAAGCTTACCTAGAAAAAAAACCGAGATGTCCTAATGCAAACTTCCTAGCCTGTGTTCACTGACACAGGAACTGATCAGAGAGCTAACAGAGCATCACCCACAATCTGGTTTGTTTGGTCTGGACCTACATCCAGCTCACAAACTCTTACTGCTGTGGGATACATGTTGGATGTTTCAGGGTCTCTCCTCAGTATACAAACACCTCCCTAACTGACAACTGCAATAAGGATAAGATATTTTTACCACTTTCCACATTTGGATTCCTATTTTAATTCACACACTACAATATATTAAGACTAATTAATGTTCTTCCCATTAGAATGGTTTTGGTTGGAAGGGACCTTTAAAGGCCACCTAGTCCAACCTCCCTGCAAGGAGCCCATCAGTTTGCTCAGAGCCCCCTGCAGCCCAGCCTCGAATGCTTCCAGGGGTGGGGCCTCTACCATCTCCCTGGGCAACCTCTGCCAGTGTTTTACCACTCACATTCTAATAAACATCTTCCTTTGATCGAGCTGAATCTCTCCTCTTCCAGTTTGAAACCATTACCCTCACCCTACCCCAGCAGGGAAAGTGAAAAGTCTGCTCTTATCTTATTTATGAGGCCCCTATAAATATCCAAGGGCTACAGCACAGCCTCCACAGAGACTTCTCCAGCCTGAACAGCCCCAGTTGTCTCAGCCATTCCTCATGGGAGAGCTGCCCCACCCTCTGATCATTTCTGTGTCTCCTCTGGATCCACCCCAGCAGCTCCCTGTCCTTCCTGTGCTGGGACCCCAGAGCTGGAGGCAGCTCTGCAGGTGGGCTCTCACTGAAATGGAGCAGAGGGGCACACCCACCTGCCATGACCTGTTGGGCAGGCTGGGCTGTAATGGGCTTGTGTTCACAAGAAAAGGAATCTGTTTCTTACCCTGTTCTCAACTGGAAACTCAATGCAGAAGACAAAGTTCCTTCAAAAAATCTATCTGTATTGTTATTAATGTTTAATCTTATTTTAAAACACAATTGCTGAACACAGACATTGCAGCTCAGTTGTTTACCATTTTTATGAAGATATTTGGGGGAAATTCTGCATCTGACATAATTCTGCTTTGAATTTTAAAAATAAGCTGTTCTGATTCAGCTTCTGGACTTCAGGAAAAACTCAAGGGTGAGCACAGTGATCGTAATTGTGTAAGACCAAAAGAAATCAGGTTAAGTCTTCTGGTGTAAGGCTGAGAGAACTTGGTATTATGGGATTATCAGAATCACCTGGAAATACTCTCTCTCCTACATTCCACAGGTTAAAGCTGAAGAACTACAAGAAAATTTGCTTTTGCAAGTTAGTAATCAATGAAGTGAACAATGATGGTTACCAACCAAACATAACTACGTATTTTTAAAGAAGTGAAGACATTTCTAGACTTCTGGAGTTACAATCACACGTTTCACTGTAACCCAAACTCCCCAGGTCAGTTCAGCCTGGATATGAGCTTGGGGGCATTTATCACATAGAGAGTTCTGAATGCTCCTGAAAATGGCCTGCCATCCTGACCCATCTCAGATATGAGCATGAAAAGAACAAATGACAAACTTACCCGAATCATCATGACTGAGCACCTGATGTCATGAATCGTATCATACACCTTCTTGGAAATGTCCACAAACTGGTTGTCATCAAACAGGTGCACCGTGCTCTTGCTTAAGCTCTCCAATGCAATATTTACTTGATTAATAAACTCTGGAATCACTATTAAAAAAAACCAAAAAAATTAGGTGAGCATAAAAAGGATAGAACATGTAATATTTTTTCTTTTTTGCAAAACACCTGACATTGATAAAAACTTTATTTTCTAAAAAGCATTACAGTAATAGTGCAATTACTTTTAAGTGAGAATACATTTGTATTTTTTATCACACTTATAAAAATGCCCACAAGTGAGCACGTAAGCTGTAGGTGGTTGTTACAGTACTACAAAGAAGTAAATTTTAAAAGGGGAGCTAGGGAAGCAGCTGTAAAAATTTGTTGGTGATTTCAATAGCAATTTCACCCAAAGAATCAGGATGAATAACCTGGCTTAAAGCTGAAGCACTGCTATTTCAGAATCTGCTCTCAGTCTGAATGGAGATGTAACCAACTGAAGATTGATGCTTATTCTTCAACTGAGAAGTGCCACAACTGTAACCTGAATTTACCAGGGCAATTCATCTTGCTTGATTCAATAAACAAACGGTGCATTTTGAGTCAGTTTGACATGAACCTGTGCTTTACCCAGAACAGCCTGGGCATTTTCCTGTGATGCTCCAGGGCCTAATTCTGCCCAGCCCCCTGGGAGCACTGCACCTCCCTCAAGCCTTCACACCAACCTGAAGCAAAGGAAACCCTGCACAGAGTATGGAGGGAACGCAGATGGAAAACCCATCCCACACAGAAGGACCTCAACCAAGCCCAGAACAAACTCATCACTTGGAGTCTGAGGACACAGAGAAACAAATGCAAAAGGATAAAACTCAACCTGTGCAACATTCATGATGAATAACAGACCTCGTGGTGCTAAAGCTCTCTCTGGCAATGGGTTGGTTTCAAACACTAATACTGTTTGTGTTCCACCCTTCACAATTCCACACCGTGCAATTCACAAATTCTTAACGTGTGAAAGCAGTACTACTAATACAATAAACGTGGAACAATTCAGGTAGATTTTGAAGTCTACAATATATTTGTAGGCAGACAAAGCTTCAGCTGAAGACAACTGGATTTCTGAACCAGAAAACCTGGCAACTTAATGCTTTAAGTAGTAGGAAAGGTGCTCCAGTAAAGCTTTCCCCCCTAACTTTAATGAGGAGACCCACATAGCCCCTCGGAGACACTTAAATTCATTCTCAAATTATAGCCACTTCTCTACCTTTGAGCCAACAAGTAGTTACCACCTAATTTGAAAAACAGGGTATTTAAACTCAGTGCTACCCCTCTTCAGATTATCACTGGAATTGTCTCACCTCCAAAAAGGCCAGCGGAAAGATTTATAACATTACAGAAAAAACACAAGGTACATAATTCATTTAAATTAAGGAGAACTAGTGCCTGTGCACTGTTAAAAAAACTCAAAGAACACCACCACTGAGTGAGAACTTTTCATCATTTCATAACTTTTTTTTTTCCCCAGTTAAATAAAGATTTTGGCCCCTAGACTATCAAAATAATTCCAAGTGAAGCAACCCAGTCTGCATTTGGGTACACAACCACCACCTCAGGGCCTTCCTCTGGCAGCATTTCAGATGGGGCTTTGCAGCAACAGCACTTTTACACAGGTAATTAAATCAAAAACTGTACTGTAATCCTAAAATATGTTCACACCAATCTACTAATGAAGTGCGAAAATACACTTGTGCAGTGAAAGAGGCCTTATTTCCTGCTCATTTCCCCTGTAAGTGACAGGATAACTCTCTCCAAGTAATCCAAGACTACTGGGATTCATTTCAGTTTTGAGCTCCCAGCCAGTGACTTTAAAAAAAAAAAAATTAAAAAAAAAAAGAGTATTTTGGTGCATATATGAGCCCTTAGCCATATATGCACCAAATGATAACTGACATCAAAATAACTTCTCAGACCTCTAATGGACAGGCAACCCTCTGAAATACTGCATTAAGTGGACTTGGAATCTTTCCTGTACTTGGCTTTATTTTTCTGGGCAGCCTAAATATAGTGGAGCAGTGGATGCAACAGAAAACAGGTGGAAGTGATTCATTTTTTCAGTCTTTCAAAAGCAAAATTGAAGAAGTAAAATTAAAAATAGCAAGTGTTGGGAAACTGAGAATTACCAAATTTTTATGGAGAGTTTTGTTGCATTTGTACATTTTATTTCTGGGGGTGTTTTATGTTCTGTTTTGTTTCTCCTATAACAAAAATTAAAAGCAAATTTCAATATGAGCATCTGTAATTCTGCTTTCCCTGAGGGGAAAGGTGCAGAAAGGAGGATGTTTGGAAAATACCAATATGTTCATAAGCATAATGTTCAAAGTCCCNAGCCACCATCAAAGCAGCCTGAGAGTGAAAAAGCAACAGTCTCCAAAGCTAAACTGTCCACATGTGTCCTAAAGAATGTCTTAATAAAACAAACACACCTGACCAGGCACAAACAGTCACCACCTCCTAGAACTGACCAAAAAAAATTACTTTTCTTAATTCAAAATGTTTATGGTTTTTCACTCACGGAAAACAGGGAAGAAACTAGCAAAGCCACAGTTTATGTCAAGAAAAAGAACTGGTGGTAAATAAGGGAAGCTTCCCTTCAGTGTTTATGCACATGTACAAAGACTGGTGCCAGCAGCCTGGGAAAAGGCTGCACAGCTCCCAGCAGAACAAAGACTGAGGCAGTACTCCTTCAAAGGCAGCTTTGAAATGAAGTGAGAGCACAGCAGGGACTGAAGCTCTCTGTGGCACAGCTTCAGAGCCCAGCTACACACACTGCAGCCCTGCCACAGCTCTGGCTTAACTCAGCTCCAGTGGCTTTCAACACAGGACACACTCACTCTCCCGGGCATTCAGGCACCTGCAGACATCTTCTGTGCCTAAAAAGTCATTAAAAAAATCATTGATAAAATAAATGTGGGCAAGTTGAAGTGAAAACCTG
>VWZS01006406.1:0-11963 GCA_013397075.1 Rhabdornis inornatus
CACAAAGGGACGGATATTAGCAACATGCCCATCCGGTCCCTCTACTTTAATGATGTTCTTTGATTGACGAGCCAATTGAGCCCCACCAATCCCTTGTACTTTACCTGCTATGGGTTGTAATTCCCAATGTGACAGCCATCGATGAGTTGGGATGATTGTCACATCCGCCCCTGTGTCAAAGAGTCCATCGAGGTGAAGATACTCCTCACCCCGATGGAGTCCGCACCCAATAATTGGTTTGTTTTTGCCAATTACTTCCACCCAGTAGACTCTAGGATCCGCTGTTTTCGCCACGATGGTATTGGGCACAGGGATCACTTGTGCCACTAGCTGACCTCTGGGCAGGAAGTAAGGCGGCTGGATGCAGCGCACAAGGAGAAAGAAACTGTCCGGACACACAAGCTGGGTCTGTGGCACGATTTCAATCTCCTGGGGAGTATGTTTTGTGTCCCCAAACATGACGTATGTACAGTCGAGTCCAGCGAACAGACCCAGAGACTGAGGTCCAACCAAAACACTCCTCCAATCAGTGGTGTCAAAAAGCACATGTTCAGTCAGGGCCAATCCGAAAGGCAGGTGAGGCACCCACCCTGGCCCTGAACCTTTAAGATGGTACACGTCACGTCTGGTATAAAGGTCACAATCAGTATACATGTCTTGTCCAGTGTTTTCCCCCAAACCCCCCTGCAATCCCGCCTCATTTGAGTCGTCATGAGAGGCAGGACCGCACCCTCCCCCTGTTTTTTTTCAAGCATATGGGCAGGGACCGGGTTAGGGATAACAGGGACCCATCCCAGCTGGGGTTCTCCCTGTTGCTTAAGTGGGCATTCCCACGCGAAGTGCCCTGGCTGGCGACAGAGGAAGCATCTTGGTCGTCCAGGTTGTCACTGATGGATCGTTGTCAACATTGCGCAGGGTGGTCCTCTCGACATTGTAGATGTTATGGTGGGGACCACCGCCCGCTGTGCGCACGCCTCAATCATGGTATTAAGGGAGAGTTCGGGATACAAAGGTAAAGCTCTGATTATTTGTTTACAGGTTTCATTGGCATTAATTTGCACTATCTCTTCAATTATTTCCCGTTGATTATCTTTATCTTTAACCTGCTTTTCCGCCTCCACCCTGAGCTGTTGGACAAAGTCCACAAAGGGTTCCACCGTACCCTGTTTAACAGTGATGTAATTCAAACGTGGCCCTTTCCCGGGCATCATTGTGAATGCCTTCTCTGCAGCAGCTTGGACTTTCAAAATTGCAGGCTTTGGTATTTTTTCTGCCTGCACTGCTGCCTCTGACCACTCTCCCTCGCCGCTCAAATGCTCCAGTGTTATTGTGTTATTATCAGCGTCACCCATGCTGTCCAAGCCCTGTAAAAGCTCAGGAAGGAGGTCACCTAACAATCTTTTCCATGTTGTCTCCCACAACTCATACTCAGTTGTGTGGAGCAAACAGGAAAACAAATCTTTTAGATCACTAGGGACCAACACGTTTGAAGAAAAAGTAGTGTGTAAAAGACCCTTAAAGTATTCACTTTTTCACCTGAACTCTTTCAGGGCTTTACAGAGCTTTTCCTTATTGGAGTATTCAAACGGGTGCCAATTACGAATACCCCTTTGACGTGTGTATCTAACGGGAGCGGCGGTTAGAGTGATCCCCTGTTCTGGGTTCCGGTCCCTGGGCCAGTCACATCTGGTTTCCACACCGTGGGAACTGGAAGGAGGGGCGTGGGAACCGGAAATCTGAAGAGGGTAGGCGGGGCTGCCAGCTGAGAGGGAGGGGTCGGTGGAACGCCCACATCCACAATGGGCGGAGCCTGGGGACGATGACATCTGCTCAGGAGGAGGTGGAGTAACTTTACCAAACCCATCCCCAGGGGAGGAGTAAGGGGAGGTACAAGGAGCAGGGTTAAGAGACAGGAAGGGGTTGGGAGGAGGGGCGGGAGGTGGAGCCGAGGGGAAGTGAAGGGGAGGAGACGAGTAGAAGGGATTATGGGANAAGGGATTATGGGAAGGAGAAGCACAAGGGGCCGGCCACGCCATGTGACCGACGCCATCTTGTGCTCCTGGGACAGGGGGGCCATTTTGGGATCCGGGGAAGAAAGTCACTGGGGAAGGGGGGGATTAAAATTTAACAGATTTTTGGGACGCTTTAGGGGTAGTATCGGGAGTTGGGGCAGGGGAAAGTTTTGGGGTTGATTTTCTATACTTTATAATCGATTTGGGGGTGGACCCGGGGGTGCCAACTGGGATTGTAACTGGGAAAACTGAGGAAAGAGGATCAAGAGTAGAGGGACTCGGGGAAGGGTCCCTGGCAGCAGGCACCATACTGCCAGGGCGAGGGGACTGCAGAAGCTGCAGGGAGCCAGGCAAACAGCGGGTGGTTTTCCCGGCCGGGTCCGCCTGCAATCGTCACTGGGCTGCCCCGTGCAAGCCTCCTGGTTTCAGGGAAGACGGATAGGAACGAGATGAAAGTGAATTAAGGGCCAACTGGGGAGGTTCGCCGTGGCTTGTCGCTCATTCCGTCCCTTTCATTTAAAGCTGACCATATTAATAGGAACAATCCCAAGAATTTATCTACTGAGGCGTCGCTCTGGGCTCTTACAGCAGTTAGCCTCAGCCCAACACCGTCCCAAAAGAGAATCGATGCCAACTGCTGGGGCGACACCTCCGGGTAATGAAAGACAAGCCAGCGAACAAACCTTTTCAACTGACCCTTTGAAAACTTTTTCCTCCCACCCAGCAGGGTACCCTCAACTTGGATAAAAATCGCCCATTGCTGCACTGACAATTTTGCACCCATTGTTCACTGTTACTTCTGGTCAGCACAGCAAAAACCCACCCTCACCTGCAGCAAAAGCAGAACGCAAAAAATGAAAAATAAGAGCCCAGAAACTAACCCACTGGGCTAGGGAGCTCACCAAAACCCCCCACAGGGCAATACTCCCTACCCTTTTCCACACCTTCCCCCTCCTTTGGGGGATACTTACGTTAGTCTTCTGGGTAGGAGGCTGCAGGTAATGTCTCCTCCTCGAAGGACAGTCCTCCGGTGCCAAGAAGGTTATTGTCCTTTCCCCCAGGAGTGCTGGCGGAATCAGCCTGCTTCCACCGGGGCTAGTCAGCGGCCAAAGCTCTTGATCCGCGGATCCGGGGAGCGCATCATCGGGTCACCCATCCAAGTGGTCGCTTGTCCGAAGTGGGCCCACGTTGGGCGCCAACTGACATGGCCCTCCCTCCTACTGACCACTCCGTCTGCACCGGCTAGCCCACGAGGGCAGAGCTCCATGACAGGAGTGGGCCGTCTCCCGAGCGATCTTCGGCCAGGAGTACGGCTAGGGCTTGAGGGCCCTGAGAGAGAGACGCGCATCCAGGAGTCGCAAAGGATTGGGCGAGTCCTTTAGTGGGTCCATGGAGTTTATTAGGGAAGGGTCACAGGGAACAACTGGACAACAGGGAAGGAAACCACCAAAGGCAGGGAGCACCGGAGGACAACAACTTAAATACGGGGGAAGTCCAAGAGGAGGGATTAACAGAACACCCAATCAGTGTACATGTTGGACGAATCATGGGGGAGGGACAAAAATTCAAACTTCCGATAGAATACAACATGGGTGTGGTACAGAGAACTTCAACAAATCATACACCGAGAACAGGGTAATTGGCAGTGAATTTTCTAGAAGATTGGGAAGGGACAGAGAGGATTGACAGGGTTCAGGGAGTGCCTTAGGGCTGAGGGACAGGGAGCATTCTGGGTACTTGGGAGGAGCCAGGGAGGAATGACACGGACTTGGGAGGGACTTAGGGTGGTGTGATAGGGGAAGGGCGGGAAAGGGAGACCTGGGACAGACCACCTTTGTGGGGAAACACAGGGATGAACCATTATAACAATAGGGGAAAAATGATGTACAAGAAAGTTTAACACACCGCAACAAACTGTGTGAGATCAAGTGTGGTTGAGCAGATCATGCCTTCCTAGTGGTACTATTGATTCTGTGTTTGCACAAATCCACAGATCATTTAAAGAGAAATCTCTTTTTTGTGACAGACTGACATTGCTTCAAACCTAATGGCTCTGGTATGGAATCCAAAAAAAATTCTTAAGAATTGTTTTCTTTCCATAGAATTGACATGAAATGGAGTGTTCTGGCAATAACACAAATGGTAAGTAGAATTATAAATTAAGAATTTGGAGCATTTCAAAACCCTATTAATATATGCATTACTAAATCTTAGTGTTCTCTCTCCTTTTAACTCTTGTAGAACATAGATATGAGAAAGCATGAGTATTTTCAACCATTCTTCTTACACCAGTACAGGCAAACTCTGTGGTATATCTCAAAGAAATGATTGAATAATTATATTCCTGTATCAGTTTTACCTTTCAATGTGCTATTCCAGGTAACGTGGTTTCCATGCTGTGGTTACTCAATACTCCTGCATTAAACACACAGAAATACATTGACAATGCAAAGTTTTTGATCAAACAATGTTTGGTTGGTTTCCATTACTCTGTCTTCCAACATACAGCTTCAAAATAAGTGGAGAAGGGGCTACAGGTCTCAAGTAAGTAACTCTGCAATTTAACTGAAAAGGCTCCAGTACTTCTAGCACTTCAGCATTTCTGCTTTACACTTTTTTGCTTTCTCTTCTTTCTTTCTTTCAGGTGTTATTTTTTTAATTATGAAACATTTTTTGTGTTTTAATAGGCCTCGAAAAATACTTCATAAAGGGGTTATTGTGAGCCGATATGCTGTGAGTCAATGATACCATGCCTGACCTAAAGTAATGTATCATAGGCCTTTGGTTTCTAATGCATGAGGAAATTTAGTTACCATGGCTATAATTACCATAATTTTACACCTATTAATTTTGTCTGTAGCATTCATTTCCATAATCTAGAATTTGAAACAAAAACATGATCTTCGCTTTGTTGCTGGCAAGAACAGAATTATTATGAAACTCCTAAATGTCATTTTTCTCCCTTTTTCACTGAATCTCTCCAGACACTTTCTTTCTTATTAAATTCAAACATCTGTGAAATGGCCAGACAGTAAGAAGATAAAAGCAAATGTGAAGCAACCTTCAACCATGCTGAACAAAAAAAGTATATTTTAAACAGGTTTTCCAGCTGAAGTTACAGAGCAAATTAAGAAATACCTAAGGCTATAATTTACTAAAAACATGTTTCTTAAATTTCTGACAGTTTCACTTAACTGACTGATTAAATTGGCTTGTAGGCATTTCAGTAACATAGTCTTATAACTGCACTATCATTTAGAAAGAAAGTGTAGTTGACTTTTCTGTGGAAATATGTTAGCTATTTTCTCTCTCCCCCACTGAATATTTGATAAGTATCAACTAGTCATACTTTATTGAATCAAATGAGAACGTGAAGCTTTAGTTAAAGTAATTTTAAAAACACCCATGCTAACAGTCATATGAGATAAAACATCAAAACACATGTTGTCAAGGAAAGTAAGGATTCAGGATTTCAAACTTTCCTTTATAGGTGTATTTTCTAGGACTAGTAAAAAAAGTTAGCATAATAAAATCAATATTCTCACTGAAATTATCCAGTATCACCTAACTGCAATAGCTAACATTCAATACAATCAAACTATATAATCATAGTTTATTTTTTTTCTTTAAATTGGAAGTTTAAAATATTTTAAAGAGTGCATTACGTCTATAGGATCTATGGATTCCAAGAATTCTCTAAACAAAAGGCTTTCAACTAAGAAAGTTGGTTTAGATGGAAATTTAAAAAATAATCCTTTCCTGTGTGCATTACCTCACAGAAAGAAACACAAGAAGTGAAATAATTTCTAGAACAGTGAAATTTATTCTTCCTTCCCACTTTTGAGAATAAAATTGAGCACCTTCATCATTCCACTACAATCATGACAGCTACTTCCAAATAATTTTGCAAGCGTGCAGTCTACTGCTGCATCAGAAAAACTGTACCATGAAACATTCTACAATCTTGTAAAAGTATAATACAGATTAAAGCCTTGATAATGGTCAAAACATTTATATAGTCTCTTTATGTCATTGAAAACAACTTAGTATCTTGCCATGTTAAAGAAAGCACCTGACAAGTTTTAATAATGGTTTTATTTCCCTATAATGTGCTTTTGCTTTCCAAAAAAAAAAGACAATGAAAGATAAAATGTTAAGAGCTGCAATTATGTGATTGCTTTACAAAACAGTAGTTCTTTAAAGGGAATCATTGAAACAGAATTGTTGTGTATCCAAGGCAGGTCACAACAAACCAGAATAAGAGCAAAATATTTTTGTATGAGTAATTAAAGGGATAGCTTTAAGGGTTTTCTTCATAAAAAACAAAATTAAACAGAACAAAACAAAAACCCCAACAACAACAACAACAAATTAAAATAGCAAACATTTCTATTCCTGGATAAGACAATATTGTGGGCTTTGCAGGAAAATACAGCAAACATCATTTGTGTATCAACTGAATTAATCAAATGATTCAAGCAAGATTTCTCTGCAGGATAGCTATTTAAAATTCATTAACTAGAATTAAGGAAGGTAAAATGAATAACTTTTATTTAGCTATGTCCGTGATTATGCTAAAATCATTAGAAATCCATTATTAGTGATAAAAATGTAGAGCAATTTCTGTTCCCCAATCCAAAATTTGCCTACGTGATCATGCTTTGCTAGCCACAACATTTTCAATATTTTGTAATACAATGTTATAATACTATTTATTCTCCAGCAGCAGCCACTCAGTTTCAAGCCTGGAAGAGTGCACATGACCTATTTTATTCCTCTTGAGCTGCAGTCCAACATGAGGGGAAAAACTGCTAAGGCTGCTGTTATTGCTGCCACCACAGAAGATCACAAGAAATATGAGGTTAGTTCAGCTTAAGGGAATTGTGCAGAAAGCAGTTCCAAGTCATCTTTGCTTCTCTCAGCTCCAAACTTTGACAGCAGACAATGTAGGTTAGAGTGACTTTAGGGTGTGTCTTGGTTTGAAAGACAGGTATTTGCTAAGGGAAGGCAAGAACCCCTTCTCTGAGATGGAGAGTGCAACCTCCNAAGAGCAAGAGTGTGCCCTGGCCCCCCTGTCCCACCTTTCCTTTTCCGGTATTCCCCGTCCCCACCCCCCTGCGAGAGAAAACTGTTACTACTAAGGTGTAGCCACAAATACTTAGCATAACAATGGGAAAAATTCCACAGAAAAAAAAGGGAACAATTCAACCCCCAACAGGGTGTTTGAAATCTCACCAGCTAGATAGCTGAGGACAGGGAGAGAACAGAGTATGGCTGCTCTGGCACCTGCTGCCTGGGTTGGTGCCTTCTCCCTGCTCTACTGTACTTGCCCTAATTACATTCAGTACTACATTCAAATATGAACTTGGTTAGGGTCGTTAGTCTTTTCATGTGATGTACTCAGTATGAGTCAAGTCAACTCTGCTCTCCTAAAATGGTTTATTTAGTGAGGATGAAGATCTCATTTTTTAGAGGAAATTAGTCTCTAGCATAGCAACCTTTGAACATTGTATCAGATGTGATTTTCAAAGTATTGGCTTAGACAGGAGGCTTCTCTTGGCTCATAGTATTCACTGAATCAGATTTGTCTAGAAGGGTTATTTTGGAACTTCTAATTAGAGGACTGGAAGAACTGAATGAGACTAGACTAGACTAGAAGAGTTAAGTTCATGTGGAAGGGACTTCAATGATCATCTAATTCAACAGCCTGACTACTTCAGGTTGAGCAAAAGTTGGAGTATTAAAGGCATTGTCTAACTGTCTGTTAAACAGTGATAGGCACAAGGCATCAACCACCTCTCTCAGAAGCCTGCTCCAGTGTTTGCAATTCTCTTGGCAAAGAAAGGTTTCCTAACTGTCAGGTCTAAACCTCCCCTGATGCCTCTGAATCCTCCCCAGGCATCCTATCACAGGATGTCAGGGAGGAGTGATCAGCACCTCCCTCTCCACTTTCCCTCCTCAGTAAGCTACGGAGAGCAAAGAGGTTGCGTCCTCAGATTCCACAAACACAGCTAAAGCTGTCAGGGAAGGTGTGTCCTTCGAGATTGCCCAATGATTCAGTTTGCATGCAAGCTTATAATCACCCAATCTTACATACTCACATTTCATTAAAGAAATCCTTTGCTTCTTATCTAAAAGAGGGGATTTGATGGTTGCTTAAGGGCGTTTTGAGGGTGTGTGGGGTAGTTGCCTTTTGTTTGGGTTTTTGGGGCTTGATTTGACTAGGAAGCAGCGATTCATTATGTCAGGTCCACCAATTCTATGATCACTGCACTAATGAAGATTTTTACTTCCTCAAAATCTTAGCATTGGGAATGCCTGAACTTCAAAGTCAAGTGCCTTCAGGATTTTGAGACATCTTCTTGGAGCCAGGAAGTTAGACAGGATTTCCAGCTCACTCCAAGAGACATCTAGAGAGTGGTGGGATCTGCTAGTGTTGACATGTGGGAAAATGTCCATTGCCGTGTTAGATACAAAGCTCTGAAGCTTTACCATCAAAGGTTTACTCTTCCCATCACTGAGAGTTATTTGTTCCTCTCAGACATTTACTGGCAGAGCTGTTTCTGAGCACACCTTGAAGCAGGCAGTGGAAAGCTCAGCTCAAAGACTGAAATCATCCTAAACACCCAGTTATGTGAACATCTGCCATGGAGTTCATGACCACTAAGTGCACAAAGGACTAAAATAACGGCAGTTACTTCAAACCAAAAATGTTAGAAACCTTCCAAGTCCCAAGCAGATCACCCTAGTGAAAATGCAAGAACTTTGAGAAAATTTTATCCATATTTGATTCTATACATTATTCTTATTTCTAGTGTATTTATTCAAACTATAGATCTACAGATTGTAATGATACTGAGAGATTACGTATGTCCAAAAAATGCAACAAATGGGAGTTAAAATACAGTGAGGGCTATCACATAAAACAATAGTCTTCATTGTGAAAGCCATAAGTAACTAGAAAGAGAGGAAATATTTTGAGTAAAACCTCACCACACTACCCTTTTCTTGCTCTTTTTCAAAGTTATTTATTATAGGCATAATTCTAGGGCACAGATCTTTGATCTGATCCAGTAGGGTATGTCTTGCACATTGCATTAAATCTATGTAGTCTAAAGACAGATGCATCAGAAGCGAGAATAACTGTATTTGAATGTACAGCATCTTTATGATATCTCATTACTAATTACACTTTATATAACTTTGATCATCTGATCATCTCTTTGCTGTCCTGATTTCTTTAATTTCACAGTCGTTGTCCAGACGTTCTTTGCTGATTTTATTACTGTAACTCCTTATGTTTTATAATCATGAATGCTAAAATTTGCCTTACTTCCATCTAGAAGTAGCTTAATTAAACCATAGAGCTGAAATAAATAAAAAAATTCTTAAAAGCAAAGCAAAATTAAACAAAACATGAAAAAAAAGGAAAAAAAAGTTAGAAAAAAAAAGCTCCATGATTTTTTTTTTTATCCCAGTGTGTGGACAGGGCCTGAGGAATACTGTTTTCTGGTGAGAGTAACCCACAATAACACTTTGTGTGAGCAGGGAAACAAACACATGTAATTAATGTAAGTACCTAGCATTTGTCCAGTGTCAAATCATGACAGGTACAACCTGCTAAAATATCCATGTTACTCTTCATAGGTTTTTAAAAATTGTTTCTTTCTGATGTCATGAATCAAATATTTCAAGCAAAAAATGAGAAGCCTTATGTTTCTTTTAGTCTTGAAACTTATTTGAGCAACTAATTGATTAAAACATTTTTTAAAATTACTGATAGTCTGATATATTGCTTAATTATGCTTTTTTATTGCTTATATTGCTTTTATATTGCCTTTATAAGTAATTTTTTTAGGCCAAGGTATTTAAAATAGATTATAAAAAATATCAACACTTTAAGGGCAGGATTTCTACAAAAGGTATCTGAAAATTTTCAAAAAATAAAGTAATATATAGAAGAATTAAATATGGTAGGGGATTAATCCATTGATCTTGTTCACTTTTTTTAAGAGGTTGCAAAAAATAAGAAAATCACTTTCCTGTCACTGCAACTAGATACAAAGAAAAGAAAGCTAAAATAGAAAGGCATGCAGTAAATAAATCCACTGACTTCAACAGTTCCCATCACTATAATCTCTTAAAATATGAATATTATTACTGCTTTTCAGTATAGAATTTCTTCTGCTGTCCCCTGCCAAACTTTTGGCCTCCTCAGCTGTGAGCCTGGACAACCAAAACAATTTTGAAACAATCTCTTTTAAGACACCCCAGTTAAGAGAAAAGAAAGTTAGTACTGCTAGAAACCACACTGTATCCTGTTTTGATGGCAATATTCATCAACAATTGATAGAAGGAGGGAACCCACATACGACTTCTCACACAAAGCAGATGAACCCCAGAGATAATTCTGTTATATAGACTTTGATCACGGTGCTTCATATAAAGCACAGAAAGGTTTCCAAAAGTTCACGATCTCAGAACTCTGGCAAACGCATAGAATAACTGATGTATAAAAACCAATAGGGAAAGGAAGTAGACTGAGCCTTAAGAAAATGCCATTGTCTTAAGAGAGTTTTAAAATCTCCCAGAGCAGCTAATTGCATGGAATTGGAATACTGTTATCACTTACTCCATGTTAGGGAAGAAATGAAATGATGATCAGTCTGGCAGAAAAGTTGGTTACTGGGTTTGTGATGCAAACCTGTTTTTCAAAAGCAATTGACATGTTTGCTACATCTGCATATGCTATTCTGATACTCTCCTGTTTGATCAGATTCTTGCTAGACCTTTATCTAGCAGACTGTCTCCTTGTTCATGGCAGTTTCTGCTCCCATTTTCAGTTTATAATAGAAACTGTTATAACAAAAGGAACTATTCTTTGACAGTTATTTTAAGTTTGCATTTAATGTATTTAATTTTTTTAAAAAAATCTGTAAGCAGAAACAGAGATACTCATTTTCTTAATACAGGATTATACCACATAGGCATATAATTAATAATACATAAATTTGCACGTTTTGTAGAAGTTTATGTACACACACACACATATAAACATATTTATGCCCATACGTATACACGCACAGACATTGTTTTCACATGAACAGACAAACACCACATGTCTGAGTAAATACTGATGAGCTGCTTTATCTGTTTTGGGGTTTTTTTGTTTGTTTTTTTTGGGGGGGTGATTTGTAGAATCATAGGTAAAATGTGTCTCTGGAAGTGAGGGTGACTGATGAAAAGAGATGAAAGGAGTAGGGAAACTCACCCAACTATGAGTCTACTCAGGGCAACTACTGAATAGCAGACCAGGTGAAGGACCTCAGAGTCTTTCAAGCTCTGTTTTAGGTCATTTCATTCCAATGCTACAGACACTGATAATAAGAATATCACACAGTGAGGGAAACTGCATTTTGAACATGTATTTTACTACATAATAGGAAAATGGGTATTTTGAAGAACACTATAATTAAGAGGACGTTATATCAAAGAGATGATAGGAAAGATACATACTGTGTACATCTCAAGTGAGTTTGGAAAATTATGATCATTTTAACAGTGAGAAGATCCACGTGAATGCAGCTTTTAATATATTTTACCTGCTGCTTATACTTTTCTAGTTCATTCCAAAAGAATAGCAGTCAGTTACTAAAGCAGTTCAAAACGCCAAGTGAGCTGTAACTAAATTGGCAATGAAGAATGACTTTGAGTCACTTCCACAAATGTCTGAAACTTCCTTTCAAAATTTAGCCACAAATAGAAGGAGGAAACCAACATAAGGCTTCTGACACAAAGCAGATGAACCCCAGGGATGTCTGCCATACAGACTTTGATCACAACGCTTCATATAAAGCACAGAAAAGTTTCCAAAAGTTCACGATCTCAGAACTCTTGCAAATACATAGAACAACTGAAAAAGGAAAAAAAAAAAAGTAATTGGCTACAAGT
>VWZS01006406.1:12691-27430 GCA_013397075.1 Rhabdornis inornatus
TTTCAAAATTTAGCCACAAATAGAAGGAGGAAACCAACATAAGGCTTCTGACACAAAGCAGATGAACCCCAGGGATGTCTGCCATACAGACTTTGATCACAACGCTTCATATAAAGCACAGAAAAGTTTCCAAAAGTTCACGATCTCAGAACTCTTGCAAATACATAGAACAACTGAAAAAGGAAAAAAAAAAAAGTAATTGGCTACAAGTGGTCTGAAAAGAACAAGAAAAGAGTGGGATAGAGAAATCCAGGTCACAAGCCTCTACCCTGGCATTCATTCCTCACCAATACATTGGGAAATACCCAAGGCACCAGCACTTACACAGACACTGTTATGGCACAAAAGCCAGTAAAACAGAGCCAATGCTTGTTCAGCTGCATAATCCCTGTAGACTTTAAGACTTTGCATGTTAAAATTCTCTTCCTAAGATCCTTTCCTGTTGCTGGTAAAACCTTTCAAAAAGAGTCCTTGTGGATATTTCTGAGGATGCAGTTTATGGCCTGAGTCCTATTTCTGAGGGTAAATAGCTCATATGTATATACAGAGGCAAAATTATCTAAAGGTACCTATAAGGAGAGCTTTAAACTAGACTTAGTGGGGGAAAAGGGTGGAATTTTGAGTAATAGAAAAGAGACAGGGGCTGCTGATGCCTTAAGTTTTAGCTTTCATATTTTCCAGATTCTGTACTGCATTAGTATATAACTCTGAACTTCATATAAGGTGTTAGCAAGTTCTCTTCACAGTTTACTTAGACAAAACAATCCTTTTCCAGCCAAAAACCAAGGACACTATTGCAGCTTCAGGCCCAAAAAGTATAAACAACAGCGAATTGAGGAGAGCAGTCTGGGACGATGGGACTTCATAACCTGAAGCTGTAATTGGACAATTAACCCCAATATGTAAATGGACCAAAACTTAGAAAAGGGTGAAAAATGTGTGACCCATTGTCCATCTTGGGTGTAGCCTCAGCTAGGCTCTTGTACTGCCCAAGGTGTATCCTTGAAAGGCCGTTTTAATAAATATCTACTTTATTCCTTTAACAATGTCTTGCCTCTCTTCTAGCTTGCCTCTCAAGGCATCAAGGGGAATACCTGTGACATATGTCTGTATTGCATTTTCATGGCAAGGTTTTCATTGGAAGGGCTTCTACAAGAAGACACAGGATCTGTCCCCACGTCCGAGAGCCAATTCCAGCTGGCTCCAAGAGAGATTCAATGCCAGCACAGAGGTTCTGTTGCAATCTGTCTAGGACCATGGTGCAACAGATATCCACCCTGCAGTCTGTGGAGGACTCCATTCTAGAGCAAATATAGGTGCCCTGAAAGAAGCTGCAGCCTGAGCTCAAGCTGAAGCAGGCTCCTGGCAGGAAAAGCAGTCCATGGAGAAGCCCATGCAGAAGCAGGTTTTCTGGCAGAAAATCTGGTCCATGGGGGACCCACACTCTTCCTGAAGAACTGCAGCCTAAGATCCAAATTTGAGACATTTGTGAAGGACTGTATTCTGTTGAAGAGCCACAACATTACAGCAGGAGAAAAGCGTAATAAGGAAGAAACGGTGGAGATGAACTGTTGTACTGTTTATGTTTGGGAGGACAAAGAAGAGTCATGACTTAAGCAGAGTTTGGAAAGAAAGGAGGGGGAAGGTGAAGGTGGTTTTAGTTCTGATTTTATTTCTCACAATCTTATTCTCATGTTAATTGGCAGTAAGTTAAATTAATTTTCCTGAAGTCAAGTCTGATTTGCCTGTGACAGTAATGGGTGGTTTCTCTGCCTATACCATGACCCATGATCTTGCCCATTCTATTTTCACCGCTTGTCCTGCTGGAGAGGGAGACTGAGTGAATGACTTAGTGGCTCAGGGTGTGGCCAGGGGCTACACCTGAAATATGGTGTACTTCTCTAAATGTATCTCTAAACCAATGCAGATAGCATGGTGTCCTAATTTCAAATGGGTTAGAGTTTAGTTCCTCTCAGTAGCTGATACAGAGCTGTGTTTTGGATTCAGTATAGGTATACCGTTGAAAACACATAAATGTTTTGATTGTTGTTAAGCATTGCTTACCTTTAGTCAGGTATTTTTTCAGTGTCTTGTGCTCTGCCAGTAAGGGAGTGCACAAAATGCTGGGATGAAGCATGGTCAGGGCAGGTGACACATTATACAGAGTATCGTTCCCAGTATCTAAACTGAGGTAGTTACCTGAAACAGTGGCTAGTCACGGTGCATTACGAGGGTTTGGCATCAGTCAGCAGGTAGTGAGCAACTGTATTGCGCACCACTTGTTTTCCTTGGGTTTTCTCTATTTTTTTACTGATTATTTACCATCATCATCATCATCATTGTTATTATTATAGTTCACGTTTTTTTAATTATTAAACTGTATCTCAACCTACAAGTCTTACTTCTGATTCTTGTCTGCATTCCACTGGGATCAGAGTGTGAGTGAGTGAGTGAGTGAGTGGTTGCGTAGTGTTGGGTTTAAACCAAGACACATGGGTAACAATCATTGCTACATACCATTCAGAGGCAACAAGCAAGGAAGGAGAGGTAGAGAGGCTGCCCTGTCTGTAAACCATGGACTGAATGCACAAAGCTGCCTTTGAAAAGCAGCAATGGATGGATTGAGAATTATAGGTAAAAATTTGAAGGCCAAGCTAACAAAGGAAAGTTTGTAGCTGGTGTTTACTGCAGGCTGTGTATTAAAAGGGAGTATGGTGATGTAATATTCTTATGTCAGGAAGAAACACACTCAGGCTCTGATCCTGTTGGGGGACTTCAACCATCCTGACATCTGCTGCAAAAGCAGCACACCAAGACAGAAGCCATCCAGGAGACTCTTGAAATATATCAAGGGTATGTTCTTAATCCAGTAATATGCAACTAGAAAATAAGTATTACTGGACCTAAATCTACCTTCTTTTGGTTGAAGACATGACCCTTCAGTACAGGCCCTTGCAAAAAAGCCCTCACTGACCTTTTTGTAGTCTCCCTTCAGGTGATTAAATTGAGGTTGTTCAGTCTGGAAAAGAGAAGGCTTAAGAAAGACCTTATGGCACTATTTAAACCCTTAAAGAGGCTATATAAGAAAGATGGAGAGAGACTTTCTACAAAGGCCTGTAGTGACAGGAAAAGGGGCAATAGTTTTAAAATTAAAAGCGTTGTTTTAGATTGAGCATAAGGAAGACATTTTTTACTACGCTGATAGTGAGATAGTGAAACAGACTACACAGAGAAGCTGCGGATGCCCCATCACTGGAAATGTTCATGTTCTGTCTGGCTCGGACTTTGAGCAATCTGGTCTAGTGGAAGGTGTTCCTGGCTGTGGCAGGGGAGTTGGACAAGCTAATTATAGACTCCTTCCAACCCAAACTGCTCTATGCTTCTAATACTGGCATCTTGCACTGGCTAGCCTGAGTCAACACACTCCATGTCACTTCACAGGGAATAAAAAATTAATCATACATGAAACATTTTTGAAGTACTAGAAACTGTGTGATAACAACTTCAGCAATAGTATCTGTGAGACGAAGGGAGAAGTAGCAATACAGACACATGCTTCTGCAGTTGAATTTCACACTGTTAGGCAAGCCTGAATACTATCAGTAGTTATTAATCACTCAGAAACACTACTGTGTAGACAAATAGAGGACTATAGACCAAAATATAAATTAAGATAAACCACTCTATATTAAACAACAGATACTACCAGTATGTTCCATCAGTAATTTTTAATTAAATTCCCTACAGCTATTTGTTCTTTGCTCTAAGCATAATGATAAAGTCATTGTGATTTTTAATTGAATTGTGTTGGTGTTATGCTAAACTCACATACAAGACATAGGCACATTTGAAGACGTAATTTTTATACACAAGGATCACTCCTTGTGAACTGCTTCTTGGACAGCTGCACTAAATCACTGTGTTGCATAATATAAGGAACTAGGCTGTTTAAATTAGAATTGCAGGAGGGAATTAATTAGTAAAAATTTCATCCATGAAAAGTACTCAACTATCAGGCCCTTGGCCTGAAGAAATGATAAGCATTCTTAAGGACAGAATCTAGACTTTTACAGCAGATTTTGGTGGGGATAAGGAGCCAAAAATTTGATATTTGTAACAGCACATTTCTGTTACTTTCTGTACAAATACACAAAATGTATTTTCCTGCTATTTATAAATACTAAACATTTAATCAAATGTGAACTAATCTTATTTGCATAAAATCAAAGCAATTTAAAAATCTTATTTTAAATTAACTGATATGTCTGTGAGGAGAAAATCTGTCAATTCTAATCAAAGACGGCAATAGTCTTTTTACACTTAACATTATAGTTTCTAGGAGGGTCTTGGATTTAGAGTCTCAGATAAAGGCTAACTGTTCTTCACGAAACTTGTCTAAAGATTTACACCTATTTATATATGTCTCCTTTATGATACATCATTACTAAGATGAATGATGGCACTCATAATTCCACTGAGATGTTCGGATGTCTTTATAGTGTGTCTCTGCACCAAAGTATATCCATCCCTAAAGTTAAAAAAAAAAAAAAAGCAAATACTGAAAAAATTCTTAATATTTTCTTTAGGTAGGTTCTTTCTCTAATGAGTAGCCTTGTAAAAGGAACTACTGTAATAAATAAATTGCTAAACAAAAAAAATTTAAATATCTACAGAAAAAGTTTCAAGTAAAATTGTATCTAATTGTGCCAAAATTATAAAGCTTTCTATTTCTTTAGAAAGGCAATTGTTTTTTATTACTAATTCACTGCCTTTATCACAGAATCATAGGATGGATTAAGTTGGAAAGGGCTGCTGAACATCATCTTGTCCAACCACCTCTGCACAAGGAAGATCACCTAGAAAATATTGTCCAGGACACAGTCCAGATGCCTTTTGAATATCTCTTAAGGTAAGAGATTTCTCAATCGTTTTGGGAAACCTGTGCTAGTGCTCAGTCACCCTTCCAGTGAAAAACTGGTTTCTAACATTCAGATGGAACTTCCTGTGTTTCAGGAATTGTCTCCTGTCCTGTCACTAGGCACTGCTGAAAAGAGCCTGGTGCTGTCTTCTTTGCAGCCCCTCTTCAAGTATTTGCACATATTGTCAATATTTTCCCTGAATCTCCACTTCTCCAGCCTGAACAGCCCAGCGATCTCAAACTTTGCTCAGATGATATGGTCCAGTCCCTTTATCATCTTAGAGCTGAGTAGAGGGGAAGGATCATCTTCCTTGGCTGCAGTCAACACTTTTCCTATTGCAGGTCAGTATACTGTTAGCCTTCTTTGCCACAACAGCACAATGTTGGCTCCTGTTGGACATGGAGCCCACCTTGGAGAGGTAATCTAATAAAAGGTCCATAAACCTTCTCCATTGTTTAGGAAACTTAGATTTAAAAAGGACCTAAACTTTCAGTATTGATGTTTCCTGGTAAGACTGATTTAGAGGGATACTTTGTTTGCTTTACCTGCTTTGTCAAGATATGCCAAGTTCATTCACTGTTCTTCTTTATGAATATACTTTTTCATACATCATGCTTTTATTCCATCACCTTTGCATTTTAGTTCACCGTGCTTATATTATCTCAAGTTTGAATGTTTTGTTTGATCTTGGTTTCATATTAAAACAGTCAAAACCCATTCTTAGCAGCTTTTGAAGATGTGCAACTTTTTGAACAATTTATCCATTTTTATTGCAATGAATATCAGTGTGACTGAAATTTGCTATCAGCAACTGCTTTATGTACTTGATCACTTCCTGACATATTCTGGCAGTTCTACAATGGTTCACATGATTTCCTCTGGTCAGTTTTAGCCAGCCTTAGGCTTCAGTTGAACTGTCCGGATTTGGGTAATTACTCACTATTGAAATAGGCTGGTGGCACAAATCTACACCTGAGTTCCCACTAAATTCTTATTCCTTAGTAGGCACCACAAAATTACTTGAAAAATAAGGTCAATAAAAATCTGACCTAAATATCTCACCAAAATGAAGATATTTACGCATTCTTCCTCGTTTTTTTTTTCTTTTATTTCATAGTATTTAGTTTGAGATTTCATTCTTCTGTTCCTTGTGTCTATTATTTTCCATTAACAGTGAGAAGTATAAATCAAAAAGGCACAGACAATTGGCAAGTACCATGGAGTAAGGCATCAGGAGATACAGAGAGAGACAGATTACATTTAAAAAGCTGCTAATTACTTAATTAAAACAAAAGAGGCGTTATTCTTTGAGATTTTGTAGTCACCTGTTTAAATTTACAAGTAAATTAAACTTCTTCCAAGACACAAATAATCTGAATGACAGCTGTAAAACTGGGTACAGTACTCTAGAGGTGATCTAATGTGTCAAGAAAATGATCAAGGAAAATGAGCAGCTCCGCAGTCTACTTACTGCCTATGTTTCTGATCAGGTTTCTGTCCATTGGTATTTCCAGGGCCTTTTCAACAGTTTTTTGTCAGACAGTTACCACTCAGGCAACACAAAGGGCTAGTCTTTGTACCATTCAAAGGGGTTAGTCCATACCTGTCACAGACATTTACATTTATCCTTGTTTAATTTAACAGCATTCCTTTTGGTCCATTCCTTCAAGTTGTCCATGGACCTTTAAGAAGATGTTTTTAACCACATCCTAGTTTGGTTCAAACACAAATTTTGTGAGGACACAACCACTGATGAACAAAATACATTGAATGGGATAGGTTCGAGACAGATCCCCAAGAAATTCCCTGTAACTGGCTTCCAGATAGAGCATGACAACAGCAACCCTCTGTCCTCAAAACCCCCAGTCTTTTTGCCCATTTAGTAGGTCAACTATCCAAGCCATAGTGTTCCAGACTGAATCTTTGAAACACAGAATGATAGAATTGCCTGGGATGGAAGGAACCTCAAAGATAGGCAAAGCAAAAGTCTCGCATGCAAGCAAATAAAAATATTTCATTCATTCAGCACCCCTCCCATGGGCAGGCATGTGTCCAGCTGCCCCCAGAAAAGCAGGGCTCCATCCTGAGTGACTTGGGATGACAAAAGCCATCATTTCAAATATCCCTCTTTTCCTTCTCCCCCCAGTTTATATGCTGAGCATAATGCCATGGGTATGAAATATCCCTTTGGTCAGTTGGGGCCAACTGTCCTCTCCCAACTGCTTGTGAACCTCCAACCTACTCTGTGTAAGCACTGTTCAGCAGAAATAAAAACATCTCTGTACTCTTTTCAGCACAAATCCAAAACGCAGTGCCAAAGCTGCTAGTATGAAGACAAGCAAGTCCCCCCTAGCCCAAACCAGCATAACTTTCTATATAGAATTGCTCATTTTGAGTGAGATAATTTTAAGATTAATTTAACCTCATATACCAAAAAGATATCCTAGCACAGGGCTATGGGTCTACGCACACAATCAATGGAAATTATTTTAGAAAATTATTTTAGTAAATTAAA
Source organism: Rhabdornis inornatus (assembly GCA_013397075.1). Taxonomy (NCBI): domain Eukaryota; kingdom Metazoa; phylum Chordata; class Aves; order Passeriformes; family Rhabdornithidae; genus Rhabdornis; species Rhabdornis inornatus. The sequence continues at coordinate 20,126 of VWZS01006406.1, forward strand.
GTTCACATGCAAAAGAATATATAAAAACTACCTCTACCAGCACTCCTTGATGAATTCTTCTACCTTTCACACACATATCTGTGTTGGAGGTGTAGAGGACAAAGATACTGTGCAGAAGTGTTCTGATTTTTAATGTAATTCAGTAACATCAGGTTTCACAAAATTCAAAGAGAAATTAGTTTGTATGCAAAGACTTGCTGAAGTACAGGTGTAGCTTTCATTTAATACCTTTATAGCCGTATCAGGTACAATGACATTGCTAAGCTCAGATAAATCTTTCCGGGTGGCTCATTCAGAATAATATTAGCACTGAGAACATAATACAGGTGATTTTATTTCCATTTTATTCTCCTAAAATTTATACAATCTTATACATGATATAAGAAATATATCATGTTAATACTTAAGCCAACCAAAAGCTTTTGCATAAACAGGTATTATTTATTTCCTTGACTGTCATTAACCCTACAAATTCCCAATGATAACCTTAGAATTCAGGATTTAGTAGATTTTTTTTTCTTTTAGATGCTCCAGCAATTTTGTCTTTCATTTTAAAATATGCTATATCTCCAAACACATCACAGCCTACACTGATAATAGTTTATAAATAAACATTGTTATTCATTTGTTATTCATTCCGGTAAAAGATGCATTAGCCTTCATTATTCTGTTCATGAACCTGATAATTTTTCTACATTGTCTTTTTTAATTGCTTTCTGAGTTCACAGCACTTCTTCTACATAATAATCTTACATTTACATTGAATTCTTTATCCTGAAAGATACCAAAGCCCTTCAAAAAATGTGAGCTGAATTCTATCCTCTGTTTTATCCAAGCACCCACCAGCTGCAAAGAAATTGAAAATCTCTGAGGAGATAATTTGATAACTTGAATAAAAGAAAATTGATCACTTCAGCAGAAAATACAGAACTAGTTCAAACTGGTAAGAAGTGGCTTCCTGTAATTCAATTTGTTTTTCTTCTGGGATTGCTCATTTTTTCATAAACAGGCCTCCCTAGCCAGCTGGAAATTCACATTAAGGTAAAAGATTGTCATTATCAAAGGTTGATTTTTTCTCCTAATTTGATGCCAGGTTTCACTGAAACAGTTTTATCTCTGTTCTTATATCATGTTCTGCTTTTTTGCTCACCCCAAGTTTTTCATAAGCTGTTAAGCAGATCCAATAATATCACAGTTCCAGGTAATTTCCAATTTACAATGTACAGGGTAGATCCATCATGTTAGTCATCATATTGCAGGTTTTTTGCCTGATCAGAGTATTCCAGTAGCTTTCACCAAAAATATTCATGTGCTCTCTAACACTATTTTAAACATCATGTAACATGCATTTTCTAAGTTTCTGTTCTCAGCCCCTGGTATTTGCATGCTGTGCAACCTAAAAAGTTGAACGCAAATGAAGATTCTATTGCCATCCAAATCACAGAATCTGGACAATGTTTTTTAATAATCAAGTGAATCAAGTAAAATAAAATAAAAATACTAAAATGTTAAGGAATTTTTCAATACTATAGTATATAGTGAGGAAAGCAAAGCAGGCGTGTGTTTTCTGGGGATTTTCAGGATACAAATTGCTTATGGATTTTTTTGCTGTTGTTGTTTTAATTTATCAAAGGCTTCTTCAAAGGCTATATTTCTTCCTATGTCTAAGAAATATATAAGCACTCCTTGTATACATATTTTTTTCTGCACAAGGATGACACTGAAGACCAGATAAGTGTTGAAGATTGTCTAATGGAACCATGTTTTTAAAAAGTGATGGTCAAAAACGAAGATCCAATGATATTTCTAAAAGCAACCTGCTTTTTCAGCAAATATTTTTCACCTAATTTTTGCAGTGATTCCAGACTTCAGCTTTTCCACACTTGCAGATCTACCATGTAATATAATTTTCTAAAAAGCTCTATAAAGTAGAGACGAATGTCTCCCTTTTTCTTAAAAATTGCAGTGATCTCTAGTTTTGGTCTGCCAAGAGACTTGTTTACAAACAAGTCACATTGAGCACAAAGATGTGGCAAGTCAAACAAACAAAACAGAAATTATTCTTTAGAAAGATTTGTAGGCATTTTCTTGCTTTCATTCATCAAGATGGAAACAAACTTGATAAACAGTTTTTTAAAATGTGCTTTACAACACACTGAGAACTTGTTTGGTGTCATAAAAGATCACAAGCCCCAGATGACAATGCAATTGCAAGTTAAATAATGGCAAGGCAAAACTTTTTATCCACAGATCCATGTAAGTGGGGCAATGGGGGAGGATATTTTTTCTGAATGTAAAAGTTCTAAGTGAAGCAGTGTTTTAATTTCTTAGACTGTTAACAGCCATCCTTCTTAAAGCTCTTCTTTTGTGAGGTTTTTGAACCTCACTGACTTCCTAGGGCAGTTAGAACAAACTCCTTGCTTTTTGCACAGACTTTTTTCCTCCCAATACTGCTGAATTCACAAAACAGGAATGAAAGGAAAATTAGAAGACCAAGATGCTCATTCAAGTTTTGTTACTAAACTGACTGGAAGATTTATTAACAAACATGTTCATAAGTGAATATAAAAAATTAATATAGCTTCTAGATATTCTCAAAGTAGCTCAGTATATTCCCTTTCTCCAGATCTGAGTATCTATCTTCTCTCAGATATGTTTATTTCAATTCTAGAAGTCCACTCACTTCTAATAAGAAATATTTTTCTTAGCAAGAGAAACACATGAATCCCCACACCTTTCATTGTATATGCTGCTCCCCATGTTTTTTTTCTTAGATCACTGAATGACTGGCTTCCACAGATGTTTAATAAGTATGGGTTATGAATGTATATTGTCAAGGTAGTAGAATGGGTTGTCAACTGAAAAACACAGTTACTTGTGTTACTAACTAATGTCTTACTGTACTTTTTTTTTTTTTCCAGGAAGAATTCTTATAGCTTTTTGCATGAGAAAGAATTCTGCACTTGAATGTGCAACTGTTGTTCATCTGGGCAATCTTGTTTCTGATACTCAGGAGAGACCTGCCACAGATAATCAGCTGTGTAAGGCCTTGAGGGGCCACACATGCCAAAACCAGAAAATGTAATTGCAAGTCATATGGGACTGTGAAGTGCTAGTATAAAAGGTCACAGCTCATTGTCTTTTATTCCTCAGTAGCTGAAGTCTGGAAGGAGAATCCTCTGTAGACATGTAGAGATGGTTATACCCTAAAACAATAAAAGAGGATACGAGAGGTCACAGTTATAAGAAGGATCTCAGAGGTGCAGAATGGAATACTGTGCAGGAACTTAATTATTATTCACCATTACTGGAGAGGTCTTCAAAACCTCTGAGGAAAAGAAAAGTTAGCTTAGACACAGATGTCGAAGACGCTATCTAATTTATTGGGTAATAGGATCCAAAATAATTTCTGTTAGGGCAGTCCCCACATCCACTTGTGCTAGGGCAAATGGCCAGTTGAAATTGCACAAGAAACAGCAGGAAATATCCACCCTATTTCACTCACCTTTTATGGCGACAAACTCTTTTATACTTTCTTTTTGTTCCCATTCACCTTTCCAGCAGCTTCTTCAACTTCATTCCTGGAGATATTGAAAGCAAACAAGCTAGGAAACCATTAGATTGTCTGTTTTTAACTTTGAGTAGTTGTTATTCCCCGTGGATGGAAACGCACAAGTCCTAAGGAGTCTGGAGTGCCATGAGAATGCTAGATACCAGCCTGCTTTTCAAGCTCAGAAATCATTTAACAGATTATGTTTCAGGCAACTAAGTTGCATACAGTTAAAATAGACTGGAAATACAAATAGCTTTTACCTTTTGTAATGGAAAATGAATCAGATTGTTTTAATGGATCAGAGGATGTGTAAAGTACCCTGACAAAACAAAAAAAAGGAAAGTTTGGAGAGGGTAGACAAAGACATTAGATTAAGGAAAAGACATTAGACTCTAAAGTTTATCCTATTTTTTTAGTTTTATATTGTCAGCAGTTGGTTTCAAATAGATTTTAGAGCATCTGCTTTCTGAAAAAATTGTTTCAAATGTGTATGTGTGCAGAAGCATTAACAGGAGTTACATGAATAAGACAATCCTCGGTAGGAGAAAGCAATGAAAAGGCTTGCCTCAACGCAGTATTTAAAAGGTGGAACAGGCCATTTCTCCCCTACGAGGCAATTGATTATTGCCCTGTTGCAATCAGAACTTATATTTGCTGTCTTCCTACCTTAGCTTTTGAATGCCAGGATAAATAGGGAATGAGAAACCACAGAAATGTCATTCCCCCTTACATTTTTAGATATGCAGTATTAAATATTTTAAGTGCCTCCTTTGAAGGTACTGCGAAGGTCTTCTTGATACTTTTCAAACTACTTGTGACTGCAGCTCTGCCATCACATTCCAAATTTTTATAAAGGTGTCAGGAATAAACCAGCCCTTTCAAAATTTAAAGGAATATCTAGATTTCTCTGTGGGACTCAGACACTTATAAGTTTGTTTTCACATTCAAAAGGGCTAGAACTTCTTTTTTTTCCAAAACAAAACCAAAAATTGTAATCCTTAAAATTTCATACCAACTTTTAAGTACTAGTTTATTCAGTATAGTTTTTTCTTAACCTTATTCTGAATCTGAAAATTATAATATTATCAACAAGAACAAACTGTTAAAGACATATATATTCCCACACTTCCTCCACACGTGACACTAACAAATAATGTAATACCAAAAGCACAAATACGAATTTCAGCTTCTGACCATGACAGAAGAAAATATTAAGAAATATAAAGTTGCCTTTGCATGCCAAAACCTATCTCAAATTCTCCTACACAACTGACTTAATGACTAAATTGATTAAACTACATACTGCTGTTGTACAGATACTGTGAGTGCTTGTTGAAAGCAAAACTAATTTACTGTGGTGTTGACACAGGACTTCATTTATGTTAGTAGTCAAAGCAGACAGGACAATCAGTCACTATGTGGTGGCGAGGGGAGGTGGCAAGGGGAGGCTGTGTTGTAAGGGTTCTTGAAATGGCATCTTCAACTTGACTGCCCCATTGACCACTCCTCTACTGTTTTCATAATCTAGCTGCCCCTGGTTTTACACGTCCCTACCAGCACAAATATAAAACAAGAGCATTGTTTAGGAACATGGATGCAACTCAGGCTGATGGAAACCTGTGGACATCTCCAGTTCAATCTCCCTCTAGTTGTCCTGGATATGAGGTCAAACTAGACTGGCAACATAAATTCTGGCCTGCTTTGCTCTGCTGCTTAACTGTCCTCTGGATGATCCAGTCTGAGTCTCTCTTGTTTCAGCACCTGCACAGTGCTTCTCAGCCTTTCCCCACACCCTACCATGAACAGACTGGCTGCTGCCTCCTCAATTGCCTGTCAGTGCCAAAGAGCTGTTTTTAGGTTCCCCTAAAGCCTCTTCTCCAGGCTAAATGGCCCCTAGTCCGTAGAAACCCACTATCTTCACAGAGTTGTTGTTGGCCTTCTTTGCTTCCTGTACACACCACAGGCTCCTACCATCCACCACATCCTACAAGCCTGTTACAGAAGAGCTGCTTGTCAGGTGGTGAGTCTCCAGCATGTACAGTTATAAAGGGATATATTCCTTCCCAGGTGTATGAGTTTGCATTTGTTTTTGTTGAATATAATTCATTTCATGTCAATCCATTCCTCCAACTTCTCCAGCTCCCTCTGGACAACAGCCAGCCTTCAAGCATATCAACTGATATCCCTATGTCTGCTGTTTACAGAACACCTTATATGCAAGCATTCCATAAACTCCTCCATGTTAACAATCAAGGTGCTAAGCAGGGTCAGTCCCTTTGTTGTCCAGCTTGTTACCAGCAACCTGGTAGAGTACAACTCATTTCAACTCAACCTGCTGAGCCTAACAATCCAAAGAGTTTTGTATGTATCTGTTTTTTCTCCCATTCAGACTGTATCATACTAATTTGGATAGAGTATTGTGGAAGACTGTCAAAAGCGTTGCTGAGATAAAGGACACCCATTTCTCTCCTAATGATCAAAAGTCTGGTTGTTTTTTTCATATAAGGAAATCCATTGGGTCAAGCATGTTTTACCCTTGATAAATCAAGGTTAATAACCACAGACACAGAAATATTTTTTCGTAAGACTACTCCATGACCTACCTGTCCTGGGTTTGCCTCAGTTGAGTCTTTTTGGTAAGGAAAAGGAAGTTACCTTCCCTGTAGAAATATTACAGCTTCCTCTGTGGCTGACAGCATCTAGATTCATCCTACGATTCATATATTTAAGAAAAGAAGAGTGGGAAAAGCTCTCTCTTGTTTCTGGCTTTTGAAGTAGTTGCTGGGCAGGGGAGAGGAGGCTGCAGGGCACGGGGGCAAGGCTGGGCTGTGGCTGCTAATACCTTGCTGCCACTAAGCCCTGCCCTACTCCTGGCCTGAGCCAAGTCGGGGTCCACTGGGCCCAGGGAGAAGCTCTGGACCAGGCTGGGCTGGGTGCAGGCTGCTGAGATTCTGCCTGGCCATTTCTTGCCACTGCTGGGCTCCCACACAGCATCTCAGCCTGACAGCCAGAAACATACTGCTAAAAGAACCATCCAGAATAATGCAGCCAAAATCAACACCGTGAGCCTCCATAAGAGCTGCCCCACAGAGATCATATGATCAACAGCAAAAGGCCAATTCCTAAAGGCCCATGTAAGACAAACTCTTTCAGTGCTCAACCCACTATATTAACTGGTGCTGTGGCTCGCACTGGTGAATCAAAACCACTACACTAGCCTAGTATCAAAGTTGGCTGACTAGTTTGTACTTCCTCAGATAGTTATTTCGGTACTTTTTGATTAGAAATTGTCAAGGTTTGACACTGGCCAAACTCCAGGCACCCATGGAAGTTGCTCACTCACCCTCCCCTGCCACAGCTAGGCAGAGGAGAGAAAAATTAACCAAGGGTTCAAGTGTTGAGATCAGGACCAGGAGAAAACACTCCAAGGGCAAAATAGGCTCAACTCAGAAGTACAAAGTGAATTTATTACCAACAAAATCAGAGGAGAATAATGAGAAGCAAAATAAGCCCTAAAAAAAACCCTTTTTCCTCCAACCCTTCCCTTCTTCCCACCAAAAGCTCAAGGAGAGACAGGGGGCAGGTGTTTGGTCAGTTTATCACCTGAGATCTTCCACTGTTCCAGGAGAGGAGTCCATCCCCTATGAGACCATGGGGTCCCTCCCATGGGAGACTGTTCTCCATTAACTTCTCCAGCATGGGTCCAATCTCATGAGCAGCAGTCCTGCCAAAGCTGCTGCAATGTGAGTCCC
>VWZS01006406.1:27438-37911 GCA_013397075.1 Rhabdornis inornatus
GGCCCTAGGGCGGTGGTGGAGTGCCGTGACCTTCTGGAGAAGCATCCTTGGAGGATGTCTCTGAGGCACTGGCACGTTCTCCGGCTCGCTCTCGGGCAGTGAGTGATTTCGCTCTTTTGTGAGCGCTCTGCTTTGGCTGACACAGGAGAGAAGAGATGGGAGCCACGTGTGGGGTTCCAAGGCCAGATCTATTCCTCCTCCTCACAGAGTCCAGGGACGAACTGGCTCCCAGGGCACGAGTGAGCAGGGCAGATATAGGACAGTCAGAGGGGCGGGGGAGAGCAACAGTGAATGGTCTGAGGGCTCAGGGGCTGTACAAAGGGGGAAAGGTCAATAGGGTACAACAAATTAACATGTAACAGAAAAGCATGTGGGGAGCAAAACTATAGATCACATGATAAGGAGGAGTGCCTTAGGGCTTACCCTCCAGGGGAGAGAGAAAAGCTCTTTTGTTGTGGGGCTTTCTGCCTCCACACAAAACCAACACAGAAGTTCCAGTTTAAAGTTTTAGCATCTATGCTAATTTGGAAAATAGCAGGTCAGTACCAGGCCATAGAAAGCAGACACTTGTATATTAACAAATACTAGGTAATTATTTTATGCACACAGTTATTTTCAAGAATTCATTACTTGTTGGTTTGATTTATCAAATTTCCATCTTCTGATGCTCATCAGTGTGTCCAGAAATAACCATTTAAACACAAATTATACTTATTTTTGTTTGGTTGGTTTTATGGTTTTTTTGTTTTTTTTTTTTTTTTTTGTTACTGGAATCATCCGCAAATCTGCCTCTTTATTATGTTTTTAATTTTGTCTTAAACCTGGGCTTTAATGCTTTAATGCATTAAACCCACATTCTAAAATTGGAGTGCTTCTATCTTCTGTGCAAACTTTTGTATCCCTTTCATCATGTCTTTTTTACTTTATATGTTATTTACTTATGAACCGTAGGCTTCCCTGTTCTAATTTATTAACTGTTGAAAGAATTATGCTTGTGCTAGCTCTGTAAGATTATGTCCTATGTTTTAACAAATCTCCTTTATAAATTATACCTCCTTGCAATTCCTGTACTAGCACTGCAGGTTCTGTGATTTTCTTTATAAATGAAGGCCAACCCCTTACTCCATCAAAACCATTGGCAAAATTCCTGCTGAATTCAGTGTAAATGGATTTAAACTCTCATGTCTCAGTTGTCAAGTAATACCTAGCACCTACAGTGATAAACACCTACTCTTTATCTTTTAACCTTGACAACATAAACTAATGTCAAAGTAAAACCTAATTGCAGTTTAGTCTGATGACACCACCATATCACTTTGATTTGTAACTGTCTCAGGATTTCTGTTTTTTTTTTTAATTTCGCTCTTTCCACACATCAGATATTCCAGAGTTCAAAAATTAACTTATGGAAGATGAATGTTACACTTCCGTGAAATTCCACAGTGTTACACAGTTGAAAAGCATGGTACTGGCAATTGTTTTACCCTGAGAACAGTTTTTTTCTATGGCAGTGCCTAACACAATATGGCCTGGTCCTGCAAAGCCCTAACTACGATAAGGTTTTCAGCATGTTCATCACAAGTGAAATCAATCAAATATTTGCTGCCAAGTACAATGAATTTAGAGGTACTAGACTTCACACAAAATTTTATTTTATGAATGAGTTTCATAATATCAGCATTTGATAAGCAAAAGAATGATGAATATCTGCTAAGGTGATGACTGGTTATGTGGATATGGTTGTTGTATGGCCTTGACCGTATCAAGGCTTTCAACACTGTCTTTCATAGCATCCTCATAAACAAGCTGATTAAGTATCAGATAGATAAATGGACAGTAAGGTGGATTTAAAACAGGACTGCCAGGTAAAAAAAACGGCTGTGAACAGACTCACAAAGTCCAGCCTGAGGCCAGACACTAGTGGTATAGCTGGAGATTGATACTGAATCCAAAATGGCCTGGACAAGAAGAGAATCCTTAGCAAGCTTGAATATAAAACAAAATGGGGAGGAGGACTGATACTCCATGGCTGTGTTGCCATTCAGAGGGCTCTGGACAAAATGGTGAAATGGGTTAGGAAAACATCACAAAACATCACATTCTTTCCACATTTCACTATTTTCTGAGGAAAAAATCAACTGCTCCAGACTGATGCCCTCAGTTTATTCTGTTTGTATCCCTGTGCCAGCCATTCTTGTAAGACTCAAAACCATCCTCAGCACTTTTGAAAAGTCCTTAATATGGTTAATGCAAGCTACATGAATAGTGATATATAACTAAGGAGAAATGTTTTCCTCCCTCCCTCCCTGTCTCCCTCTGTCCCTCCCTCCTTCCCTTCCTCCCTTCTTTCGTCCCTCTCTTTTCTTTCTGATATACAAGAAGACTTAGCTATACTACTCTACCTGGAACATAAAGTTTGCTACAATCACAAATGGTACAGCATAGTTACTGAAGTGCAAGGTAAAATTCCCTGAATTTGCTATAATAAATAGACCTTACAGATCTCAAGATCATGGCTAAAAAAAAATCACATCCAGATGATATACACCTTGAATTGCAAGGTCAAAACTCTTGCTCAGTAATGGAAACGTGAAAAATATTTACAATCAATCACTCACTCACATACCCCTCTCCAATGAGCTGGTATATCAAGTATTACATTACACCACATTTCAAACCAGCTTTTCTTTTTCTTTTTTTTTTAATACAATACTCTCAGTAATTTGATCTACAAACACAGACTGTAATTAGATTTTTTTTACAGGGTAGCAGGATAATATAACAGCATCATGCCTCAAACAAAACCAGCTTAACCACAGTGTTTGATTTAAACTATTGCATTTTTGGCAATGTTAACAAAATAACACTCTATAGAAAGCTATTGTCAGAGGTTTCTCTGATTCTAGGCATTTTCCCTGGCATTTATATTAGGGTCTCTTAGGTTTTGCCATTTTTCTATTAATAGCTTCTGCTGACAGTTACAGTCCAGAGCAATAACGTTTCAAACTGCTAGCAACAATGGTAGCAGCATGCTGTATCCTACATTTGATTTTCCAAGGAATAGAGTTATATTGAAGAAAAAGTTTCAATGTAGTGAAGAAAGATACTGACAAAAAAGTCATAAATTTTCGTACAGCAATTTTTAAAGACAATATCAAGGCTCAAATCTAGATTTTCTAATTCATTTTAGATGAGACTTTAAGGAGGACTTACCTGATGTATTTTCTAGTGGATAAAGTGACTTATTTTTAAAAAAAAGTATTTCCCAGCTTTGAAAAACATAACAAACAAACAAACAAACAAAAATTACTTACAACACATTATGGTGGACTGCAAATGTGACTAAAAATTTCAGACTTGAACAAAGATGGAAGAAACCTCTTCATTTTTATCAATGCAAAACCAAGCTACTTTTCCCTAAAATCCTGAGCTGACAAATCCAAGTTTTTAATGGCAATATTACCTGTAATATATAAAGTTCAAGATCTTAAAACAAGGTATTTAAAAACTAAACTTTCTTAAAGTCCCTTCAGATCTTCAGATGTATGACTGAAGTACTTCCAGAGCTGATAAACATGGCTGTATAGAAATGGCTCAGATTCTTCCCCTCTTACCATCTTCCCCAGTCCCTCCTTTGAAGGACCCCTCCTTCAAAAAGGATTTTTACACTGACTGAAGCAGCACACCTCTCACTATACTCATGAGAATTCAGTAGATTAGTTAAAAAAAACCCCAAAAAACAAAAACAAAAATCCCTAGAACTTATGATTTACTCTTTCCTACACCTAAATGTTCCATGTTGGTGTAAAGCTTGGTGAAGAAAAGGCAGTCAACAGTTTCTCTCAAAAGTTAGGAAGTAATTTTAGTATTTAGATTTCAGTAATACTTAAACAAGGTGAAATTATATCATACCTCCATTTGGCTGCATTGTCTATGCAGACTGTATCATAGGATTCACTAAAAAAACCCCATTTTTTGTCTTTGTGAAATGTTATTTCTGCAGGCTCTCCACCACTGGTCTTGTTTAGACAAACAAAATGTTAGACACAAATTATATACATACACTGACATAAGGGCATAAATAACAGATGTAAAATGTCTTCTTTTATCAGGCAGGCTTTATTTATTTGTTTATTTATTTACTTACTTAATTACATAGTTGGCTGTGTGCTGGAAAAGTGGCTAAGAAAGTGTAAGAATATTTTACCAGCACAGCACTGTTAAACCATGAAATGGGATCTCCAGTCAAACTGTTAAGGCAATAAATACCCTAAATCCTTCCCCTAAAGTGTTGAAAATCTGAAAAGAAAATCAAGAGCATTAGCATGTCCTGAAGTTGGTGCTTCAAAACTGAATTAAAATAGAAATCTGTGTATAAGTGGAAATGCATCTGAGGCAGCAAAAACTAACGCCAGCAACTCATAAGTGAATCTCATAGCCTGCAGACACACTGAAAGTAGTACAGACAAGAACACTAGGCATAGTGTTCCTGGTAAACCTGCTAATCTTAAAAAGTACTTAGAGCCTTGTCTGGCTTCTCTTTCAAAACTACATGAGAATAGTAAAAAAATTTTCATGAACAAATTTTCTGTTTTGAGCTTTTTGTCTCTTTAATGGAGACAATGTTAATAATTTTGCTTACAAATTCTACTTTTGCTTTCATAGGCTGTGCATTTTTGGTTTCTATTTTATTCTAAATATGTTTATCAGAATTTAAGTAATCAACAAAACAGCTTAAAACAGCAACTGTAGGAGCAATAGAACCAGAAAGTTTCTAGTTTGTCTGTCTATCAATGTAAGCAACAGACTGTTTATGAAACAAATCAAGAAACCCCTGTGAGACAAGTCATATGACTTAGCCCAGCATCCATGCTGTCATATGACTTACCTCACAGTGGTTTCTTGTATTAAGAAGTGTATTAGCAGAGGAGCAATTGTGCTCCTTTTCTAAGTGTATTGTAGTAGTGTGCAGTAACAGCCAGTTACTGTGAATCCAGTATTATCCTGTAGGTTTCTTGTTTTGATTGGCATAATCCCTATGAGCACCTTACACTTCTTGGTACAAGGAAAAATGACAGAATGTCTTTTTAAGGCACAATTATCTCAAGTCATTAAACTGCACACATTACACTATCTCAGGGAATAGCTGCACTACTGTATCAACTTTTGCAGAAATACATTTACCATGGGAATATTTATTTAAAATACTCTTTAACTCTCAGTCTTCTTTATTACAACTTTGACATATATCAGCTAGGAAATACTGAGACCACAAAATGAATATCTAAAAGAATATGAAAAACACTTCTTCTCAATAAATTTGGAAGACTGAAAAGTCATTTAGTATGTAAAGAAGACAGGGTTCTTTAACTACTACAGCTATTACGCTAAAATCAAAATCTAAGTAGTATAAAATTTATTTATTCATAAAGGCCTTTTTCCCCTAAAGGCCTTAAATACTCTACTCATAAGTAGGTGCTTTTTCAAGCTTTTTTTTTGGCATCTCTTCCTTTTCTTGCATCATTTTCTGATTCTTCATTTTCCAGCAGTCATGCTCTATACATAAACAATACAGTTGTCCTCCAATTGTTTTAATTTTCTAAGGGTATTTCTGCTGATGAAATCAGTCCTTGGAATACTTGAGCATATATTCTTGGTAGTACAACTTGTGCAATCAATACTGCAAATTTCAAAAAGCATTGAGCAGCTAATCTCAAGATTTCACATACATCATAAAATATGACATTTTACTGCAGTAATCCACAGTTTAAAAAGCATAAAAGAACAGTAATTTCTCTTTGAAATTCTGTGACACCTAAATGGGAATACTACCAAATATTCCTAAATTTCAGATTTTTTAAAAAAGCAACAAACCTGCCTCCTTGCCAAAGAAGTAACGGGCTATTCTATTTATAGGCTTTTCAAAAGCTGTGCCTGCACAGTTGTTATGTGTGTCACAAATGTCAATGACCATAGCCTTACAAATCTTTCAGTCAGAGAACTATTATCATTAGCTTACAGATGAAGATCATCTGAATCATCACAATCATTAAAGGCTGTCTGCATTTATTTATAAGGAGCGCAACATGAGAGGATGTTGGTTGTACACCAGAAGAGCTGGCAAGGAATATCTGACATTGACACTAAGTGAATTCCTGGAACCATTACTAGGTCAAGAAAATTACTCAGAGTGACACTAGCCTGATATTTAAATATCAAAACTCACTGAATTCTCTGGCCCTTAAAGCAAGCCTGGTAAACTGTATTCACAAGGAGACGTTTCTAGATTTTCATTTATAAACTTCTTGCTCCAGTTTCTCATTAGTGCAACCTTTATCTCAGTCTTTTCTGTGGTCCAGCTCATGTTGAAACTATTCTTGTGCACTGTTCAGGTAATGAACAGCCATCTCCCCATGGGAACAGTGGTGAAGAAAAGACCGGCAAAAAATAAATCTAAGGTGGCTTACATGTCTCAGAGAACCAGGGACTTAAGCTAATGACAAGCTGAACTGCTGTATTTGCACTTTTGAAGTGCCTGCCTAACTCCATTTGATGAAAAATTTGTATCAAGTTAATCTGAGAAGTATTCATTTTGTGCAATTTTAGAACAAACATTTGACAATGCAAACTGCAGGATAGCAATTCTTGTGCTGAGGGTGTATGCCTGATCTTTACCAAAACTTTACTATAAGCATACCCAAAGTGGGTCACAAGGCTAATGCAGTGCAAGAAATTTAAACTTCATTACATCTTCGGAATTTTATTCCAGAAATTTCAGTCTTTCAAGGATTTTTTTTTTTTTTAAATGATTATTTAGATTCTTTTTGAGTGAGAAAATATGTCAGCTCCAGATCCTCCTTTCTGACATAATCTGGGCATGTAGCACATTCAGGTATTCTGGTGTTGTGCAACAGCTTTGTATGCAACCTGTCATCCTGTAATACACCATTCTGCTTAAAGCATTAATATTTTGTGTGGGACCAAATGCATCCACAGATATAATAAATACCATGCACTTAAATATAAAGGAAGTCTTACAGTGATTTATGGAGACAGAGTAAGGCTTAAAAAAAATCTCAAAATAATTCTTTTACTTTTTGGAACATGCTGTCAGACACAGACAATGAAAAGTGGGGTATTATTAGAGCTTGGATTGTTATAGCCTGGATAATTAGAGTATGATAGGACAAAGCAGAAAAATGTTAGAAGAGAAAAAATAAAAGCATGATGCAAAGAGATTGCCTGGGACAGTAACATTGCTTAAAAAATCCTCATAGATTCTTGGAACACAGGTCCAGAACTTACTTCCTAAGCTCCGTAACTTGAGTTGCCATTTCATACTGTTTAGACAAAGCACCAGGCTTTTGGCAGATTCATTTCAGATGTTTTTATTCTCTTGTCTTCATGCAGCTCCCACATTTTTCAATTTCCTCAGGGTGAGACTCAGCAGAGCTCATAACTGAGGTCAGCAGAAGCAAAATGAACAGCAAAACCACTAAAATAATTAGCAAAGCACAGCAAATCATCCAGTCTGGCATTTCTGAAAGAGTAAAGAATCTGCACCTCAGTGGGATTAGTGCAGTGGAAAGTTAGGTGTCCACCAACCCCCCTCCCTGTATCACTAGCCCGGTTAATCACCACTTAGGAACTATTAGGCTTGACAATATGAGCTCTGTCAATCACAGCTGGTAAAATATGGTGCNAGCTGGCAAGGAATATCTGACATTGACACTAAGTGAATTCCTGGAACCATTACTAGGTCAAGAAAATTACTCAGAGAGACACTAGCCTGATATTTAAATATCAAAACTCACTGAATTCTCTGGCCCTTAAAGCAAGCCTGGTAAACTGTATTCACAAGGAGACGTTTCTAGATTTTCATTTATAAACTTCTTGCTCCAGTTTCTCATTAGTGCAACCTTTATCTCAGTCTTTTCTGTGGTCCAGCTCATGTTGAAACTATTCTTGTGCACTGTTCAGGTAATGAACAGCCATCTCCCCATGGGAACAGTGGTGAAGAAAAGACCGGCAAAAAATAAATCTAAGGTGGCTTACATGTCTCAGAGAACCAGGGACTTAAGCTAATGACAAGCTGAACTGCTGTATTTGCACTTTTGAAGTGCCTGCCTAACTCCATTTGATGAAAAATTTGTATCAAGTTAATCTGAGAAGTATTCATTTTGTGCAATTTTAGAACAAACATTTGACAATGCAAACTGCAGGATAGCAATTCTTGTGCTGAGGGTGTATGCCTGATCTTTACCAAAACTTTACTATAAGCATACCCAAAGTGGGTCACAAGGCTAATGCAGTGCAAGAAATTTAAACTTCATTACATCTTCGGAATTTTATTCCAGAAATTTCAGTCTTTCAAGGATTTTTTTTTTTTTTAAATGATTATTTAGATTCTTTTTGAGTGAGAAAATATGTCAGCTCCAGATCCTCCTTTCTGACATAATCTGGGCATGTAGCACATTCAGGTATTCTGGTGTTGTGCAACAGCTTTGTATGCAACCTNTCTTCATGCAGCTCCCACATTTTTCAATTTCCTCAGGGTGAGACTCAGCAGAGCTCATAACTGAGGTCAGCAGAAGCAAAATGAACAGCAAAACCACTAAAATAATTAGCAAAGCACAGCAAATCATCCAGTCTGGCATTTCTGAAAGAGTAAAGAATCTGCACCTCAGTGGGATTAGTGCAGTGGAAAGTTAGGTGTCCACCAACCCCCCTCCCTGTATCACTAGCCCGGTTAATCACCACTTAGGAACTATTAGGCTTGACAATATGAGCTCTGTCAATCACAGCTGGTAAAATATGGTGCTGAAAGTGGAGCAGTCACTAAGGATGGCTCTATTTCTAGCTAACTTGTTTTGGCAGAAAGTTTGTGTGCATCAACAGACTGAAATGTCAGAGAGCTGAAGATGATGTGGGTGAACGTGAAAAACCAGAGAAGACTGCAGAGAGAAAGGAAAAAAAACAGAATAAAAAGTGAGCAAGTAAATACAAGGAAGAGCAGAAGGTTAATGGTATGAATCAATGCTGTAAACAATATTCTTGAAACAAAGACACAGGAAGTTTTCCACTAAGAATATATTTCAATTAGGTGTTATAGGCAGGATAAGCATCAATGAAAATTGATCATTCACCTTATTAAATTCTTTATGTCATAAGTACTCTTTAATCACTTGTTACACCACCCAGTACTCTTCTATAGTCTCTATAACACAAAAGGAGGGAGACAATAGAAGTTCCAGGTGTGAAGAATTTTGTACCCTGTGATAAGAAATGCACCCCACTGAAGCTGCCCATTAACAAGATCTACAGAGCTCATAACACTTAACTATATATTCATATCTCTGTATGACTAACAAAAGCTCTAAATAATATTAATATAGATATTTTGCATGTTTACTAGCTGTTCCTGTTATACATAATTACTAGCTATTTTTGCTTTCACAAACAACCTAGGTTTGAAAAGCTAAATCCTGCTTTTGTGGTTTATTATAATTGAGGGTTTGTTTGTTTTTTCCTGGAGTAGAGGGTTCATTCTGAGTACATCTATGCTTAATTCTTATGCATCTGTACTTAACACAACAAAGTAGAGAACATGCAACAGGCATTAACAATGGAAAACTCTACAGGGTGCAGATAAAATATTCCAGATATTGGCACAAGTGTTGCCGTTTAATTTCTTTAAAAGAGAACGGAAATAAGTCTCTTCTTTCACTAAGCAAAAAATATTTTCAACAACTTGGTTATTTTAGGAGAGTGAAACATGCCAGAATGGCAAGTTTACATAACGTAAATTAGCCCAGACCTCTTTATTTCTGTTGCTTATTCTGCAACATTATCCTGCATTGCTTCTCTTCTCTTTTTTTACCCTATTATGATAGCATAACATGCTCAGAAAAAGCACGTAGCAGATTTTTTACTGCGTCTATTGGTACAAATTGGCTAGCCAGTCCGTGCAAAGAGATGTCATGGACACAGCAGATAATTCCTTTGTGGTAGAGATGGAATGGAAAGATCTTGCAGAAGTAAAGTTCTGTGAGTATGTCATTTGAATTGTAAATGGCAACATTATCTGGAAATTGGTGTGCTATCCATAACTGGTTTGACACTAGCAACCACTGTAACTACTTTTAATAGTTTCCTTTAGCTGGCCGCAAGAGTTTCTGAAAAGTGACACACACACAGAGATGCCTCCTGAAAGAAAGAGCGGAATCCATTTCTTTTCAGGTTCATGTCATGGCAGCACAGCCACAGAGCCATGGAAGCACTGAAAAGCTTGATTTGGAAGTGAGCATTAAAGGCCATATAGTCCAACCACTTCCTGCAATGGGCAGGGACATACTCAACCAGATCAGTAACTCTGAGTCCTGTCTGAACTGACCCTGAATGTTTTCAGGGATGGGGTATCTAAGACCTCTCTGGGCAACTGTACCAGTATTTCACCACCCTCCTCATAAAGAA
>VWZS01006406.1:37943-66687 GCA_013397075.1 Rhabdornis inornatus
TATATTCTTTTGTAACCACAACCTCATTTCCTATTGCTACAGGCCTTGTTAAGAACTTTGACCCAATGTTTCTTATAATCCCCTTGTTCAGTACCAAAAAAGCCTTCTCTCCTCTGGGCAAAGCACCAGCTTTCTCAGCTTTTCCTCATAAGGTATCTGTTCCAGCCCTCTGATCAATATTTTGCCCGTTTCTGGACTCGCTACAACAGGTCCACACCTTTCCCGGTACTGAGGGCTCCAGACCTGGCAATAGTACTCCAGGTGGGGTCTCAAAAGAGCCGAGAGGGAGCTCTTAGTTAGGAGCTCGGGGAGTTAACATAAAACTTTACACAGGCCGGCCGTTATTTGGCTCTTTTAATGCTCTTTTTAGCCCCACGTTAGCACCCCGTCTAAGTTTCTGCAATGCTGTACAGCATACGAACCAGGAGAAAATTTCCCAAACACCTCCGGAGCGCTATGGCTCCCTGAGCACAGGCTGTCACACTCATAGGCAGCTCGTGGTTCCCGGAGCAGTAGCGCCCTTGCATTTACAGGCTGTTTAGCGGCGGTCTGAGGGAGGCACAGGCGAGGCCGGGCTGGGGCCGGTGGGCGGTGTGGGGCACTCCCGGGCGGGTACTTCCAGGCAGTATGGGGCATTCCCGGGCAGTGTGGGGCACTCCCAGGCAGGCACTCCCGGGCAGTGGGGAGCAGTCCTGGGCGGGCACTCCCGAGCGGTGTGGGGCCCGCGGGGCCCGCCCAGGGTGATTCCCGGCGCGGGAGCGCCACCTGGCGGCACGGCGCGAGGCGGGCGGGGCGCGGGTTGTGAGGGAGGTGCTGCCCAGGGCGTTGTCGCGGCTCGGCTCGGCTCGGGAGTGCCGCCCCAGCCGCCCGCACCGCCCGGCCTCGGCCCTCGCCTTTTTGTTTCTCCAGAGCATTACGTCATCCTTTTTCTCCACGTGGAGGTAGCCTAGATACAGTATTTAAAGATTCGCCCCGCTGATTAAAAATCCTTGTTTCTGTGCTCTCCTGTTCTGCTTTTATAGAATCAGTGCGTTCGGACCCTGAAATATGTCAAATAGGAGAGAGATTTCTTCATGAAAGACACAACCGGCTTCATTTGTCATATTCAGTGGGCAAAATACATACTGTTGGAACAACACATAAAAACAGAACAAACAGTGGTTTGATAGATCCTTTGTTCTTTTCAGTCCTAAAGGAAAGCTTTTGATAGAAAAAATAAAAAGCCACCTGCTATTGCTATCACATGTGTCAATTCTCCTCAAGAAAAGAACTGCACCAGACCTGTCTTATTTTAGTCCTCCAACACAAAAGTGCTGCTGGCTGAATCGAATTTGTTTCAGTGGTAGAATGTCTTTAACAAGGTTTTCACTATCATCGTCCCTGCAGTACACAGCCAGGCAGGAGCCATGATGGGCACTATGGGAGAGAGGTGATGAGTAAAGCACACTCAGCTCCATGGGTCTTTTAAAATGCTAGTTTTTATGAGGTACACATATTTATAAGCAGTAAATACTACAATTCCTTTAAGGGCTTAATAGTGATACACAAGAATTAAAGAAGAAAATAAACCTAATTTCCTTTTCTTAGGAAGAATGATATTACAGCTGGCATTTTGATACCTTCATTTATGATGTCATGGCAGCATTTTCTCAACTCATCATGCCTTATTTCCTCAGATTCTGACTTTAACCCTTTTGACTCTGAAAATGAAATAGTAGGGAGCAAAAACATAAATTTCATTTATGTTTAAAGCATTAGCAATTCTGCAATTAGCTCAATACTATACAAATTCAGTGATTGAGTGGACACTTAATGACTGTTATAGTTACACACATACACACACAACGTATACATTAGAATAACTGTTTTCCCATACAACTTTGACCTCTAATCAGTAAGTTATAATCTACAAACTAACCAAGGAGTGAAAGACTATAGCAGAAGTGCTAATTTTACAGTAGTACAGTGAGCTTCTAGAAAATAGACTGTATCCTTGCTCACATCAGATAACTCCTAGACATGGTTTCTACACACACATTTACTGATTCTTAATAGCATGATCTTACCACTGGATGTTATTTGAGTAACAGGAAATTCAATTTTATCCTGCAGCAAAACCAAAATAAATATATAATTATATAAGCATATAAATGAGGATAATAGTACTTCTTATAGATTGGAATTTTTGGGAACTTTTGATTGGAAAATTGCAATGATTCATTTGGATTCAGTATAATGTTTCATGTGCATTCAGTTTGATTTGAATTTGAAAATTTGGCGTAGTGTTTCAAGCCTTAATCAGGGCAACTAATAATGTGGCATTCAGGCTCTTGAGCTGAATCAAATTAGGAAACTACTGAGGTCTTTTCAAGAAAACTCTTCTTATGGCACATCTGGAAAGCTTTAATTTTAGCATCGGTTTCCTTGTTTTTTCCCAGTTCGAGCTTAGCTTTCCATCTGGCCTGTTTTTCTCCTGAGGTATCAGTAGCAAGCTGTAGCAGAGCAGATAGGTTGAAACAGAGTATCTACTAAAAACAAGTTCCAGTGAGGTTTGTCAATACTTAAGTGTCCATTGTTAAAAAAGGTGGTACTCTCCATCCACTATCCAATCTTGGCTTGTACATCTTCTCTTTATCACTCTGGTCCATAACAGCACCATTTGCACACTCACAGCTAAGCTGTGGGGAGAAAAAAAAACTGCATTGAAATAACCAGGTATAATATTGAATAATCCATATGGGAGAAGTAAAGCTTACTCTAGTCTACTGAATCTGATTTAGCTTCTATGGTGACATATGATCTATTGCAGTCAGCTTTTCAAATTGTCTGCTGAGCTTCTGTGTGCATTTTCTAGGTCTGGTTTGCAGTTTATTATTAGATCTTCTATGTCCATGCAATTTACACAAAAGTTTTCTCCTCAAGAAATGTCAGTGGCTTTTTTTTTTTGAGGCTTGCAACCTCAACCTTTGTAATGGTTGCTCAAAAGACACTCCAATGGTGCAAGACCACCTGGCTTTGCTGAGTGAAAGCTAAATTACTTGCTATTGGTTTGAAACAAATTTATCTTCCTGTAGATTAACGGATTAGTTAGTTCTGCAGTGACTGCACTATACCAACATGTGTGTGTGTAATGCAGTTTTTCAAGTAATGTATAAGTAGTTTTGTGAAAATGTGAAGTAGTAGTAAATAACTGAAATAATGGCTCTTTTTATTAGCTAATTAAATCATTCCTTATATTTGTATTTCTACTTTAAAAATTATGTTGTTCCTTCTCACAATCACTGAGTCACTAGTATTCTCACCGATTATTTCTGAAACGTGTATTTAATTTGTTCAGTACCTAACACAATATTGCCTTATACTGTCAGTAGTTTCACAAGGCATAGAAAAGCAGAAATTATTTAATATCAGTTCAGCAAAAGCTTCTCAAACACAAAATACACTTTCTTTGTTCCTTTTTTCATAGGCAGCTGGTGTTACTTAATTTGTAATGCAAGAGGCGAGAAATGTCATATTAGTACTTCCATGAGATTATGGTTTGTGCTCAAAGTAGCACTCAAGGTAGTGCAGAGGCCTTTTTTTCTTTAATTGGTGTAAACCGTAGTCTGCTTTGTAGACTAATAGACTGAAGTATATAAAGGAAATAAACCACTGTTTTTGTCAGTTGCTTCTGCAAATTCCCTAGAAAAACAGAATCTAGTGTGAACCAGCAAAATAAACCTAGGCAAAACGCACAGAACCAAAGTAGATTGGGTTTTGGGATTGGTTTTTTGGTTTGTTTTGGTTATTTGTTTGTGTTAGGTTAGGGAGTTTTTTGTTTTGTTTTTTTTTGTTTGGGTTTTTTGTTTTATTTTTTTAATGCAACCTACAAGATATAATAGAACATTGTAAAATCCAAAACAGATTCAATGTAGTAAGCAGCTGTACAGCTTTCTCCCTTATGGATTAGCTAATAATATGTTTTGTAATTTTAGAGGAAAACAGGTTGTTTTCTCCTCATGTTGCTCAGATTGGCAGTGAATGTACAAAGAGTACTACTATGGAGCGCCGTGGGAAGGTGGAAAAAAGAGAACATGAATATAATTACAGAATTCCTAACATCCCCTTATTGTATTTAGCCCAGTAAGAGTTCATTTTTTAAAATTGCTTTGTTGTTTTTCAGAACTGGACTTAATCCAGATCTTTAGTGAGTCTCAGGCTCTATGTAAATCTTAGTTTCAAGTCACAGGACCACCTCTGAAAATACCTGAGTGCTTGAAGGAAAATTTCATTTTGCAAACACAAAATGCTCCACAAATTTTTGTGCACCCTGAGCCCTCTCAAGTAAATAAGTTTTTTGTATCTATGAGCTACTGACAAATTCATGTAATTTTCTTCAAGGTAATCTAGTTTTTCTTGTCTCTCCAGATTACGCCTGTCTTTCTCAGTATGGAGGTTCCTCATAGATCTCAACAACTGGAAAATTTATATATAATTTTACCTTCTACATAAGATTGGAAAGAGCAAGTTAAGCCTTTGACTTGAGATTATGGCAGTCTCTGATAACTATGAAACAAGTGCTCTGCATATACACCTTTCTACTGGAACCATAGAATTCCATTAAAAAATAACTTCTAACAACAAGGAAAACATCTCTTCAGCATGACATCTCTTGTGAGTAGTTAGTAAAGAAATTGGAGAGTAGTCAAAATGGAAATAAGGAACCAAATTCTATCAGCATTAATTTTCTGCTCATCTTAAAGAAAGTGGAGTGTTCTGCAGTTAAGTTACCCAATGATATTTAACTCTTTGTCCTTAGAAAAAATTACATCACCTATTGAATCTGCAAGCTGTAGTCATCACCGTGATGCCCTTTATTGCATATTTTCCCATTGGAATTATCATTTAAGTTCCATTTTCATTTATGTTACTGGTTTTTTATCCTCCTGATATCCTGATAGCAATCATGGCAAGAGTTACATATATTTTGCCCTGTATTTTATATTTGGTTTTGTATGCTGTGTGGGCAGTATAATTTTTGCATTTTTTCCATAAAACTCTTTTCGTTATCAACGTTTTTGTCTGATTTTTTTTCCTTTCTTTCTTCTACTTTTAGATTGTTAGAAATAAATGTAAATGGTAATTCCCAATTTTTTTGGTATTAGTGAACATATGAGTCTTTATAGATAGTATTTTCTTGAAGGTAAAAAGTGTTGTATTCAACACAAACTACACTGATCTCTGCTTTGTGTGCAGGATAAAAAATTGAGAAAACGAGTGATTCTAGCACAGCTTCCCTTTTGGCATATTAAATGGGAAAAGTTAATTTCCCTTTTGGAAATTAATTTCAAGCATCCAAATCTCCTTCAATATGTGTGCAGGTAAAAGGAACAGTGATGTATCTTAGGTGCTGCATACGCCAGGCTATGTAAGGGGTTGAAACCAGAAACTTTACTTTGTCTTTACTTTTATAGGATGCCATGCTGTGAACATCCTTAACTTGGAAACTCTCTCCTTTCAGTTTTCCTGGTTCTTTGTAGTTCTGTATTTAGCCTAAGCAGAACACTCTTAAAATCCTGCTCTCAGAACAAAATATTCTTGTTTTAGTCCTTTTCATATTTTTTTCCTATTGGATCAAGTGTGTGTTTAAAAAAGCAAAGCAAAATAAAACAAAAAACTCCAGCCAACAGTATTTTAAAATAAATGCAATTCCACCAATAAAATCCAAAACTGCTGTATTTACAAAAATTAGAGAGAGAGAAATGTCTTTTACAATAAAAATTTTCTCATCTAAGATAATACCATTTACTGGTCCAGCAACTTAGCTGCAGCCTGGCTGATTTTTAAAAATTCAGTACTAAAGGAGAGAAAAGGAAAAATAAACCCTTGGCTCAGTAAAAAAAATCTGCACTGTGGGTTTTGACAGAGTTTAAAAATAAAACCAAGACAAGGTAAATCTAGGAGAGCTTTTTTGCTGTTTAAATTGCACACTGACCCTTTTAAATGCTGTTCCAAACACTATAGCCTTAGGCACAGCCACAAGGCATAACCATCCCCTGTAGTGTGACTTCATCATGGGTTCTCACCTCCCTGCCCAGTCAGTCCTGAAATATCTAGCAACTTTTCTTGCCCCACTTTTTATTTCATATATCCCAACATAATGAAAGATAGCTACTACTGCTAGTGCTTTCTACACAATGAAATATATTGGAGAAGTGAAGGTAAAAAAAGATTGGTTGATTTCCAACCTAAAGTTCAGACAAAATGTTTAAGGTAAGGTTAATTTCCTTATATGCCACACTCTCCACACCTTCTCCCTGCCCCCATACAAATTCCCCTCCAATTGAAACTGCACAGCTTTCTAGGTGAAAAAAGTTCTTTGGGCTATTTATAACCCCCTGGTGAAGACTTTTAAGAACATCTTTAATCATAAAAAGTATTTGCATGAATCTAAAGTCTCAACATTTTAATAGTCAAGTGGAATATTTAGCCAGTAAATGTAGTATTTTAAACCCGACACAAGCCTATTCATGACTAAAAGAAATAAAAGAAAACTTATGCAAGCTATAAATCCATTTTAAGACAGTATTATTGTTTCTTCCCTGTTATTTCATTCTTTTCACGGGTCTCCACCTTCATGAATTATTTATGAGAAGATACAGAGTTTAATTTTTATATGGTATCTTGTGTTTTCAAATAAAACACAAAATTAAGATAACAACTTTGGCTGAACCTCTTAGTTCTGTGCCCTATCTGTGGTACACATTTATGTACTTTTAAGGCCAAAATTGATATTAGTCCCATTTCCAAATATATTAATACACTTGGAGCAAAATAATAACCTGTTCCTAGGATTCACATTAACCTACTGCAATTAAAAAAAAAAATCTATTCTCTTGAGTGCCTGAAATATAATGAGCAAGGCCTACTTAAGAATATCATAGTCACAATCTCAGAGGTTTTGTAGAATCATGATAACAATCAGAAAAACTGTCAAAACAGTGTTCTGTTCTTATAACTGTCATTGCTTCTTTGGTGATGTCAACCTGAAAAGAAATAAATGCACGCAAAAATCCCAGAAGAAATACTGTTATCAGAGAAATTGTTGGGCAAAAATAACAGTGGTTATGGCATGAAATAGAACATCTTCTTAACATTAATTAATTAAAGCTCTGTGGTCAACAACTTCATCACTGTTTTCTAAATAACCTGTAACAATTCAGCTATCTTTACTACTTTCTGTCTTCTCTTTCTGGACTCCTTAAAGTTGTTATCATTCTGTTGGGGTCAAGCCTGGATTTTCATTGGTGACCATGCTCATTCAGGTGGGAAGCCTTGTGATTATTTTCAATGTAGTTACTGGTTGAGCTTCCTAAAGTAGTTGTCAAAGAAATACCATCACAGCCTCATTACTTTCTGGACAGAGAAGGATGAATGCCCCAGTTCTACTCTGCAAGGTTTGTCTGACATCAGAACTTAAGTCTGCAGACTTTAGCAATTATGGCTTACATTACTGCTTACAGCTCTTCTAAGTAAGTCTTGGAAGAGTTAATGCTGACATAAGTTAGTATTTAATTAAAAAAAACAACCGTTTCCCATTGATTGCCTTTCTTTTTCATTTGTTTTTTGAGATGTTCTTCTTGCCATGCTACTCTTGAAGATGATTCATTACCAAAAGTGCTGCCTAACCCCAAAGGGAGAAATAGGTTTTTTTCCATCATTTATATTTTTGCCACTACATGCCAAACAGGTTTCTTTTACATATGAGACATTCGTTATTTCAGCAATCACACTCAAAATAGGTATTTTTTACTATCTAATAGGATTTCCAGGGATCTGTTCACAGAAAGTCAAGTGCTTCTCAGCCCTGATCAAAATCTACCAATAAAGTACTATAATTCAGGCTCTGCACTCTTGCAGTTAAAATATTATAGAATATCATACAGTCTTGTTAAAGTATGTCAAGTTCTTCTTGGGACTTTTTACCTGTTTAGTTTGTGGGGGTATTTCCTTTCACAGAGACAATTTTTTTTTAAAAGATGAGAAACTTTGATACAATATATACAGATTTCATCTACACTTTGAAATATATATGTCCGCCCAAAATATTCATGCTAGCCTAATTCAATAAAAATCAGTAGCTCAAGTCTGTAAAAACTGGTTCATGTTCTACACCAATTTCTATGTCCAAATGTATTTTGTTAAGGCTCGCATCATTATTGCTCTAGCTCATTAAGACACAGACTTTGTGCCCATATAATGTGGCAAGTTCAAAAACGGTTTGTAGTACGAGACACTCTGCAGGGCACCTGCCCTTCAGCCATGGGACTAGCTTGCAGACAAAGCAAGTACACAGAACCAATATGTGTATTCAGCACACAGCAATGAGTGGTTTCCAGAAGTAAACACTGCCTATAATTACAGCCATAGGCAGTGAACTTGCCCTTTTGAGGGCTGTCACCAAAACGTAATATAGAAGAACTCTGTGTCTCCTAGCTCACGATTTAGCAGTCTTATATGTCACCATCACTCTTTCAGTTTTCCTTCTTCCCACACACCTCACATTCTCAGATTAGTGGAGTAAGAAGGGGAAATAGCAACGTGAATGCACTAAGCCATGTGTGTGTGTGTGTGCGTGCGCATTCACTATGTGAGTAAGTGAAACAAGCAGAGAAACAATTTAAAAGAACTTATATGCCTCTCAGATGTTCTCAATACACTACAGTGTTTCATCTCCCTTGCTTCCCTATACTACTGTACCATCCATTTTTAGCTTTCTTGTCCTGCTGAGTTTTCTGTCTTCAAACCACAGTATTGCCATTGTAATCCTGTCATGGTTTTAACCCCAGCCAGCCACTAAACACCACCACCTCTCAACCTGTCAGCAGGGTCAGGGAGAGAATTGGAAAAATAAACATAGAAAACCTGTGGCTTGAGATAAAAGCAGTTTAATAGGTAAGGCAAAAACATTCAAATCAGGTAAAACAAGGTATTAATTGGCCATTTCTTATGGGCTGTTGGGTGTTCAGCTGTCCACAAGAAGCCAGGGCTCCATCATGCATGACTTGCTGAGATAAACACCGTAACTCGAAATGTTCCCCCTTCTTCCTTTGTTCCCCACTAAGCAATATGGTCAGTCACCTGTCCCAGCTGTGTCTCCTCCCAACCTCTTGTGCACCCCCAGCTTACTCACTGTTGGGGCTGTGTGAGGAGAAGAAAAGCCCTTGACTCTCTGTAAGCACTGCTCAGCAGTAACAGAAACATCCCTCTGTTATCAACAGTTTCCAGCACAAATCCAAAGCACAGTCCCATGCCAGCCACTGTGATGAAAATTAATTCTCTCCCAGCCAAAACTAGCACAAATACATAAATTGCTCTTCCAATAACTTGTTTCTTTCTCACAGTAGCATCCTCAAAATAAAATGGAGAATTAGCCCACATTTTTCTACTTCAGAAGTTATCCTTGCATCTTAGCAGAACAATATTTTTTTTTAATTGAAGTGCTTCCTGAAACAGAACCCAGGTATTGCTAATTACCTCGGAACATTAGACTGTAGTCCTGTTGGTACCCTTGAATTTATACTCCCATAGCACTCAGCCTAAAATTATACTGATGACACTTCAAAGATGTTTAGCCCTGCCTTTGATATTTCCTCTACCTTTTACCACAGTGTTTGGTATTCCCATTCCTTCTCTCATCAGGAGTAATTTTTTAATATCATATTTAGTGTGCTTACTGTATAATTATCACCTAAAACACTAGAAAATAAAACAATGTAAAATCTATGTGTAACAGTAGACCTTATTCTTAACATATCAAAGTACCATCACACATAGGCAAGTACTAAACCATATAGTCTCATGCTAAATTACTCTGGTGTATTACCCTCATCTTGCACTGCCTTGAAATGTATACCACAAGGAATGACCTATCCTTTTACAGTTTCTGTGAAGAGCTCAGCAGTTCCTGAAGGTCAGTTATGATTAAGACAGAGAGAGGGAGGAAAAAGCTGCAATTTAGAGAAGCCCTATGAAATAAAATAAATTCTAGAAACTGGATGTCTTTTCGTTTAATTTAAGTTTTGGATTATTGATTAAACTGGAGTGGGGAGCAGAATACTCCATATAGTGTGGTTTAATTCAAGCATCCAGAAATAGTAAGGTAAAGTCTAGAAACCATTGTGGCTAGAAAAAAAAAACAGATAAACATTGAGGGGAGGGTAAATCTCACTAGGTTTCGAAAGTGTAAGTGATATTTTCTTGATATATATAAAAGCTTATCACTTTTTTTTCCATTTTAAATGAAAACAAGACTTTTAAAAAAATCGCATTGCTCAAATAACAGTTGATTGCTTGTTTTTCCTGAAAATGCCAAGTATTCAAAGAGTTAACCTGACCTAAACCACTTCTTTTCTAGCTGTGCTCCAGTGATTAAGACAATGTCACCTGTCTTCTTACTTTAGTTTCCAAGCAGTTCAACTGTGGCTAATTTTTGACGGTAGCCCAGTTTACTGTGAAGGAGTGAGTTTTGAATATATATGTTTCTGATAGTAATAACAGTAATAATAACAACAAGTACTGGCAAATAAAAATAAAGGCTTCATAAGAACTTCTAATGGTGGATTAATAAGGTATACTCAGTTTGTGAAAACTGCAAGCTACACTTATTTTCTTAATAAATTCTGGATTTAATATAGTTTCATTACCTCGTACTCTCGCTCATGAGTGTCACCAGTTTCATCCCATCAATAAGAGTTGTGTAGTAATGTCCAGCTAAAAATACGAGCATTTGCCACATTTTATGACTCCATAGGTCTGAAAGCCCAGTAGTACATCTGAAGCAGTATTAACAGTAATTCAAGATATAATAATGCGCTGTACCGCCACTATTTTTTGAGTGGTACAAGCAAGCCAGTATGCTTAGTTGGTTTGTCCTTCTTCAACATGCTTCTGAGCAAAACGTCTAAAAAAGACTTAACATTTTGTATCCAGTTGAGATTCATGCCACATATTCTTCTCTTAATGAAGCCAGATATACTGAAGACACCCTGAACATCTCTTAACCCTTGTGAAAAAGCCAGCTGGGTATAGTTTGTATCTGGCCAAACTTAAATCTACATCAATATTTTTCTGTGTTCCTGTGTCTATTAACTGTCATAATATTGTTCACAGCCAACTGGGACTTTTCTGATTTTACAAAGAATTACATTTGGCTCTAAAAACAAAGACATATTTCTTTCCAGTTTCTCCTATAAGAACTGTGACATTTGTTGCATTTTTATATTGCTAGGAAAAAAAAATAACAAACTTAAAAATAAATACACGGTGCATTTATAATTCACCTTAATTCCTAGTTTTGTCTATAAGAAGAATTTAAGTTTTTAGGTTGCTTTGTATATATTTCAACATTTTATATTTTTTGCACTTAGGTTTGTTTTGGCTTTTTTATTGGTATACCTTCAGCTATATACTAACCATATTTTTAAAGTCAAATTTGGACTAAGAATTCTATTTCCTTCATAATTCAGGAAGCAATTTTAAAATTCTTAAGATGCAAAAGACTTCTATAATCAGACTGTCAGGACTAGGGTTGTGTCAATTTTACTTTTAAGAATGTGCTTCCCAAGTTGTGTTTTTTCTGTAAGGAGTTCTGAGTCCACAAGATAGAAACAATCCACAGTATCATGACACTCAGGAAAAACGGCATCCAGGCTTGCATCTGCCTGAGAAAGCATTTAATGTAAATTTATGTGTTATCTTTCTTATATTTTTCTTTGAGAAAAGTAGTAACATTGGATGATCCTGATCCCCTTTATCAGGCTAGAGGAAGATTAGTGCACTACAATCTAACATTTTAGATTTAACATCTAGAATTTTCATCAACTCTAGAAACACTATTTGATTCGTTTCCACCTAATGATGTGTTCTTATATGAAAAGGGCAGGGAAAAAAAAGGTCATTTGGTAAAACAAAATAATTTATCAGTCATCTTACTTATTGATTTTTTTTATTCTTTTCTCCAGTGAATCTTCTTTCTCTTTCGAATCTCTAATAACTTCTGAAGGCACTACATACACTCTTCTAAATAATTGAGGGCCTTACTACCGTTTCTTTTTCTGACTAGATATGTGGCTGCATACTGTACAAGGCCGAGGAAACAGAGATTCCTTCTTGCGCACCATGAGAGTAGATGAGTTGCCTAGAAAATGATGACTGTGGTTTGGAGATTTATTAGCCTTTTAAAATTTTTCTCAGGACACCCATTTGTTTCTAAGTAATGGAAGAAAATAAGAAAGAGGCAGTTGTTAAGGCATGGAGAAAAATGCTTCTTGAAGGCCAAAGTTTTGCAATTAATATTTTTGTACAGCAGAACGACATAGCTAGTAGTTCTTGGTCTTCTAAATCTTAACACGCATTTGCCAAAACCAGCATGTACACAATCCTAGGAAAAGAGGATCATATTTTTCAGAGATACATATTGCTGCTTTGATGAATGGTGTAGAGATCTGGTGAATCCATGTTCTTTGTGGATATCATATCCCAGTTCACACAGGGATGTTTTAAGATCTCTTACTTGATCTGCTCTAAACTTTGTTGTTACAAGCTACCTTACGTAACCCCGTCTTTCCATCAAATTAAAAAAAAAAATGAAAGTTTGACCTCTCACTAGTGTTGCAATATTCATCAGTTTAATTTTTTTTTTAGATAGGGGCTGGAATCTGCTTGTGTATCACAAGAACATTACTAGTGAGGAATGGCTTTCTGTTTGCAGAGTTTCAAAGTCAAGTATATTAATTTACTGTACCAAATTATTTGTCCTGCAGATGATTTTTGGTTCTCTACCTTCCCTGCACCCAACACACACCCCAGACCAATGCTACCATGATGTGTTTGCACAGTAAATATGATACATTTTCAGTATTTAGAAAACCTTTAAAATGTGTTTCTTCTTGCTTCTACTCATTATACCAAGTGATTATATAGCCATCACTATGAGAATAAAAATCTCTGATGAATATAAAGAAAAAAGGAATCACAGCTTAGAACACACTCAAACAAGCTAGCAAAGAGACCACACACACAGAAAAGAAGTAACATATAATATTTTTTAAGAGGTTGTATTTTATGATGCAAACTGCTTATTTGTAGTGAAAAAGCTGCTGCTGAGAAATGGTGTTCTACCCGCATTGTTTCACCATCAGTTATAGTAATTTGCTGCGCTAAATTATTTGTTCTGCAGATGCTGGGTTCCCCATCACTATCCTCACTACAGGAATGATACTGCAATGTGGCCCATTAGCTTTCTGTGAGTTGTTACTTCAATAGCTGTACAAATATACCTCTGATTAATGAAACAGCCTATATATAAAAAAAGTCATTTTACTGAAGTGTCTCATCAGAGATTTATGGAATAGTTTGTCGTAAATGTTGGCTACCTTACAACATGGTGCTGAGAATGATTAAAATGATTGCATTCAATAGAGCACTTCCAGGCCACCTCTTTCTCGTCCTCAGTGATAATACCATCTTGGCTGAGAAGAGAGAAGAGGAAATGCTCAGAAACATTAATATTCTCCCAAGTTATCCTATATTTTCTATGTAGGTAAAACCAGCTTCCATTTTTTGGTCAATTTAAAATCAATAAATAGCAGAGATATTATTATTCACTAACAAGGGAACTAATAAATTCATACTGCAGAGTTTCTTCATTACTAGTCAGGCATTTTAATATGACCTGCTCTAAAACAGATGTAATGGTTTATGAAAATACAGCGAATTGTGAGTTAAAGGTTAGTCTCTTTTCCTTAAGAAACAAAGGTTTCCAACAAATGCCATTTCATGAGAAATCAGGTTCTGTTGTCATTCGAGCTGATAAAACTTTTGTTACGCTAGATTTACAGGTGTGGGGGAAAAAATGGTTCATCTACATAGAAAAAGAAATCTAAAGTGTTTATAGTTAGTATATTTTCAAGACATACCTGAAAATATAATAGAGTATATCTACAGCATCCCAGCTGGGTAGAAATTTGGTCTATATACCTGCAGGCCTCTGAGAAAAGCAAGCATTAACTACAGTACAATCAGTCATATAGTAACAGTTTATAGCTGTTACTATATGACTGATTGTACTGTAGTTAATGCTTACTTTTCTCAGTATATCAGCTGTAAGAAATTATTTTACATATACAAATTACGTATAGTAACAGCTGTAAGAAATTCTTCTGACTCAAATATTTCTATAAAGAATGCGTTAGCTCACATCTATCCAGGGTATGTTCCACTTGGAATAACCAGATCTACAGTTCAAATGTTGTACTGTTTTCTTCTCACCTCTACACTGGATTGAGTGCTTTTGAGGCTTGTCCAGCTCTTTACTCATTATCACATAAAGTGTGCACCACAGCACACTCCGGATAGGATACTTTTTTCTATTTAAGCCAAATATTTTACCTATACATATTATGTGAGCAGATCTGGATTTCCAAAGAGGAAATATCTCAATCCCAGAAAATAAACCCCAAACAATTGAACAACAAACTTTTTCTGTCTGTCTAGCTGAAAAACTAGAATAAAATATGCCTGAACACCTTTTTTTCTGGGAGTGATGACAGAAGATATCCAGAAATTTATGTGGATGAAGAGAAAAAAAAGATGATAAGAATGTGGAGACAATGTAGGTTAAGAGGAAAAAAAACTCACTGTTGACAGATACTGATGCGTTCTACAGTAGAGTCTAAAAAGTTCTCAGTCATTTAGAAAAGTAGAATGTTAGGTTTCAGGAATTTTTTTTAGCAAAATCTTAAAAAAACTTGCAAGTTTGCAACCAAGTCTTTATTTCTTTTGTAAACTTTATTATGTAAAGTTGTTGCTCTCAATACACAACATCTGCTTCACATCAGCCTAGGTAATGAGAGCTGAATCTTCCTAGTGGGTCTTCGAGTTCTTGTATGGATTTTCCTGACTTTGGGAACCTTTAGTCCAGCTTGGTCTAGTGCTCAGCTCCCAGAACTTACTATAGCTGTTGCTTCATGCCACACTGACTGATGATTCGAACACTTTCAGGATGCTTACATAATTAAGGGGCTGATCATTTTAAAAAGTCCCCTTGATTATGATGCTTATCAAGATATGAGCATCATCCTATGACCTTGCATCAGTTGTTTGGCTCAAAATATGAAATCCCTAGTGGCTTATCTATACCATTTCCCAAAACACTCTTGTTTTCTCTTCTGTTCTTGCATACAACATCATCACACCTAGTAGATTTTATTAGAAGAATAAATGAGATGAGAGCTTGACACTACACATCTGCAAGCTATAGTATGTGCTAGTCAACTCACATAGTTTTTCAAGTTCACCTCCCTCTTCAGGATTTGAGGTCAGTAACAATGACAGGAAGAGAAGTAGGAACAAGGTGAAAGGGCATCAGTTTATCTTCCTTGTTGGCCTAATAAATTTGTTTCAGAAGGAATTTTGCTGTAGAGATAAACAATTCAAGGTCAAGTCAGTCACAGATTTTGTATCTCCAGAAAAGTAATTCTAGTGAGGAAAGCTTCATGCATGCAGAAGAAAATCACTTCTGGCTGAATGACTTAAAAGCTTTAAAAGGTTAGAATCTAAAATTCAAACAAATAGATTTTATGGCATCTCTTGTATGTTTAATAAAGGAAATGGTAGATCTTTGGGAAAAACAGTAGCAGGAAAAGGCTATACAAATATCATATCTCTAAATCATTCATAGAGTATGGCTCTGAAGTCCTTTAATTTATGATGGATGACCTACTCTGCTACCTAAGCATTAAATGTGGGTCTCAGTCACTAGGACAAAAGTTATTCTGGGCTAAAAGGTACAAATCCAACTGAATTCATGGAGCCTTCCACAGCAGTATAAATCAGAAATACCTGCCCCTGAATAAGAGTCCAAATGCTACACAGATATTAATAATCAAGAACATAATTCATAATCAAAACATAATCCCACTGAGATTGCAACATTTTCAAAATAGTAAAGAATTGGAAATTATGGTCTCAACTCTGCCAACTCACCACTAGTCAATTAACAGTAAGTTTCTGGGAGAGAAGCGGGGAGGGGCAGGGGGGCGGCTGTCAGTCTGTCTGTGTAAAGCTTTCCCTCAGAAGGCCTGCCCCTCACTTGGAGCTCTTTTATTGCAAGGATAGTACGGTCATGTGTTCTGGTGTCCCTTTTTTACCTCATTTCATGTGGCTTTTAAAAAGCAGATGACCTAAAGGAAAATTACTAAGAGGTTACCTAATCCTGTCTGGATCAGTAACATTCAGTTGGGTGATGTGTAAGTGTAGTGTAATCAAATGTCTTGAAACTTGATTTAGTTAGCTATATTATAGAATCATAGAATGGTTTGGGTTGCTTTCAACCTTACAGATCATCAAGTTCCAACTCCCTGGTGATGAGAGAGAATACTCCCATGTAATACCCTGATATAATTCAGAGTAATTTGCAAAAAAAAAGCACACTTTTGCATAAAAACAACAGACCTAATCCTGGATGGTGGTCTTTTTCAGAGAGGCAGTCACAAAGCTCCTGAATAATTACCAAGGCATTGTTATATTGCTACAGGATTACGTAGTTCTACACTACCTTCACAAAGAGTTTGGGATGTAACTTAATTTAACTGTTGCTTGGCTTAACAAATCCATAAATTCTTATTAAATTACTACAGGATGGGGTACATACAGGTTTACGTAATCCCATCCTTTGAGTTCTTAATAGCGAGGTGCTTTTGTGGGCTTTGGTTCTGTTTGGGGGGTTTTTGGGGAGCCCACAGACCCATGTATTAACCATCACCGGGCACAATGAAATGCATATAGCATGAGCATTCAAATGCTCATTTATCTTAAGTAACCTTTGCAGAGAAAGTTTTATTGCTTGCTCAGACAAAACTTTTAAGAATTAGTGATGTTGTTTTATGAATGCTCCCTTCTGTAAAATGGAAACTCTAAAACCTGGAAGTAGTTGCTAGCTCTCTTAATGACAATTTAATTTTCAGACTGTTTTGTGACGGACATTTGACTTATGCACTTCGGAAAATTCTATTTTTCTCCTAGTAAGGCTTGAATCCTATTTACGAACTTCAATCATATCTGAAACAAACTTCTAATTATTTGTATTAAAAATAATTTACATTAATGCTAGTATGGGAAGAGTTAGGTGGATACTTCTTTGAGAATGGTATTGTATTTGTCAGGAGACAGGAGAGTTCAAATTGTGTGTTCTTTGCAGCAGTAGCAAACTGGCCTGTCAACAGCCATTTCCTACTATGCTATCCATGTAACTGCTCTTCCAGCCTAGTTCCTGAGGATGAGAAGATGTCTGGTTTACCTCATCTGGGTGGATTAGAAGGCAAAAAGTGCAAACTCATTGAAAAGCAAATTTCCATATTCTAGCATTCATGGAAAAATGTTGAATTTAAAGAACGTTTGGTTTCCTATGTGCATTAAGCACTTGGCTTCTATAATCCTTCGATGCCTGGTTTATCCATAAGTGCTATAATTATTCTCACCTGGTTGAAGTGGGGACGTAATTGAATTATGGCGTACCAACCCTAGAGATCCAAAATACTGACTGATCTGCTTTCATTATTGCGCAGACAGGCTCAGCAGTAATAAAAAAAATGACCCAGATCCTCTGATGACAGTGTGAACCTCAAGCATTATTGTCTCTCCATCTCTATCCTCCCACCTGTTTTCTAAGAGGAAAACAGAAGAATCCATCTTAGTAATGCAGAAGAGCATCTGTTTTTTTAAAACAGGGCTTTAGATATGTAAATCAGTATTCCAATGGTATGCTGGGGTCACACTGTGTTTTCAATGGTAAGTGTGTACATTAACTGCTAAGCTCATTCTTTAAAAACAGCTATTAGTAAAACAGATATTTACATTCCAAAGTATGAAATATGGATCCAAATCAACTTCACATTGTAAAAGTTACTTGTATAATTCATAAGTCAGTGACAAATGTAATTAATTAGTCACATAACTGACACATTAGAGACAAAACTTTGAATTTGGATGCATGTTTTATTTAAAGCTTGGTAGGCTATATAAATAAATCATTAAAATATACTTCTGACTCAGAAAGTAAATAATAATGTAAAGAATGGCATCTTCTGGTAAAAGAATTGTGGGAGGAAGGGTAGTTGAATGACTGTGTTATTTGACTGGCATAGACAAGTGAGATTCCTCAGTAGCACTTTCAGGTCCTTGTTGCTTTCTACCAGTTTAAAGGAGTAATATATCAATCTAGGCTTGGCTGCTATGAAAGGTTGTTTATACTTAAGGTAAGCAGAAAACACAGTCCATTCTGTATCAGGAATAAGATGGGAATTTTTAATCTCTAATTGCCTGAGTTCTCACAGGAGAGCTTCAAATCTCTTCCATCACAACTTTTCTGTGTTCCTTTTCCATTCACTTCTATATATCAAAGTGGACAACTCTGTAAGTGGCACAAAAATAAGCACCTCGTTGAGAGCCTGCTTGGTAACAAATTAAAATATATTACTTTGAATGGGAACAGCTTTGTTAAGAGCTTCCATATTGGAGGAGTGGAAAGCAAAAAAAAAAATATAAAAGAATGACATACAAGACTCAATCTATTGCTTTTGTAATTTAGGAGATATTTTTACTGCTTATACTTTGCTATATCTAAGACTCTAAAATGCTTAAAGTTAAGGAAATAATGAAGTCATGTACGTACCAAGTCACTAAGTTGCAATTATAAAAGTACAAAAAGAAGGCTTGTGATAGAAGGCACTTTTTTTTTCTCAATACCATTGAATCCTTCACAGCTTGAACATAATTTGGTAGCCTGAACATTAATGGTACAATTTTTCTTCTATATGAACCTCTAGACTGACTCATTGGCAGTTAAAAACAGTGACATGCCTTTGGTGAAAAGAAATGTCTAAGCTCACTGGCAATCGGTAACAGCTTCAAAGTGCTAAAAATATACATATATTTGTTAGATGAATCAAAACCCTATTCAGACTCTTGGTAACCAAGTGGCTTTTTGTACAATGAAAATTCCTCAGAAGGAGATTCATGAGCTCATAAAGAATTGACAAAAGTGTTTATTTATTTTGTATCCTACTAGGTGATATCTGGGTTTATTAGTTAAAATTTCACTTCAAAAATATGTGTGATGTATCCGACATGCTAATTCATGATTGGTAGTAATGCTTTAAGTTTGCTTCAAAAAAGAAACACCATCCAATTCTCTCAAATTATAAAACATCTTTCTGGTCCTGGATTAATGCAATCTATGATTCTTAATCTCCTTGCTTACTTCCATATATGGTATCTCCACAAATAATCCAGTTTTAATCTGCTCATTCTCTTTTTTCCCTCCCTAATCATGGTATATTTTGTCCTCATTAAAATCCAAAAATGCTGGCTCTTACTTCCTCTTTATAGCCTGTAATATTTATTCATCGGCAGTCCTGAAGTCCACTAGTATCTTTATATTTTAATCTTTTAACTACTTTTTTTTCTTTCCTTATCTTTATCTTTTTACTTTTTGCTACATTTACAGTACATGCTGGAGATTAACTTCCTTTTTTCTCCTCAAAAGCCTGTGAGGATCACATACATGAGAATTTGATATGCAGTCAGATTGAAGATGAAGGAAAAAAGAGGGAACAGAAGATCAGGGAGATGCAAAGGCAATAGGCATTAGATGCTTGATGCCTGTTAGTCATGTGTAACCCATTGCCCTCACTTCACCACGGTTCTTAACCTTTTGCTGAGAGATGAAGTCAAAACATGATGTCTTTACGTTCACGAGGAGACCAAATTCGTTGTTACATACAGTGATAAAGATTGGAAGCTCTCAGTTGTTGTGAAGAAGAGTAAGGAAAGGCAAAAAATCTGATGGAAAAGGAGTAACTTGGTTTTCACAACTTCCGCCTTTTCCTTGGAGACACATGCAGAATTCTGACAACAATAGACAGAGAAATTTGTAAGGTCAGCAGGTCTGAATTTATGCCTGTATTTGTAAGTAATCGACAACTAATATCGTATGACAAGGACCTCAGATGCTTTCCCTTTAAGATATTTAGCACCTGTAAGTACAAGATAAGATCTCGGAACAAAAAAAAATTTCTGGGTTCACAGTTCTGTTTCCATGGAGTCCAAATGCTGGAAGAATGAGACATGGATATGAAACACCACAAATAATGAGAATAGGAGTTAAATTTTTGTTGCTATTGCATAGCAATTATAACACATTAGGTGCTAATTTTCACAGAAGTAGCTAATTCTATCTTAAATGCTCAAAATTTTAAAAATTGAAGATTCATTTAATGCTTTTTTGATTAATTTATTTGATATAACCATAAGAGAATGTCATGTCCCTGAAAGGAGAGGGAGGAGGACAAAGCCTTTACGTCTGCCACCTAAAGAACAAAAAACCCTCCAAGACAGGATATTAATTCAAAAGTTTCTGCATTTTTAGAAAAACAGTTTGTTAACAATGCACTGGCAAGAACATCACGTGACGAGGTGGGAAAAGAAAGAGGAAAATGAAGGGATATAGCTGTTATGTTGCTATAAAATTCAGCTAAAAGAGCAATGTGTATTTATCCAGCTTTTAGAAATGTGTTTTGTGACACTTCAATTGTCTATAAAATAATGTTTAAAGAAGAAAATTTTTAAGGGGAACTTTAGGAATCAAAGTTGTATTATTAGCCTGGATCAAGGAATATAAATAAAATCAGGAAGATCCTTATTAATGAGTTGAAATTGAGTCAGAAGGACACAAGCCTGTTTCAGTTAACAAGATAGGCCCTCAAATCTTTTGGAGAGCTCATAAGGTCAAATCCATTTCTTCTTATGTCTTGACAGAAGCTTCATAAGCTATGATAATGAATAACTGATTAGCCATATATTGCATAAGATACATTTGGTAAATCATGAATTATCTCTTTGAAACAATGTGTTCTTTCTACTTTATCAGTAATCTGGCAGTTCTCTAAACTGCACTTAGATTTCTGATGCCCCAAATAATTAGACCTACAAGGATGGGGAAGCAAAGTAAAAGTCAATGGGGCTTGACCTGAAATTAAAAAAAAATCTGTTTAAACATGTACCAGCATGTTTTGGTAGTGGACAAGGACCTGCAGTGATGATCTGTGGAAAGGGAGATCTGAGACTTCTCTGAGCTGGTCATAGCCAGTTACAGATAGCTTTGCTATGGACAAAACCAACCCACTGAACACACAACTGTACCCGTCAAAGTAGCATATGGTGCCTCTGCAACAATTATATTTAAGGAAGGATATTAATATCTGAAAAAGAAAAGATGCAACAAACCCACACCAAGGCAGGTGTGACACCTGAGTGGAGGCAAGGGGGAAAATGAAAGAGATTCCAAGGTATAAGGGACAATATACCAGGAGAGAGATACAGAGAAAAAAGATGTCAAGGAGATAAAAGTAACAGTCTTCTGAGGAGGGCTGGAGGAGCAGCCCTAGCAGTCAGGAGCAAAGAGAGGCTTGAACAAGGACCAGAGCAGAGACTCCTGAGAAGGACTGTACCAAACACATACTAGAGCAGACTTAGCATAAAGGCATCTGAGCAGGGACTGGAGCTAGGACACCCAAATGGGCACAGGCAGGTAAACAGGGCTAGTGCTGGGACACCTGAGGAAAGGGAGATTCAGAACTGGTGGGATTTTTTGGTCTGTGATAATGCAGGAAAGACCTCTTTTGTAGATGGCAAAAAGCACATCTGCAGAACCTCACTGGCCTCCAGCCCTAGTAACCTAATCTAGTTGGCCCTACCCTACTCAGTGGACTAGACTAGAGAATTCTGGTGGAATCTTCCAGCCCCAGCTGTTTTGTATCTGAGACATTAAGGGCTTGTTACCAACTTAACTGTGGAAAGTTCCTCTTTCCAAAACACCTCATTAAAACATTTTTAAAATACTTCTGAGAGTGTCTAATAAAATTTGAGACCTGTGGTAAATGGAAGATACATGAACAAAGGAATGAGCAGAGCAGTTTCTCTTCTATATACCTTCCTATTTGTACCTCTTATAATAAATAATATTATTTATTATAAACCTCTTATAATAAATAACAGAAATAACATAGTTAACAGATCTGAAGGACTACTGCCAGGTAATGTGGAAAAGTGGGAGACAAAGGCCATTCAGTACACTGGGAAAGGAATAAGTAGAGAAATGTCACAGCATTGTCACCTGGAGAAGATAAAAATGCTATCTATTATTTGCTTCATCTTCTTGATCAAGATGAAGTTTCTGTGGTAGAATGAAAAGGGAGAAACTGGGCTTAGTTGTTTCTAGTCAACACAGTCACTGCTAGTGTTCTAGAGACTTTTGGTATCAGAATAGGTCTATGAGACTTTGAAGATGAGGGCAAGAGTAGTACCCAGAAAGGCTAAGACAGTGACAGGGTAACAGATTAAAAACAACTTTTAAAACGAGCAATTTTCTTGAGAGGAATTGTATTGATGTAGAGAATCTGAAATCTGTGACTGTCTAAAAAATGGGACTATTGCTAAAACTAAGTGTGCTGGATGTAGTTCACCATTCTAACACTCCTTTTTAAAAGAGGCTGCACTTTTTCCTAGCCCCATTTCAGTATTCCACATAGTTCTCAAATTATCCTGGTAGTTTCTTTATAAGCAGAAAGAAATATTTGTCCAGATTAAGTTTAACTTGCTATTTTTTTTTTTTTTTTTGCATTGTGGCTTGACAGTGCCATGAAAAATAGTATGGCAAAATACAGTATTTTGGACAATATCTCATCTTGGATACCATTCTTCAGCCATTCTAACAAATACTTCCCACCCCCTCCTGCTATCTAACTGTCCACTGAAAACTTTAGGAAAGAAAATTCACACATTTAAAGATCTGTCTCCCTCATTTTAGAGAGACAGGCTGATTGTAAATAGTTTTTAGTAATTTCAGAGAGAAAAGTTAAGGCTACTGGGATAAACCACTAGAAAACTAAAACACCATACCCATATTTCACTACTGTTTTTTCCTAACTTTCGAGTGATTGCTGCATAAGCCTACAAAATTTTTATTTTCCCATTAATTTGGTATGAAATGTAAGCAATTCTAGGAAAAATCTCATGCAAACCTCTAATTAATAGCTGAATAAAACATGCATAAAATGTGCAGAAAGACACATGAATTTAGTATTCAAGTGACTGTTTCATTAGCTGTTTATTACCATCTAGACAATAATTGTAATTTTATTATATTTTCGAGTGTATATTGGTCAATCAGTTCAATATAATTTCTTCTGATGTATAACAGTCATAAATTAGTCTACAGTTCTTCCTTGTTTGCTTTCCTTAGTAGTAATTTACTTCATAATAGAAATCACTATCTTAATTTGTTTGGCTTACTTTTTAGCTTTGAGTGATCAGCCTAGACCAGTATTTGATTCATGTTA
Organism: Rhabdornis inornatus; assembly: GCA_013397075.1. Lineage (NCBI taxonomy): Eukaryota > Metazoa > Chordata > Aves > Passeriformes > Rhabdornithidae > Rhabdornis > Rhabdornis inornatus. The sequence continues at coordinate 61,382 of VWZS01006406.1, forward strand.
TCAAACTCAGGATGCATTTCTAAAGCCTTTAAGCATCACACTGCTGAAAAAACAAGGTGCAGTTTAAAATGATTGCAAAGATTAATCTCTCTGTAAGTCTTCAAATCAATAGTATTGATTTCAATTTAAGGTTTTATTTATCTCTGTTATTTCATTTAGTAAAGATCTGCTATTTATCTAGAAGCAAAATGTAAGCATATAGAGATAATAATATCAAGGGTTTTTTTTCTTTCTCATATAATCAATCTCCTGCCCAGCACTCTGAAGGACTGTCCAACAAGTAGTGAATTTTTCAGCAGAAAAGACATATTTGTTTTAGGTGTCATAAAAATTCACCTAGCCAAATACTTTTTAATGTTTTTAATTCTATTTTTTTATTAAGGTTATAATTGCAATAGTAAATAGTAATTAGTACAAGAAAATTTCTTGTCTGTAACAATTATCTGTTCTATTGATGTGTGCAGCAATCACATCCCACAGCACTGTCAGAATCATAGATTCATAGAATAGTTTGTGTTGGAAGGGACCTTAATGATCATTTAGGTCCAATCCACCTGACACAGGGATATTTTTCATTCGATCTACTTAGTCAAAGTCCTGTCTTGTCGAGCGTTGGACACCTCCAATGGACTGTCACAACTCTGGGCAACTTATTCCAGTATCTCACCACCCTCACTGTGAAAAATGCCTTCTTGTATCCAGTCTAAATCTTCCCTGTTTCAGCTAAACACTGTTGTTCCTTGCTCTGTGACTGCCAGTCTTGGTAAAAAAATATCCCCATCTTTATTGTAAGTCTCTGTAATATATTAAAAGGCCGGAATATGGTCTCCTCAGAACCTTCTCCTTTCTAGGCTGAAATAACTGACTCACTCAGCCTTTCTTCATAAGGACAGATGTTCCATCCCTCTGATAATTTTGTTCCCCTCCTCTGTATCTGTTCAGAGAGGTCCATGTCTTATACTGAACCCCAGAACTGAATGAAATATTCCAGCTAGGGTCTCAGCAAAGAGGAACAGAGAAGCATGATCAACTCCCTCATCCTGCTGATTGCCCTTCTTTTGTGCAATGCAAAAGACAATTGACTTTCTGGGATGCAAGTGCAGGTTGGCAGCCCAAATCCAATTTTTCATGCACTAGTATCTCCCAATCTTTCTCTGCAGAGCTGCTCTCAGGCAATTCATTACCAATACTCTACTGATATTCAGCAATTCCCAAGAGGCTGCCCAGCAAAGCTATAGATTCTCCAGCCCTTGAAGTGTTCAAGGCCAAGTTGGATGGAGCTATGAGGAACCAAATGCTGTGTAAAATGTCCCTGCCCATAGCAAGTGCATTTGGACCTGGTGATGTTTAAAGGTCTCTCCCAACCTATGCCATTCCATGGTTCTATGATTTTCCTGACCTGGATACATGTCCTTGTCCTTCAACATGGACTTGTTGAATTTCATGAAGTTCACATGGGTCCACTTCTCAATTTTGCCAGGTTTACTCTCAAGCTTGTCAATGTTCCATGGCCTGTGTGTTGTAGTATATTTTTCTTCCTTTGACATATAGATAGAAAATATACTATCAGACACTAGAAGCTCTCTAAAGTGATTAATCAACTGTAGAGTTTATAAAGTCAGAACACTGGTTTAATCTATCTGACCTTTTGTGCAACACATGTTTTTAGGTGTGCTTTATATCAATTTGTATTCCAATGGGAGTTTTGCTTTTAGATAAGTATCGTATTTTGTCTTTATTTAAAAATTGCTTATGAAGAATTAGTTGCAAATCATACCACTTGTTCAGTTGGTTAATAGTGTTAATTGAAATTTGTTTCACTTATGGAGTAAATTTCTGTAAGTTAGCTTAAATTCAATATACTAGGGTGACTAATTCTTCAATGACATATTTCTGTTCATGTAAGTTAAAGAATCTTCTCACCACCCATATTGCTATTTTCTGTATTCTTTATACATTCAGTGATTCTATAAATATCCATTTTCTAGCCATTTAAATTTTCTTTTGAGTCTGTGCATTATCTCCACTGATTGTGGCCACCTCTTCTGGCCCTGGGAGCAGTTCTACACAGAGGGATAAGAGAATCAGCCGATGTATACTGAGACTATTGCTCACACAACTAAGGGTTACAATATTTTTCTGAACACAGTGGTCATTCGTGGTCAACTTTTATTTACTAACCTCCTAATATTTAAGAGTTATTGCTTCCCAAACTGGAATCTTCCACTTTGAAAGAATGGTTTATGTTCTTCTGCCCTACATGTATATCTTGCATTTAGCCAAATCTGGCATGTTTATACATTGACTTGACTTCTTAATTTTCCCCTTTTTCTCTGACCATCCTCTGGTCTTTATGAGCATTTTCAATCATGTACATTTGTGGTAAAATTGTTAAATGATGAAAAACAAGAACAAATATGCAGGATTACAATAAAAACCTGCCTGCCTGGTTAGTTCTGTCTGATTGACTTCACAGGGAAATCTATCAAATGACATGACTGTGTTTGGAATGTTTTTCAGTGGGCTATTGCATGAAAAGAATGATTCGTAGCAATACAGGAACACTGAGGGAAACAATTCAATTTTCAGTTGTGAATACAATATATTGCTAAACTACTTAGATTACAAAATTTGCTGCCAATATGCTTGAGTAAACAAAAATCTTGCAGATTCTCACTACACTAACATAAATAATTTCCTAAAATCAAGCAACTGATCCTAATCAAGTTACTGCTTTAGAAATGAATAAATAAAACCATCATTATGAAGCAGAATATTTCACAATATTTTTTTGTCTTGCATGCTTTTTTTGCATTTACTTGTTTTAAATTTATTAAGGAATACTTCTAAGTTGAACTTTTCCAAATTTGAAAAGAATATCCAAAGGAACACTGAAAATTGGATTTCAATTATTTATTTTTTTAATATGATAGAGTCAATGTAACACTTTAAACAAAAATGTATTAAGCATTCAATGTCCTCTTTATAGAGGAAATTATTTTCATGAATTAGAATCACCTTGAATTTCATGTTTATATTTGATAAATGTGTTATCAGAAAAGTTTGTTTCTCTGGATCATTTGGCAGTGAATAAATTATATGCAATCACCATTAATCTCAATACTTCAGGAATAAAATAATTAAAGTGTACCTCTTCCAGTGCATGAGGTAGAGTACTTCACAGAAATAAAACATGATTCCTGATGTCATATCATATCATCTAGTCAGATATAGACGTAGTAATGCATAAGAAACTTTTGCCTGAGTTCTTTTTTCCTCTTCTTTTATCCTATTGAGATTGCCATGAGTGAAATGCAAGTAGCTGATAGCATTTTGTGTAGCTGTTTTTCTATTTTGTCAGGGCACAAGATATTTCTTCTTCATATCACAGGGCATTTAATTGCATTACATTTAATCCTTCGTAATCCTTTAAATCCTCCATTTAATCCTTAGCTCAATGACACCTTTTTCGCTTGTGCTTTGCAGCATGTTTTTAAGGGCAAGGAAGTTAGATTTTGCTTTCATAAGGAATACAGCACTCTAAGAACTTCAGACTTTTGATTGTGACACCATGCAGATTGCCCAAGTACCATTCACTTACTTGAGCTATGTCAGACTGCATATAAACAGCACCTATTCAGCATGTTCATATGCAACAATCACACGTTTTTAAAAATCCATGGCAGTCAGTGGGATTTAGACACTTGGATAAGCTCCTCTTTGGAGAATGACCACTGAAATTGTGCAGCCTGCTTACTAAGTAGTTGTGTTTAATATCGTCCAATAGTTCAAGTAATTACTATTCTAATTTCAAACATTGAAAAACTTTATCTGAGGCTTAAAAGAACAACAAAACCAACATGCTTTTGCATTTGCAATCTTTTTCATCTACATGTGCAGTGGCTAAAATGCAGTTTTGGACTAAACAAATTTTTATCTTTCCACTACCATTTAGCAGTGCCATTTTTCCAAATATTATTTGAAATGGTTTGAGGTTTGGGTTGTAGTTTTTCTTTGCTTCTATTTGGTTTTCTCCCAATATGCTGTCAATTTTATTATTCATTGTTATTACATGCACTTCATAGACATCTGCCCAGAATACACAGAGATATAAATACATGTATAGGAGTTATGTAGAATTATAATTTGCCACTGTTTTCAGGTTATGGATTCTCTGTAAGGCAAACAAAGTCTACTACACTAAAGAAACTAGACCACTGAAAAACTAACATCTTTCTGATGTCTACTCTTTGTTTGTGTGACACCTGATCATGTGTCCTTGTAAAAAGTCTGGGTAGCTAATGGAGAGGGAATCCCAGGACATAACACATGAGGAAGAAAACTCTTTAAAAAGTAATGCTCTGGTTATAACTTTATTTCTCACCTCCAGAGAAGATTTGTACCAGAAGGTAGTAGCAAGATTACAACCAGAAAGAGCCTTTCTCAGGAGAATAGTTTGTATTCAATAAAGAACACAGTTTAAATTTTTTAAAGACATCTTGCTTCATAGTAATCCCTGATAAGGTCATTCATGTGTGGACTGCTACCCACATTTGCACATTAATGATGTGGAGATAAAGTGACAGACACTATGAATGAAGTTTTCTTATAGTGTCCATAAAAGCAAAGATATGTGGGTCAAGCCTTAAAAGCTAGAGACAAAACAGTAGTATAAAGTAAGTATAAAATCATATGGAATGACTTAACTAAGGGTCACCTCTATGCCCATACAGGTGTGTAGAATACTTGTTTGGATTGCTGCTCAGATTTTGTCAGATTTTGTTTCAATTTGCTTTCGTAGCTCAGTTTTCTGCGTGATACTACCAGAGCAATATCAGATGTCTGACAGTAAAAAAAAAAAAACAACAAACCAAAAAACCCCAAAACTTTTCAGACAATTTGCAATGTGGCTAAATCTCGTTGATGGTGCACTGTAACTTGTACACAAACTTTGTCAAAAGACCGATTTTTGTCATTTTCTCTATATAATGTCCACCTTATATCATTAAATTCTGTTTTCCAAAGTAAATATGACAGTTAACATACAAATTATTAATTGTTAGCACATATCTGCATAATCTCTAATGCCTTCCATGCAGTAAATATTAACTTGATTTCCAATCCCCAATCTAACAGTAAACTGCTGTTTTTGTAGTAGTTTTTTGTCTGTCCTAGTTATTTCCATGACTTCATACATCTTCTGCCTTTCACAGAAAACTTTACACAATTGCCTGCATTCTTTCATTATTCTTTGGAACATAGATGGGTACATACATAACCTGTAATAAAACAAACACAAACAAACA